>PYAF01003003.1:113210-125088 GCA_007407185.1 Glycine tomentella | reverse complement strand
ATTTTCGTCATTTTGACCTCAAGGGCATTTCTGTCATTTCTAATTTATGGAAAGGGCAATATGGTCCTTTCTCTTCAAACATTTCCATAATATTTCTTATTGATATTTCATCTTAATCCTTCAAATATAGAGCATCAATTTGCCTAAGACTTGCTTTAATATTTAACTGTATTTCTAAAATTTTGGGGTGTTACATATCACGTTCTATGCTACTTAGTACATTTCGATTTAGAATTAATGATCTCCATTGTCACAATCTAATCCATAAGATCAGACACTAGTTTGTATAACTTAAGTTCTTAACATATTTGAATAAATTTATTTTTTGTCTTTTTAAGTACTTGCATGCTATAGAATTACATCTTTGGATTCCTTGCAGAACTAGATTGGCCCGCTTATAATTGTATATGGAAAATTTGTACAGTTTGCACGGTTTTCATTTTTTTTAATTGAAAATTTGAATAACGTGCTTTCCTTCCTTTAGCACTTCATTCTTTATTCCACTCCTTATGCTATATATACATTCTGAAAATTAATTACAATATTTTCATGTTTGGCGAAGCTTAAATTGCAAGAGAGAAGAAAGAAGAATTGTAATTTGTTGTTAGCCCCAAAGTCACTGGCTGTATATCACCCAAAAGCTCATTTATTGAGGTAACAATTCTCTTACAAATACTATGTTCACTGCAAATACTTAACTTCAAATACTATATTCACTTTAATCTGTTACAAGTTTGAAATAACTTGATAAAAGTTGTGTATGGTATAATTATTTTAATCTATCTCTTCATTCTATTAATGATTATTGTTTTATATACAAGTTATGTTCATTATGAGTGAACCTTGGTTTCCTGTTTGAGATTCAATACAATGATTCTTTCAAATATTTTGTATTAATCGTTGTATTGAATCTTGAATTGTCCGTTTGGACAATTTGGGAAGAGTCATTTTTTTATTGTAGATTAAACGTATAGGTTAAATCTTTTTTTTTTATTAAATTTGATGAAATTTTGGTATAGTTCTCTAGGTGCATACTTGATTGTGGTAGAATTCATGTTGTTGGATAAGGGGAGCATCATGAAGATTAAAAAGGATTTGATTCAAGATTGGTTTTGAGCTTTCAACATGATTGGTTGCCTTGAAGTTGTTTAATTGTATTATGTGTAAGAGAAAGGCTAATCTAATTATCCATGCATTGCATTCACTCATTCATAAACTTAAATGGTCTTCATAAAAATTAACAAAGCTTTTATATTTTTGTTAAGGTTTTAATCTGATTGAAAGGTTTTTGGAAAAATGCTATTTTCACTAGTTTAATCGATTACCTTAATGATATAATCGATTATTTTGTTCCTCGTTCAATCTGGAAAAACCTTCATGAACAAATTAATCGATTACCTATCAGAATAATCAATTATTTGACCTTTGATTGAAAATAAACTACTTTGTTAAAGGTTTTAATTGATTACTTACTTAATGTGATCGATTACATAGTTAAAAGATTATTTTAAGCCTTGCTGTGATAATTGATTACCATTATCAGTAATCGATTACATAGTTCACTTGAAAATGCCTGCTTGCTGATTTAATCGATTACCAAAATCCATAATCGATTACATGGTTCATTTTGTGAAACATAGCTTTCTGTCTTAATCGATTACAGCTTGGAATAATCGATTATTTTGCTCGTTGCTGAAAACCAGAAAGCTTCTTTAACATTTTAATCGATTAAGTGATAATTTAATCGATCACATAAGAATTTTAATCGATTATTGGGCGTGTTTAATCAATTACAGTTAGTTACAAATTCTATTATAAATAAGATTGAAGGCTTGACTTGTTTTCTAACTTTGAGAATTGTACCCATTCGTATTTCTGAGCTCACACAAGTCTTTTAAGCTTTTCAAAGTGATTTTTAGTGCTTAATTACTTCTTGCTCTATTTCATATCAATCATGTGTCTTTAAATCATTCCTTGAGCAAGAAACCATTTCAAGATTAAGGAAAGAATGTTCTGATTGTATTTTAATGATCAACCTGATTTGGTAATCTAATTCTGCATTACATTCATTGGATCATCAGGTTGTCTCTCTCCTTAATCTGGTTGTAATTTCGTTTTTAATTTTTTGTGTAAGTTTGCTAATGTAAAGTGGGTTCTCTAGTGTGAAGAACAGAGTAGTGTTCTCTGGTTCTTTGTCTCGTAGAATCTAATAGGGTTTTGGATTTCTATTCTTTATCTAGGGTTGATAAAGGGAGATGTTGTAATTGCATGTAAGAACAGAAATTTATAATAGTGGAACTCTAATTCAAGGTGAATTAGAAGAAACTGGATGTAGCTTCAGTTGTGAAGTGAACCAGTATAAATTGCTTGTGTCTTTGATTCTATTTCTCTATCACTCATCTAGTTCATTGGTCATTGATTCTTTGATTCATATTCATTGTTCAACAAGTTCTGTTTTGATCTATTGATTTCTTGGGCTGAGACATTTGATTGAGAAAATTGATTTCTTGGTTTTGAAAATGATAAAGATCCCGAACTCTGATTTGAATTAATTTAAAATACCAAGGTTTTAACCAATTCACCCCCCTCTTGGTTATTGTGGGTATTCCTATTATTTTCACATGTCACCGCTTTCATGTTGTGTACTTGGACATCAATGCGAAATGCTGCCAAAATTTTGTCAAAACGAAGAAAAGAGACTTAACCCTTACATACGAATCTACTATAAAAAATGTTTTCCTGAATGGGATTGGGCCACACCTTTAATGAAAAAAATGAGGTTCCCATGCATGGAATAACTTTGTGAGTATCATAAAGTCATTAGATGGATTGAAGTTCGATGAATGCAAGTCCCATGAGCCTTGCATATGAGGAAGGGGTTAAATAGTTCTTGGAATTTTCCTTAGAAAGAACTCCAGTAGATGAGGATGGGAAATATTGTTGTCCTTGTATAAACTATTTTAATGGTAGACAAGTAGTAGACCACATATGGGAACATCTTCTATGTGATGAGATTATAAAGAATTTTACAACATGGATATGGCATCGTAAATAGACAGACATGCAAAGGGGGTCCCAAATTGAACTTGTTGATGTAGAAATGGAAGATCGATTAGAGGATATGATTCGTGATCTTTCACAAGAGTATTTTTAGAAAGAACATGCTCCTATGTATGATACATTGAAAAGTGATTAAAATAAGCCTTTTGTATTTGAGGTACAAGAAATCATTGACATTGTTATCAGCATTGTTAATTATTATTAATGTGAAGTGCGAGATATGGGTGGAGTTGTAATGCCCTGAAATCTCGATAATTGAAAAATATATGTTTGATGTATTTCTTGTATTATTTAATTACTTTATTAATTTGGATTAGTTGAAATGTTGTGTGAATTTTCCTTGTTCAACTGCTTGGTGTGGATATTAGGTTATGTGGAATTTGATTGATCTGCATTGAAATTGTGTGATTTCGAGTTTGACCCAAAACCTGTTTTGGGAAATTCCAAATTTCGAATTGGTTAACCATTGGATCACCTTCAAATTTTAAAGGTAGGCGCCTAACCCACATATGTAAATTTTAACCATTGGGATTTATGAATCAACATCTAAAGTTGGCTACAAATACATGCAACAGCTTGAAATCATGAATTTCATGCTTCCTTCTTCTTCAAAACAGCCACCCAACCCCTCACCATCCTCCTCCACCACCACCCACGACCATTGGTGACTGCCACGAGCCGCTGTCGCTTGTCGTCGGACCACCGCACAAAGAGGAACACTTTAATCGAAGTGGAATGTTCAAAACTCAACTCGAGGATTCGAAAGAGAACAGTGCCTTCAATCCTCCCTTCGTGGTTTCTTCGAGGTAACCGTGTTTTCTATGCCTTCTCCTAGCTAGTTTGAACCACTCTTAGTATCTTTTGTAACTTAGTACCGTTATTGGATTTTTTATACGTTGAAAAACCTTTGAAAATGAAACATTGTCAAAGTTACCATTTTATAATATTGATGTCATTTTTGTGACCTTCGTTGAGCCCCGGTTGCATTGGTGAGATCGAAATTTCAAAATGATGTCCTTTTGATGTGGACTTCCAAAACACCATTTTAGTCCTTTTAAATTTAAGTGGGTATTTGACCCCAAATGTTAATATCAACCTTGTTTTTTAAATCTATACTAAATTATCTTCGATTTGGTATATAGACCACTGCGTTTGGGCCAAAGCACGTGAACTTGAGAGATCTCAAAACAACACTACTAGGAGCTGACAGAGGGATATAGATAGGTTAGGAGAGTTTATTATTCAATTATAGTTTTTAATACCATAGTTGGGGTCAAGGAACCCAATTATGGAGATGTATGTCTGTCCCTGTTGTGTACTGATTTTCAAGAAAAACTGTGTTTTAAACTAATGAGATGTGATATATTTGTTATTGATGAATGAAATGTGAATGATGTTGTTGTTGTTGTTGTAATGATTAGAATTTTTGGGAAAAGTCTTAATTACAGAGGAGACTCTACCTAAAATTTTATAATTTGTTCTCCTATTTACTTCTTTATTAAATTTTAAATGGGCGTAAAAGTTGGTTTTGTATATTATAATTCTCCTCTTTAATTTAGAATTTTCCTAAAATATCAGTCTCATGGTATTATGGATTGTGAATGTATGAGATTTGTGTTGTCTAAAGACCTGGGGAATGTGAATCTCAGACATGTGTTATATGTATATATGTGGAATGCGATTGCTTGTGATGTTAATGGTATTGGAATGAGATTATGTTGATGATTATATTAATACTAGATGATGTTGATGATTATATTAATATGAGATGATATTGATGCTTATGATGATGATATTAAAATGAAATGATGTTGATGTTGTTGATGTTATTGAGATTGAGATGATATTGATGTTGATGATGATGATGACATATGTAACGACCCGCCTCGTCGCTACGACATCACAAACTCTAGATCGTGCAATTTCAATTTTAATATGAAAACTCCATTAATTTGATTATGAAAATGGTAGTAAATTTTTTCGCAATAATACCATTATTATACACACAATACAATTACATAATTGAATACACATGTATGCATATATTGAACCAGTACATATCATTTACATATCAACACTTAATTTGATTTTACATATATTTACACCTGGAATCTTACATGACCAACAAAAAGAATAGAAGAAATAACTAAGAAAGACTTGATTAACAAAACACAACTCTTTCCAAAAAAGAATTCCAACGTCATCATGTCGGCTTGGCGGCTCCAACAAAAAGAATCTCCCTTCAAGGTCACCTACTGCTGCTCGTCTCCTCCAACGAACGAAAGTTCGCGATCATCACAGGTACCAATCACACGGTACAACAAATGCAAGGGTGAGTTTGTTATATAAAACCAACAAACATTAGATAGCAGCAATTGGGAAGAAAACAACATTCCCCACCATAATTATTAACAAAAATCCATGATTCCAATACACACTCAACAAACCAATCATCCAATGCATTTCACAACTCAAACAATCATGCATAGAATGATGCATGCACCTGACTCATTTATCAGCATGCAATGTGGTACCATCTCCCAGAAATAGCCTCTCAGGAAAAATGATTCACCGTTTATCAGGGCCACACTATCGTGCACTGGCCATTCCCCCACCTAGTGATCAGCCAGCGTCGCAAGGGGATTCCAAATCCGGTGACCCCTTAGTACCCGCGTCTCAGCCCACTAAAACTCACAGGTACACGCGTGCCTTCATTCTATTTCTACACATACAAATGAAGTATGAAACATGGGCATCATCAATGCATGACTCGGCTAGGAACAAATCCTTCCTCACAAGGGTAACCCGTCATGCACCCCCCCATGTACATACGTAACACACCAATGTGGGCTCACCGATGCACTGACTGTGGCTAGGAACAAATCCATCCTTACAAGGGTAACCAATCGGTCATTGCATCCCACGTGTACATACACAGCCTACAACCATGGGCACCATCAATGTATGACCTGGCTAGGAACAAATCCTTCCTCGCAAGGGGAACCCGTCATACACCCCTCATGAGTATCCATGTATATCCACACACAATGACATTGTTCACATAAACATTATCTCTCATCAATTTCATTATCCACCTCAACATCATATCATCTGAATATCATCATCATGCATATCAATATTATCTCATTTCAACATCATCAACCATGTCAACATTATCTCATTTCAACATCATCAATTACATCAATGACATCTCAATTTCAATATCATCAACGATATCACAAGCAATCACATTTCACATCTATACATAATACATATGCCTCAGATTCACGTTCCCCAGGTCTTCAGACAATCCAAATTTCATACATTCACAATTCATCATATCACAAGACTGATATTTTTTAGAAAAATTCTAAATTAAAGAGGATGACTACAATATATATATAAAACACACCCTTGTGCCCATTTAAAAATTTAATAAAGAATTAAATAGGAAAACATATTATAAAATTTTGGGTAGAGTCTCCTTTGTAATTAAGACTTTTCCCAAAAATCCAATCATTACAATGACAATATTATTCACAGTTTATCCATCAAAAAGTCAATTCATCACATCCCATTAGTTAAAAACAGTTTTTCTTGAAAACGAGCACACATATGAACAAACACATATCAATCATAAATACATTGCATCCCATTAGTTAAAAATGTAGTTTTTCTTGAAAACCAGCACACAGCAGGGACATGTAGTTATCTTCATAGTTGGACTCCCTAGCCCCGAACTATGGTATCAAAACTATAACTAAATAATAAACTCCCCTTACCTATCTATATCCCTCTGTTAGCTCCTTTGAAACGTCATTTTGGGATCTCTCAAGTTCACATGCTTTGGCCCAAACGCGGAGCTATATACCAAATTGAAGATAATTTAGTATAAATTTCAAAAACAAGGCTAACATTAGCATTCGGGGTCAAATACCCACTCAAATTTAAAAAGAGGCTAAAATGGTGTTTTAGGAGTCCACATCAAAAGACATCATTTTGAAATTCCGATCACACCAATGTGACCAGGGCTCAACAAGGATCACAAAAATGACATCAGATTCATAAAAAGGAGACTTTTACAACATCTCATTTTCAAAGGGTTTTCAAAGGAAGTATAGAAACAATCAATAACGTTACTCGAATCACAAGAGACAACAAGAGAGACTTAAACTAGCTAGAAGAAGACAAAGGAAACTAAGATTACCTCAAGGAAACCAAGAAAAGAGGATTGGGAGTTCCGTTCTCTATCAAAACTTTGAGAAGAGTTTCAAAGATTTTGCTCCGATTAAAGGGTTCTTCTCCGTGTCGGGGTCTCGTGGCAAGCAACAATGGCCCGTGGTTTGAAAATAATAGGAATACTTCACAACAAGCAAGAGGGGGGTGAATTGGCTGAACCTTGGTATTTTAGAATCAATTTCAAATAAGAGTTTTCGGGATCTTTATCACTTTTAAAACCAAGAATTCAATAGATCGAAACCAAACTTGTTGTGCAATGAATATTATTCAAAGAATAAAGACAAATAATAAGATAAGAAGAGAATTAAGAACACATAAAATTTATACTGGTTCACTTCAAATCATGAAGCTACATCAGTCCTTCCAACCAACACTAGGTTAGAGTTCCACTATTATAAAAATATTCTTACAAGCTTTTACAAGAATCTCCCCTTTATCAACCCTAGACAAAGAACATAAATCTAAAATCCTATTAGAAATCTAAGGAGAAAGATCCAGAGAACACTACTCTGATCTTTAAGCTAGAGAACCCTTCTCTAGTCCCAAGCTTTAAGAATCAAAATTACAATAGCCAATAAAACTCAAATTGTAAACAAAATTACAACCAAACAGTTAAGGAAAGAAAACACCTGATGATCGGGTGAATGATACGCACATGAATGAATAAACCAGGTTGAAATACAAAATTAAACTCATAGCATCTCCTTCCTTAACTTTGAAAAGAATCTTCTTGCTTCAAGAATCACTCAAAAACCCATAAGTGTTTTAGTGAAAACAAGAACTCATAGAACCCAAAAAAATCACTAAAAACGTGTTTAGAAAGCTTATGTGTGCTCAGAATACGAATTGATCAAGTTACCAAACAAGCTGAGCCAAAGTTCTATTTATAACAAACTTTTGTAATTATCAGTAATCGATTAAAAGCGCCTAGTAATCGATTATTTCACTTATGTAATCGATTAAATCAACCTTGCAATTGATTAAAGTGTTCCACAAGAATATGGAAATGAGCAACAAACAAAATAATCGATTATTCCGTCTTGTAATCGATTAAGATAGGAAGCTTCATAAACTTGAAATACACTGTGTAATCGATTACGAATTCTAGTAATCAATTAAACTAGGAAGCTTTAGAAATCATATTGAACTATGTAATCGATTACTATATTTGGTAATCGATTAGTGCATCAAAACTAATGTGCATATGTATATGATGTAATCGATTACTGAATTTGGTAATCGATTATGACAGGAAGATGTTATATTCAGTTTAGCCTGTGTAATCGATTACTACTCTTTGGTAATCAATTCTTCCAGCACGACTTAAAATAATGTATGGCAATGTAATTGATTACTACCTGTTGGTAATCAATTAAAGTGTTCATCAAGGCAGTGTTAATGAAAACAAAGGTCAAATAATCAATTAATCCAATACGTAATCGATTACATTGTTCTTGAAAAGTTTTCCAGAATGAACTAAGAACAAAACAATCGATTATCTCCTCAATGTAATCGATTAAATCAATACAAGTTCATTTTTCCAAAAACCTTTGATTTAAATTGATCATTTTACCAAAGCCTTGTGAATTTTATTACTTAGGTTAATTGAATTATTGAATGATATGAATGCAATGCACTTGGATCACCAGAATTGCTTCTTTCTTACACATTTAACACAAATCATTCTTCAAGGCATCCAATGCATGTTGAAAGCTCAAAACCAAAGCTTGATTCCTATTCCATTCTTCAAATAGCTCCTCTGAAACCAACATGGTTGTCTCCGGTGGCTGTGGGTGGTGAAGGAGGATGGTGGGGGGCTTGGGAGTTGTTTGGAGGAGGAAGAATCTTCATTTTCGTGACTTGGAAGCTTAAAAATGTATTGTTGATTCAAAAGGAGTCACTTGAAGATGAACAAAGATTCAAGCTTAGATGTTTTGTGCTTTCAACATGCCTTGAAGCCTTGGAAATCAATTTGTGATTGTTGTAAAGGGAAGAAACTATCTCTGATGATCCAGTGTGCATATCATTCATATCATTCACTTAGGATTGTTAGATTGTGTGTTAATACAAAAGCAATTGATAATTAAGGCAAGTTTAAAACCAAGTTTTTGGAAAAATAAGGTTATGTTGTTTTAATCGATTACAGATAGATATGAATCAATTATTTTGTTCTTTGTGCCTTCTGGAAAACTTTCTAAAAACAATGTAATCGATTACATATCGGATTAATCCATTACCTAGGCTAAAATTAAAATATTAAACTCTCTGTCTTAATTGATTACAGAAGGTCGTAATCGATTATATACTATGCCTGTGTCAAACATACTTTGTTGATTTAATCGATTACCAGAAACAATAATCAATTACATAGTGCATTTGAAAATGAAGAGCTTCCTGTTTTAATCGATTACGTGACAAAATAATCGATTATTATGTTCATAGCTCAAACCCAGAACAAATCTTAAACATTTTAATTGATTACATTCTTGAATTAATCAATTACATATGCTAAATAATCGATTACTTTTAGCGTATATAATCGATTATTTTCAGTTAGAAGTCTGTTATAAATAGAACCCTTTGCTCTATTGAGAGAAAAACTTGAGAAATTCGAATTCTGAGCATTCATAAGCATTCTTAACTTTCTATTAGTGATTTTTCTGGGTTCACAAAGTTCTTGCCTTCACCAAAATTCATATGGGTTATTGATTGATTAAGTGAAGCAAAATTTGTTTTCAAAGCTTGAGGAAAAGGATGTTCTAAGTCTGTAAATCTTTCTTCAACCTGATGAATCATTCATGTGCATATTGTTCATTGGATCATCAGGTGACTTCTTTCCTTAATCTTTGAAGTTGTAAATATGTTTTTAATTTCTGTAGTGATTTGTCTATTGTAAATGGGTTTCTTGCTTGTTAACTAGAGATAGAGTTTCTCTGGGGGTTTGCTGAGTAGTGTTCTTAGTGGGTTGTCTCTAAGAATCTAATAGTGTTTTAGATTTCTAAACTTTATCTAGGGTTGATAAAAATAGGCTTTGTAATAACTTGTAAAAACAGATATTTGCAATAGTGGAACTCCATTCGAGAGTTGAGTGGAAGAAATTGGATGTAGCTTCATAGTTTTTGAAGTGAACCAGTATAAATTGTGGTTGATCTTTATTCTCCTCTCATCATCTCAATATTGCTTTGATTTGTGAATCATATTCTTTGCACAGTAAGCTTTCCATTTGTCTATTGATTTTCTTGATAGAGGAATTTGATTGAATATAAAGATTCTTGATTTCAAAAGTTTTTTTAAGTGATAAAGATCCTGTGAAAACTCTGATAGTAAAATTTTTAAATACCAAGGTTCAACCAATTCACCCCCCTCTTGGTTGTATTGAAGTATTCCTATCATTTTCACGTATTCAGCACCGCTTCCACTCACCCAGGCGAGCAAAAATGCCTACAAAACTAGCCTGGGCGAGCTGACATTTTCTACCTCAGTGAAAAATTAATTTCTCACTCTACAAACATTATTTAATAATCCCAACGGTCAAACGTTACATATATGGGTTAGAAACCTACCTTTACAATTTGAAGACGATCCAAAGGTTAACCAATCCATAATGATTATTTTACCAAAATAAGTTTTGGGTCAAACTCGAAATAACACCATTTCAACACAGCTGAAGCAAATTCCCCATAACTTGACATCTACACCAAGCATTTGTGCATGGATAATTCACGTAACATTTCAATTAACCTAAACTAATCAAATAGTCAAATAGCATAATAAATACATCCAACTTCTATTTTCAGTTATCGAAATTTCAGGGTGTTACAACATAAATGAGAGATGATGTTGATGTTGATGATGTCCTCATGATGGATGTATGTTGTGTATGTACATGGGGGGTGCAGTCACTTCCCCAGCTCTTCGGGGATGCCCTCAGCGCCGAGGAACGTGTACTAGGGTGTATGTGCGACTCGTTTGGAAATTTCCCGAAAAGCTAATCATAGGTTCTTCTCTCCATCGGAACAATAGGGCCGTTATGCTCATTACTGTCTAATTTATGTTATTTGTCGAGATTGGTCTGTAAGAACCATTCTAAAAGTAGCTGTCTCCATCCCTTCTATGAGCAGGGCTTTGAAACCCAACTGAATTTTTTTGTTCCGAGCCAAGAATTCACAAACAAAAATTTTGGGGTTGCCCCTTTCCCCTTTCTCTAAGAAGAAGGTAAGCATCCCTCACTGCAAATCGACTTCGATTCTTGAATAATCAATATCACTTCTGCTTCTATTGTAACAAAAGATTCCCTAAATAAAAAGCCCTCCATCTATCGATTCTTGAGATGCGACTGAACTAAGACCTGTACGTGTACGGTGTTTAGAGTGAAGACATATTTGTTGCTAGTATTTTTATCTGTGTATCTACATAATCTATCTATATATAGATAGGATAAGACTAAATTTATTGATCATTACGTACAATTCTATTAAGATATTGTTATAGAAGTGTGATTTCTTCTATTTTTTTATTTCAGAATAAAAAAATAAAAAGATTTTGAACTGGATAAGTTCAAATCAAAGAAGGATTTTGG
>PYAF01003003.1:56381-74159 GCA_007407185.1 Glycine tomentella | reverse complement strand
TTAATAGTTCTTTGTCAGCACAAAAGGAAAATGCCTGAAAATAAACCACATTAAAATTCAGTATATCAACCAGAAATACAACACAAATAACTGTTGGAATTTTTGAATGCTTGATTTTCATTATCTTTGAATGGGAACAAAATGGATAGAGAATGAGCACAGCACCAGCAGGCAGCAAAGTTGGCCAAAACCAATTGTCCAAAATGCAAAAAAATTAATGTATACCCATTCTACATTTTTCCTAGCCAAATTGCTATCATAGAAGCATCAGTAATTAGTCCCATTAAGGACAATGAGTGGTTTCAACAAGGACTATAATAATAGAGCCTTAGATTTAAAGACATGCACCAAGAAAAGGAGCAATGAAAGCAGACCTGCTAGTTTAGGGACAGCTCTCTAGCAACATTGGCCATTAGTGAGGATGAAATTGATGAGTATTCTAAGTAAAAACATTGGAAGGCCAATCGGTCTGGAGGAGGAGGAAATATAGGGTCAGAAAAGGTAAGGTACCTGGCACATTCTATTTCAGTGTATTAGATAATGGAGTTGTTTCAAATGAGTTTTGGACAATTGTGGATGTATGGATAATGTTAGTTGGGGTTTGTTCCATTATCACGGTGCTGCTAGAGTTGCAGGCCAATCTTATACTGGGGCAATACTTGTTAGTCCAGATGGGGCATTTCCAAATGACAGAGAGAGAACAAAGATAGTTGCTGCACTAGACAAATGTGACATTAAAGAGTGGGAACTATATTCTGTTGACAATTGTTCATGCATAGATGCACCCCTGGGAATTCCAGATGGTTCAAGTTTACATACCATAGTCCAAATTGCAGATCCAAAGTACATGCCTATCTGATTATTACCAGAATTATTAATATTCTCAATCCGGTTATGTTCAGCACATCTCCAGTATATATATATATATATATATATATATATTCAAAGAAAGTTGATTGGTTCTGTTGTCAATGTCAATTTTCGTATTTGTTGAGTAAAATTGTCAAGGCTCCATCAGCGACTTGCTGATCCCTCACACGTTAACCCTTTCCATGACTCTCCACATGGATGACCACCACCGATTTTCCAACCCGTTAGCTGAGTTGGAATATTCAACGCATTGTACATGACCTCAAGAGCTTGAACTGCAACAAAACAAAAAAAAACTACCAACAGAGAGCAATAAGAAAAACACCATGTTTTGAATGAAAAACCACCCACCCGTAACTTCATTATTTACATTACAACACTCCCTATTCACCCAGACTTAACAAAACAAAATCAAGCCCCCAAAACCCAATGTCCTCAACACAAAATCCAAACTTTATCTCAAAACCAAACACATTAAGTCATTCAACACCGACCACATCAATCAATCGCAGACTGATCACTCCAACAATAGAAAAACGGAAAAAGAACAATAAAAACATATTACCATCAGAAGGGTTAGTGGTGGCGAGGGAAAGAGGAAGAGCAACGAAGATGAAAGAGAAACAGAGAGCAAGAGGGAAACTAGGACGAGGCATTACGGTCAGAAGCGTGGTTCAGGTGCGGTGAGGTACATGTAGAGTATCATGGAGGCGAAAGAAGAAGAAGAGGAAAATGGAGGTAGAAGTAGAAGCAGTAGTACCGTAGTAGTTTTGGGTTGATAATCCATGGGAAGATGCCGTCGGAAATGACGAAGCTTTCAGACGGAAGGAGTGCGGTGGGAAAGAGGCCGTCGGAAATGGGGCTTTTTTTTGTAGTGACCGCAATTCAAAAACGACGTCGTGCGAGAAGGAGAGAGGGAAGATCAGAAAACCCTAAAGAAATCCCGGCTCGCAGCGGAGGAGAGAGAATTTGAGAGTGCACAACAGAGGGGTTAGCTTCTTCTTTCTCAAAATACTCTACGAATGTTGCAGTAATTAGGGCACAAATAAGCTGAGAATATTAGTGCTTTTGTAAAAATTAAAAAAAAAGGGCAATCAAAGACGGTTAATATGAACCATCTTTGAATAGTAAGCAACAAAGACAGCTTTTAGTGTAGCCCGGCCTGAAATGTTATAAAGAAGGACGGTTAAGAGGGGACCGTCTTTGAAAATAACCACTTATTTACAAAAATGCCACCGTGCAGGATTCTAAGACGGTTATCATACAACCGTCTTAGATTGTGTGTCTTCGAAGGGTGCTTTTGTAGTAGTGAGTCAACAATCCAGGTGCAGTCATCATGGGCTATGTTCAACATTTCCTCACTGGGGAGGAATATCTCAGCATTCAGGTTGGCAGCCACCGCCGTGGTGCTCTGATCACTTCTTCTTCTGGGAACAATTTGATCCGGCTTCACACAACCATTCTGTTCATCATTCTACAGAGTCCTACAGTCTGGTCTCTTGTGTCCTACCTTCCCACAGTAGAAGCACTTCAAGTCATGCTTTGGCCTTGACTGGCCTCTGGACCTATCTCGTCCACCTCGATCCCGGCTCTTGCCACAACCCCGGGAGTCAGTCTTTCCTCTGTTCTCAGCAACGTTAGCCTCAAACATGCTAGATACACCTCGTTCTCTTCTCCTGGCTTCTTCATTCAGGAGGCTGTCTGTCACGGCATCTATCGTCAGTTTTCCTTCTGGAACCGAGTTGCTTAAAGTCACCACCAAAGTATCCCAACTTTCCGGTAACGAACTCAGCAACAACAAAGCATGCATCTCGTCATCAATCTTCATGTTGGCTTTGGACAGTTGATTCACAATACCTTTGTAGGTGTTGAGATGCTCAATCATACTCATGCCGTCCTTGTATTCTAGCTTCACAAGCTGGCGGACCAGGTGTGCTTTGTTCCTGGGAGTCTTCTTCTGAATCATGGACTCCAATTTGTTCCACAATTCGTACGCGTTCGTGAACTCGGACACGTGCTCAAAGAGGCTTTTGTCAATGTATTTCCTGATCCTGGCCACCGCCTTACGACTCAGGATCTCCCAGTCCCTGTCCGACTTGCCAGTCGGCTTCTCCTCCAAGACTATAGGATCATATAAATCCTTGTAGATAAGATGATCCTCCATCATCGACCTCCAATAGTTGAAGTTATTTGCGGTCAACTTGAACATATCTCCGTCGTGAGTTATGTCGCTGGTCTCCATCTCGACTCCTTCAGAACCCGTCGAACCCGGGCTCTGATACCACTGTTGGGTATCTCGAACCCTCAAATATCAAATTGAATGCGGAAGCGGAAAATCAAAATAGGTGCGAGAGAGACAATCAAAATTTGTTTTACGTGAGAAAACCTTCCTCAATGTGAGAAAAGGAAAAACTCACGGGACTTAGTCCAGTATCAAAATCCACTATAACAATAATCGGTTACAATGAATCAAAAACACACCAATGTGGTGGTACACTCAACTTCTCCAACAATGGTGGTCACTCAAAAGCTCAGTGTTTCACTCTAGCTCTCAAATATGCAGGCACGGTGGCTTGCTCAAATATTGCACTCAAGACTGTCACTTGAGGCTTTCCAATTTCTATGTGTCTTTGCCTCCACCCTTACTCATCTATTTATAGGATGAATTAGGTTTACAATGGGCTGGGCCTAAGCCATCAAATATTATTTGATTTGGTCAATCAAATAAAAACGGAAAGTGTCAAAAACGGAAATTATCCAACATGTGACAAACAATAATATCAATTAATTGATCCAATAAAAAAAAACTATATTCAAAATACAATATTGACCATTGCATGGTAGTCAAATAAAGAATTGAAACGCAAATCAGAAGACAAATTAAGATTCATGATCAACTATTCAAAAAATAATACAAATTTGTTTTTAAATAATAGAGCTCCAAAAATAAAAAATAAATGAGGAACTTTCCTCATTTTCAAAGCAAAATCATTATTACGTTTCTCCAAGAAAAATAATCTCGCTCCTTTGAAGACGCAAATGCTTCTTCCGCGCTTGAAAAATGCAAATAAATAGTTGAAATTAGATGCATCCATACGCTCTAAAAAAAATACCAAAAACACTTTCTTCAATCACCTTCAATTGAGGCACTTTCAGAAGATCTGCACCCTCTACCGCAACAAGAAGGTTACGCAATTTGACCGGAGTTGTTGTTGCAGAAAGACCCTTACCATTTGACAACTGAGATACAATACAATAAATATAACATTAAAGGTTAAAATTGAGTGCCCAAAGCCAAAGTTGAAATAGGCCTACCTTGCAACTAAAAAAACACAGTCCAGTCCATACTTACTTTACTTAAGTAAATAAAAATTTATAAAAAAATTATACTAGGGTTAGGCCTAATAGGATTGTGAACCATCAGGTGATTTACTTTCTCTGACCCTCTAGACCAAAGTGCAAACATGAACAAAAGTGTGGAACCATTGCAGTGTGATGTGATTAGCCTGCTCCGGCCACCATTTTCTATGATTTTGGCATCAAAAAGCACCACTCTAGCCAGGTGGGATGACCGTTCAAGGAGCAACAATGTGTTGTGACTCCTTCTGGGGCCTAACAGAACTTATGCAAGAATCGTGTGATTCTTCCCCAAATCTGGTTGTTGCAGGTTGCGGCAAAGTGAAGGCCACAAGAGTGAGGGGTTCGTGTATAGAGAGTCAAAATTTTAGAGATATGTGTAAGTTAAATGGAGCGGAATACTGGTCAGCACATAGCAACATGATCATAAAATAAGAGTAGCAGAAGTGAGGATGTTAAGGTGGATGTGTGATTATACTAAGATGGATAGGATAAGAAATGAGGATATTCGATGAAAGGTAGCAGAGGTACCGGTGTGTGAAAATATGATGGAGCATAAATTGATGTGGTTTGAGCACATTAAGAGACGATCACTAGATACTCCCGTAAAAATAAGAGTTTGTTACCAAAAGCTTGACACAAAGAGAAGTAGAGGTCAACCGAAACTAACCTGGGAAAGGTAGTTAAACAAGACCTAATGGAGTGAGATATAGATTGGCGGACGGTATGACTTAGGACTGATTGGAGAAAAACTATGAGCTTGGTGGAGGGTTAAATCCATTAGTATTCCTATGTTCCAGTCGTTTCCTTTTTTTAGTTCTTTTCCTCTTCATTTCTCCCCTCCTTTATTTTAGCTTATTTTTTCTCCCTTTTGTCTTATTACAACATTTTTTCCCCTCTCCCTTTCTCTTTCTTTATCGTATTTCCGATCTATCATTGAGTTCATCTACCACCGACCCCAATTAACTTGGGTTAAATGTGATGGTGATGTTGATATTGATATGTAAAGTTAAAGACTATTTTAATAAAACTGTCATTTTTAGTGTAAAATCATAGACAATTTTGTAAAAACTGTCATGGTAAACTTCAAATTAAAGACGATTTCATAAAATAGTTGTTAGCACCTTTTATCAAATTTGATTTTTCAAAAATCGTCTTAAAAAAGTTAGAGTTAATTTCAAAAATGCCACCATTTTATTTCTACTTCGATTTTTTGAAAACCGTCGTAGATATAACGATGTAAAAACACGATATTTTAGTAGTACTGAAACTTGATTCCATTTGATGATCATGTAATTTTTTTTTTTTTCATTTTAGGTTTAAGGCATGAATGAAAATTGTCATAAAGATACTAGTAGGTCCATCAATTGATATTTTCTACATTATATTTAACAATAAAAATAGCAAACTAATTATATAGCTGTTTCTATATATAAATCAAACAGTGGTAGGGCGGTGCAAGCGCAAAGGCACAAAATACGTTGATTGAGAGAATTGGAGAATCAACTAGAGACTCATTGAAACTTTGTTTCATTTAAAGAAATGCAATCTTCACGTCATGGTAGTTTATGTGCCAAGAGTTGCATGCACGGAGAACTAACTGCCGATTTGTCATGCAGTCGAAAATATTCGATCGCATTTATATTTACGATGTCATACCAATCTTAAAAGTCCACATTATTGTTCTCAACTCACATTCTAGCAAGTCAGAATGACAATAATGCATATCCTTGTTGAGTCAATTCCTCTAACAGTGTTCTACAATATGATTTCAAATGGAAACAACAGGGAAACTGACAAGTTTCTGATGTTAACTTTGGAAATTTAAGTTATAAGATAAGACTGAATCAAGTTAGAATGAACTTCCCACCAAGTAAAGAATTGAATGTTTCTTGTTCTCACTCGACTTCACTTGCCTATAAATAGAGAGCACTCAACTAGTTCCTTCACATCGACATATATGTACTAGTGTTCTGTTAGTTCACACTAAGTTCTGAAAAATGAGTTCCAAGGTTTTGCTTGTTCTACTTATGTTCATGGCCACTATACTTTTGATTTCCTCTGAGGTTGCACCCGATGATGCATACGAGAATTTTGACAAAACAGATGGTAATTTATTTCATAATATTTTCTGCATCAATAATATGTTTTATTTGATGCACCATAATTCGTGATAATTTGATGGTAGCACTTAATAAACCTATAAAGATATTTTTAAGTTGGAAGAATGCTACATATCAACTCTTTCTATGATTAATAAGTCTATATGGAATAAGAACTCGCTATATAATTTCACTGGGAACTAATTGTGTGAGCATTTTGATTAAGCATTGAGGTTCCCTAGGGAAAATTATGTTAGTCGTTACTAATAATTGTAATTTTTCTTTTTTTATGTAGGGAAGCCTAGTGCAAATGGGGTAGATGAAAGCAAATATTGGCGTGGTGGCTATGGCGGCTATGGTGGCTATGGTGGCTGGCGTGGTGGTTACAGAGGCTGGCGTGGTGGCTATGGTGGCTGGCGTGGTGACTATGGGGGTTGGCGGGGTGGCTATGGAGGTTGGGGTGGTGGCTATGGCCCTAATGAACATAATGAGGCTGGGATTGATGCTAACCCTCACAACTAAGAAGGAAACTTGCTAAAGCCTATATAGGGTTTGAGTTATCGTAATAAATAAAACTTCATGAGAAGGGTAGTTGTAATAGATGTGGAGATCTTTCTTCGCTCTTGTGATATAAACGAATATTACCTTTCTACTAATTAATTTTCTTATCTTGTATTGTCTCTGTTCCTTTTTTGCTAAACTCAAATAAATAAAACTATATAAATGTGTAATTTGTTTCATCCAAAAGAAAGAAATTGCGAAAGGATTTTGATAGAATTGAAAAACTCCACCCCAGATTATGTAAAGTTAAGAAGAGAATAACATCAACTTAGTTGATAAACTGGCTAAGTAATGGTTTCAAAAAGAGGGAAAGTGAAAGTACAATTTAGTAGTGCTGTAACGAGGTTAATTTGATGACGGAGAAAAAATTCTTACCACAATAACTTATATATGAAAGGATGTTGCAAATGGATGGAAATTAGAAGAAAGTTCAAAGAGATTCTTTAATTAAAAAGAATTCAGGTTAAATGACGGATAAAAAGTGATTTTCTGTGTCTTCCAAAACAAAACTGATATTCTGTTTGAATTTCATGGAAATTTTGCTTAAAAATGTTTGAGACTTGTAGGAAAAAGGCGATTAAAATAGAAAAGAAAGAAACGGGAAAATAGAATCAAGATACCATAGTTTTTTTGGATTCACCGTGTTATTAGTGTCGATTTGTCGATGATTTGTTCCTTTGATCAGTTGTTCCTTGGTCTGTGCTTGTTATTTCATTGATTAGTGGGAATTTTGTTGTTTTGACCATAAAAATATTCCACAGTAAGTAAGATATGCACGGATCAGGTGCAAGAGCATTTTCAAATTTCGATACAAATAGGGAATTATAGGTGGAATTGGTCTATAGCTATAGCATTCAATCCAGGGATCAAAGTCACTTTTCAAAATGTTTGTCAAGTTCTAATTCTATACTTTTTGCTTTACAGTTGGGATGCCACCTATGAGAGTCTAATGGGGACCAACAAGCCTTTTCCCGGCCAATTCCTCTTGGAGTAAGTTTTTGCATTTACTGGAATGTCTCCTCTCATGTACATGTACATGACAGGTCATGTACAAGTTTTGCATCTATTTCTCTCTTTAATAATTTTTATAAAGCCCCACTCATTTAATGTCTAAAATCAAGAAAGAAATATTAGACACAAACGCATGACTTTGTTTCATAAAATTTGAACATGATAAGATTTATTCTCATTCTTGCATTATAACTTGGTTATTTTTTTGTTGATATTCATGTACAAGGGAATCAGTAAATGCATGCTCCCTAAGTCCTAACTGATTATAATATCATGCCTGACAGGAAATGGTTGATTTTCTTGTTGATATTTGGGAGATGGAAGGCCTATGTGACTAAGCAGACAAATCAGGTTTTATTTTTCTTCTTAGATTTTCTTAGGAGAGGGAAAGGGAGGTAGAATTTGTTCTTCCTACTATATCCCCATTGGATAGTTGTACATACATGGGGAAACTTTATTTTATTTTTAAAGCTAAATGGGGAAACTCTTAACTAATTTTTTTTATGCTACTGAATAATGTTTTTCTTTTTTTCTTTATTACTACTGAATGTGCTCCATTTGCAGAATATAATTGTGAAATCCATAGTTTGTTATGCTGTGCTGCTGCTGCATTACCATATTTTGTTTTCTCTCTCTTTTGATGGTACCAAATTACCAATAGCAGTTCGACCATGGTTCTAGTAATCTATAGAATGGAGCAAATAAAGTTTGATAAGCATGTAATGTGGTTTCTACTACATTACAAGATATTCTGCTTTACTTTTTTGATGTAGCATGTCTATTTTATACAGGGGAAGATGTCAATACTGGTGCTTGTAACAGAGTATAAGAACTTCTACACCTGCTTGGGACTTTAAACCATACCAAAATACATATGAAAATTTTGAAATATTTCAGATAAAGTGGTGTCACCTTATCTTCTTCTCATTAAATCATAAGGCATATCATGATCTTAATAAAATACTAGGGATATTACATTAGTTTCAGGGCATTTATGTTTTACTTGTGATATAAATGCTTTTAAATATTCTATTGGCTTCAAATAGTCTTTCCCAAATAAACCATATCATAACTAATATTTTCATTTCAAATTGATATCACATGGTGACATCAATGAATCAATATCATTGATTGTTTTACATCATCAACTGATTTCCCGTCCCCAAAACAATAAGTTCTAGTGGAACAGAACAAACGATGTCGAGTCAAGAGCATGTTCATTTCTCTATACTTTAAAAAATGGTGGATGTAAGAATCCACATCTAATCTAATCATGCCTTTCAATTCACATGCTACTCTTTACCACATCATTTCTAACAAAATTTAATTGATTCAATTATGGAATCGTGAATAGTCATTGATTCAATCTATAGATAATAATCTATCCTTTTTAAGTCGCAATTTTTCTTTATATAACAAAAACTTTTTTTAAAGTAAAGACCTAAATGAAAATTAACTCAGTATTTTATTAATCTATTTTCTACTCTGTTTTTAGAATTTGTCAAGTAGAAAAATAGGAATTTTAAAAATATTAGAAAAAAAAATATGAAAAATTATAAAATTATAATAGATATATATAATGAAATGATTACATTAAAACAATGATTATACAAAAAATAAAGAAAAACTCGACTTGTTTTTTAATCCACATATTCAAAAGCAATTCAATTTAGATTAGAGACGAATAATTAAAAAAAGGGGATAATTTTAAATCTGATATATAATCTTTATTCCAATATGATATACATCGTGAATGGATATTCTCTAGGAGGACAAGATTCGAACCTTCGAATAGCAAAACAAAAACACGTTGCCTTACCACTTGGCCACGCCCCATTTTCTATTTTATACAAAAAAACACTATTATTTATATTGGTTGTTCGTCAATTCCAGTTCATAAATTTCTATAGAAAAATTTGTTGCTAATATTTTTATGTGTATCTACACACTACAAAAAAATAATATTTTTGTGGCAGCTAAAAAATCCATTTTTGGCATCTAAAAGCCGCCACAAATTTAATTTATGATGGTCAGGATTGACCGTCAGAATTAACGATGTCAGAAAAAATTGTGGTGACTTTTATGTGGTCACATTTTTTATTTCTAACGGTTTAAAAACCGCCACAAATGCATTTTTTTTGCAGTACTTTTTTTATAAAAAAAACTCAAATTTGCCAAAAAAAATATAGATATAGCATTACAAAATCTGCCAATATTCTAAGTCACCCTCACCCATTCATATCAAAATTACAAACCCACAAATGTCAGCAACATCAAATTATAAAGTTTAACCTTTAAGAGCATTTCATTTAAATAGCATGTTATTTACAAAAATAAAATAAAAAATATTTAAGACAATTCATTAAAGTAGGCCCAAAAAATAATAATAGTTGATGGATTCACTATGTCATCTTCCAGACTTCAATTGTTGAAATTATTCCCTTCAAAAAATAAATATAAAGGAAATAATTTTTTTATAAATATAGAAAATAAAAAGAGAAAAATCACAACTGCCCCAAGACTCTCCCAAGAAATTTCATGCACAAAACAACCACAACACCTTATAGAAAATTTTGATAAGCTTTACCTTGAAGCTAATTGAAATAAGCTGAAAAGCGCTTATAGAAAAGTCATAACTTTAAAATAAAACATCATCCACTCTATGTCGGACAGGTAATTTTGTAATTGCTGCAAATACAAAGTAATTCTTCTAGCAGCAATTGTGGATTTCAATATTTTCCTATCATAGTGAAAAGGAAACACATCTTAATTCCTTACCAATCACCACTGAGGTTCATGTAAGTTTGAGTCTTTGCAAGGAAAATAGGAACTTCACCAACAAAAATTGTAACAAACCACCATGGTGCCTAAGATTCAGAAATTACAACCATTGAAAGAGAAATAGAAAACAGGAATATCAAATGAGGCAAACAAAAAACGTTTTTCCAAAAATAGCTTTGGAGTGGACAATGTCCATAGGAATCCCTTGTGACTCCGCAAATGCATCAATCATCTTAAAGCCAACCTGATTCGGACAAAACACCTATTCTCATATTTCATCAAAAAATTGCTAATTCACACACCAACTATGATGGAGGTTCAAGACAAACCAAAGGTCTAGAAGGAGAGCTTGAAGCACTTCCTTTGGTGAGCTTCAATGGACCAATGACAAGAGCTAGGACTCAAGCACTTCAAGACCATATTCAAGCTAACTTTGACAAGCATGAAGTTACACACCATATCAAGGATGATAAGAGCTGAATTTTGATGTCTCAAATTCAAATAATCCCACAAAAGTAGTGGAAACGCAAAAGGAGTGTTGTCTATTTTAACAAATTAAAAACATCCTGTAATCGATTAAATCAGTCTGAAAAATGCAAATAGCTCTGTTTTAATCGATTACATGTCGAATTAATCAATTATTTTGTTCATATATCAGTTTCCAGGAAGGATAAGAGCAAAATAATCGATTACCAAACCATGTAATCGATTATTTAATCGATTATTTAGGTTAAATAATCGATTACATGGTCGAAATAATCGATTAAACCAGTTTTTAAGCTTTTCTGCACATGTTTAGGAAGCCAAAGGTCACTTTTCAAAAGCTTGCACTTCAAGCTTCATTTCAATTTGCATTTACATTACATTTAGTGTCATTTAGCTTGTAATTTTGTGGCCTATATAAAGTGCCAAAACTGAATGTAACTAACTTTTGGTTCATTAATACAATTTTCGAAAATTGTTGTGAGAGTTTCTCTCGTGTTCTTGTTCAAGAACCTCTTGAGTCTTATCAATGGCTTCCCAATGCTATTGTGGTGATTCTTCCTAGGCTTATTGTGAATCTTTTTCCATGGTGCCATTCATTGGCATTCCAATTCATTCCTATCCTTCTTCCATCTTCCATTTTTCTGCAATTTAAACTTTTAAAAATAGCCCTAATTCAATGAGAGCTAGAGCTTATGAGTTCTTGAGGTCTGCTTGAAGCTTGGGTTCTATTGCAAGGTAGATTTGGGAAAACTTAATGGCTATGGGTTCAGCTGTTTTACATCATGTGGTATCTAGAGCCTAATCCTTGTAGAATTTTTCTTCAAGTTCAGTTTTAGATTTCTTCAAAGGTAAAATTCTGCATTAAAACCAAAAACGAAAATCCATTTTAATTCTTTGTTTCTTGTTGTTTTCCTTTGATTCTTGGTGGTGTGGGCTTGTCGTGTGTTCAGCCACAAAACCTTAGTGTTTTCTTCAAGTTCTATGCACTACTACAAGAAAGGCTTTCAAGGTCGGTTATTTCACCCATACAAAGTCGGTTCTGGAACCGACCTTGTTTGGGACATCGTCAAAAAGGCCAGCCAACAACGTCGGTTTTTTGAGGACTAACTTTGAAATTTTTTTTAATTATTTTTCTTAAAAAATTCGTACAATCTTAGTCGGTTATTTTAAAAAACCGACTTTAAATGTTAGATACAAAGTTGGTTATTTTAAAAAATCGACTTTAAATCTTGGATACAAAGTCAGTTATTTTCAAAAACCGACTTTGAAATCTTGGATACAAAGTCTGTTATTTTAAAAAACTGACTTAGAAAGCTTAGATAC
The DNA here is from genome assembly GCA_007407185.1 of Glycine tomentella. Taxonomy (NCBI): domain Eukaryota; kingdom Viridiplantae; phylum Streptophyta; class Magnoliopsida; order Fabales; family Fabaceae; genus Glycine; species Glycine tomentella. The sequence goes on along the minus strand of PYAF01003003.1, from coordinate 61,668 downwards.
AAAGTCTGTTATTTTAAAAAACCGACTTAGAAAGCTTAGATACAAAGTCGGTTATTATCAAAAAACTGACTTTAAATCTTGGATACAAAGTCAGTTATTTTAAAAAACCGACTTAGAAAGCTTAGATACAAAGTCGGTTATTTTAAAAAACCGACTTAGAAAGCTTGGATACAAAGACGTTTATTTTGAAAAGCTGACTTTGAAACTTGGATAATAAAAACGCTGTTTATTTTGGATTTCCAATTGATTAATAAAATCGTCAAATGTGCACCTATTTCTTCACCATATAATCCAACAAACAATTGACTGCAATTTAAATGGACCCAAGATTAAATCATAGGCAACAATTTAGACAGTGAAATATATAACAACTACTCAAGTAGGTTCAATAAAACCGAAAAAATATTTAATAATTAAACAGATGAAAAAGACAAGTGCAAATCAGTCAAGTATCTAAAACTCGTAAGGCTCCTTAGTCTAGTCCCCGTTACCAAAGCCAATGCTCTCATAGAACAAAAATGTAACCATGGTTGCTGGAATATTGTTGCAAGATGTGTAAAAAATGTTTGAAAATCAGACTCAACAATCATCTCAACATAGAGAATACTCAATATCTGCATCTTCAGCAGTATCGCCCAATTTTAGCTCAAGAGGGAAAACAACTCGGTAAGACAGCTTCTTGTGGGGACCCAGTTCTTCAATGTATTTAAACCGCTTAACAAGTATGACCAAGACATGAGGTGGTTTCTTTATCTTCATTTGCTTCTGAGATTCTTGCAAACTGATAACAATGAAAGTTCACATCTTCATTATCAGACTAGTAAACAAACATGAAAAGTAAAACAAATGAGATTGCATAGGTATTATTGAGTTGTTCTGCATGTTATAATTCTCATTCAGGAATATTGGACCGCTTGTTAGAAAACACTCTTTGACATATTGTAACAATTGTTGCTCAAGTGTTCAATCCTTTTTTGGGTTAGGAACAACGGTAAACCGAACCGGGCAACTACCAGATTACAAGCTTGTAACTGGTTCAAATTGTTTACCCTTGGCTGGTTCAAATGCATCTTGGAGGAGAGTTCCCTAATCAGAACCCATGCATTAGAGAGGGTTTGGCTACTTGGGTTCAACAAAATAGATCAATGGAGGAAGATGATATAGTTGTTTGGTTAGTTCACTTGTTTCTATTTCTATAAGGGTTGTTATATAATTTGCACATGTTCTTAAGTATATAAGCATGCTTTATATATATGTTGCACATCCAATACACATTAAGGGATGACAATGAAACTTCAGATAGAGGGCTAATAGCAAAGCTGGTGTCCACAAGAGTAAGGGTCAATGAAACTTCAGATAGAGGCCTAATAGCAAGCTGGTGTCCACAAGAGTAAGTGCTGAACCAACCTTCAATTGGTAGATTGTTGACTCATTGTGGATGGGGTTTTCTCAAACATTTGGGCCAATTTATTGGGTGCTTGCAGAATACATGGGGATGAAAAAAGGGGACAGAGGGCAGCTAAGAAACTTATTGAGCTCTTTTGAAAAATTAGAAAATAAAATACCCACAAGAAGCAACTTTATTACATATCATTACTTTCTAATGGTGCAGCTTAGTGATATTGCTTTGTCGAGACGCATCAAAAACAATTTTACTAAGCTAATTCTGCAGCACAAAGCTAACCTAGGTCGACTCAGAGACACGATCAATATGGTTCTAACTTCAAATCATTGATAATAATAAGGGGGATTTTTGTCGAACAGTTGGTATGAGCAAAGTAAAACATGCAAGAACACAAACTAAAATTAAAGAACAATGCAAAAATTAACAAGATTATCAAAGAGTAAAGTAAAACAGATTAGAAAGCATCAATCCAATTCACCAACCCAAGCAATTCGAATCATCATCATTCCCATAAATTGATTCTATCATGAACATTCATTCAATTTCAATAGAAGCAGTTCAATCGATTCTACTCCTAAATTGATTGAAACCACAACCCTAACTGAAATATCATTCAATTAATCTTGTGATTATCATTTGAAATTAAGACATGAATCCATAATCCTAATTCACTTTCAATCCTAAATGCATTCATAATCATGAAAACATAATGGAAATTGAAGAAGAAGGTGAACATTCAAGTAGAATTCGAAATACCGAACCGGAACTCCAATTCTTCTCTTGCTTGAGTTAGATCCTTGGATTGATTAATGATTTAGCCTTCCATGATGATCACCAAGGAAAGCCCCATGAAGTGAATGCAGAAAAATGGAAGAATAGTAAAATGGAAATGAAGAAGATGAAGAACAACGAAGAACATTTGAGAGAAAAAGAAGAACAAGCTTTTTGATTCTAAAAACTAAAAAAAGAAATATAAAACTTGTTTATTGAATTGTAAAGTGTTGTCCAAGTTTCACTAAAGTCACTAATACATATAGTGACTAAGTTCTGAAAATAGAATGGGTCATAAACAAACTTAACAATCTAATTATTTACTATTTACACCACTAAAAGTCCAATTCGCAGCCCAAAATTACAAGTGCAGAGATGCTAACTTCGAAGCTCAAAATGACAGAATTGGCCTCGGGCTATTTCTACAAACTTGTAGATCTTTTTGTTATCTTTCCAGGGACTCCTAGAACGCTGCATTCGAAGATCGGTAGCATTCTATAGGCCCTGCACAAGTCAGATACATTAAGTGAGCAAAAATCCGAAAATACGTTACAATTAGCAATTAAGTCCACTTACTTACCTAGGCCAAAAACTGAATTATGATGGAAAAATAAAAATCTAAAAGAGGTCAAACAAGCTAAGAATGATAGACAAAAATTTAACTAAAATCACTCTATCACTTAGCAACAATAGCTTAACAAGGTATGCTTTTATAAACATTTGAAAAATTTCATGCATTTAGATTCTCTCTAACTAACATGACAATACATAATATTATCCCTCCAAGGTGGGATGTCTATCTCATTCCCCCCTTTCCAAATGAAATTCCTCACACTAAATATGATCTTCCAAATTCTATATGGTTTTAGCACTTGTCCAAAACTCCCAATCATGTCATACATTAATATAAAAACCCGTCACAAGTATCAGCTAAAGTGTCTATTAAAATGCACAATGTTGATTTTTAATGTAAAGTTGTATTATATAGAATACTGAAATAATACTCTAATTTTAATTAAGCAACAATACTAAAAATATCTAAAAAATTATGACAAATTCTACGTATCTACGTACCCCTTTTATCAATAAAACATGTAAAAAGTAAAAAACTCATTTTTTTAATATACTTTTTACATGCTTTCTGACAAATGTTTAAGCGATGAAAAGAACTTATAATTAAACATCAAATTATAATGATCTAAATACTTTAAATAATAAAAATATATTAAACCAACCTTTTAATTAATCTCAACCATATTATTTTGTTCCCCTGCCCATATCCATATACTCAAATAGCACTCTTAAGTTGCTTCCTGTACTTTTTTTCAGAATGTTTTTTTTTTTTTAATCAAGCCATCTCTTAGTCAAAAATTAAAATCTAATATCTAAGATGATAAGATCTATTTAAAGAATTTATCTCTTCTGACAAATATTTTTTTTCCTTTTATGTTTGAGTCAAAGATCAAATCTTTAACCACATGTTTAAAGAACAAAATTTTCTATCACCCATATACTATGTTGATCTTCAGAATGTTTTTTAACCATATGGAATGGTTATTCCCAAAGTTAAAAAATAATTACAAATCACGAAAGTAATTTTACATTCACGAATGAACATTTCAAAAGGAAAAAGAAAATGCACCAAAGTAAGAGCAGGGAAGCAATAGCCGACTAATCAAAGCCATTGGCCCAATGTGGCGTCTAACAAAAAAAACAAAAAAAAAGAGACAAAAATCAAAAGCCCTTCTACACGTACCACGTATAAGCAAAGTCTGATGTTAAGTGCATCTAAGTAACTTGCCTGCTGAAGTTAGGATGAAACTCTAAATTGAAATTTGGTAAACAAAAGTTCAATATACATTTTTATACACTACTACAAAAAGCGGAATCTAAGACGGTTCTCAAACTCATTCTAAGACGGTTCTGGACCCGTCCTTGAACGAAACGATTTTGAAAGTGGCCGCTTTCCAAGACGGTTCCTAGACCGTCTTTGTATGCTTTTCTTTTCTTTTTTTTAAAAATTTTTTTACCCTTTCTAAGACGGTTCCGAGATAACCGTCTTAGAATGTAAGGCTTTAAAGATGGTCCCTATTGGACCCCGTCTTTGTATGCTTTTGTTTTCTTTTTTTTTAAAATTTTTTTAACCCTTTCTAAGACGGTTCTGAGATAACCGTCTTAGAATGTAAGGCTTTAAAGACGGTCCCTAATGGAACCTGTCTTTGTATGCTTTTCTTTTTATTTTTTTAAATTTTTCCACTTTCTAAGACGGTCCTCAGATACCGTCTTAGAATGTAAGGCTTTAAAGACGGTCCCTAATGAAACCCGTCTTTGTATGCTTTTCTTTTTATTTTTTTAAATTTTTTACACTTTCTAAGACGGTCCTCAGATAACCGTCTTAGAACATAAGGCTTTAAAGACAATCACTGCTGGAACCGTCTTCGTTTGCTTTTATTTTTTTATTTTTCTAGCTTTTCTTTCCTTCTGGTTTCTAATCATCTTATTAATATAAAGTCCATGATTTATTATTGAACATCAAGCCTAATATACTAGCTATGAAATAATTAATCCCTTGAATTTCTGGTTAACTTTAATAAGAATACTAACAGCTGTCCTTATGACACTAATTAAAATTTAAAATAAAATATTAGATAAAAAATTATATAAAATATATAATCTGGATTAATTGTTAGTAATTTAAAAATAAAAATCCAAGTGACTGATTCATCTGATGTTTAATTATTCATTTACTCCCTACTACAAATACTTTCCCTTTTAGTTCTCTATACTTAACATGTCCTTTGAGTATTTGCACATATCATTTTTAATTCCTTTTAATCCCTACGTTCATGATCAAAAGGAACTAGGAATAACATGTGTAGGGACTAACATGAGATGTTTTTAAATATAGGAAGTAAGAGTAACTAAACCTTAATTTAACAATGGTCAACATATCAAAAGAGAAATAATAACGTAAGAGTGAAGAGAAAGGGAAAACTGTTATCTCTAGTAAGCTTCAAGCATTGATGAGCGTGTGCCAAGCTAAGGAATTTATATGCATTGTGTACCTGAAGTGTGGCTTCAAGAGCTTGTGTATTGGGTGAAGAATACTCA
>PYAF01003003.1:35372-47292 GCA_007407185.1 Glycine tomentella | reverse complement strand
TCAAGAATGTAAATTGGTGGCTCTATGAATCCAAATTGGGTGTGAAGCAGTACTCTTTGCCCCCAGGTGACATGGGATGGCCCTTCATTGGCAACATGTGGTCCTTCCTCAGAGCTTTCAAGTCCAAGGACCCTGATTCCTTCATCTCCTCCTTTGTCTCCAGGTAATTTAATTACTACTACTAATAATTATTATCATCAATATCATCATACATCAGTTATCTCACCCTCTTTATAATAACATATATAACTTTTTCATAACCCAACAAACTTGTTATTCTAAATTGTAACTTGTGAAGAGTCTCAAAGGCCAAAGTTTCTATCTAGCCTAATGGTTCCCATGATCCTCCTCACCTCAGGCCATTGACACTACCTCTTAGGGCCAGTTTGGTGGAGTTAAAAGAAATAAAAAGAAATGAATTGAGATGAAAATTTAAAATTTAATTAAAATATAAAAATATATGTTCACATTATTTTTCTATTAATTTCTTATTTTTTCCACTTTGTTTCTCTCCGAAGGAATACACCCTTTGATCATCCTAGGTATAAATTCGTATGCTCCATCTTCAATGGAAAATATCAAGGGTGGGGGCGCAGTAGTGAGGTACTGGGGTCACATTTTCAAATCCTGGAAATGGTGTTTTTACTTATTTGCCTTTGAAACCATTATTACGCGGAAGCATCATGCACTACACGCATCTACCCCTTTTTAAAAGCTTCAGTATTTTGTAAGTACTTTAAGAGATGTTAATTTCATGCTATGTATTCTAGTCACAAGAAAGTAGAACAACTATAATGGGTGGAGCACACCTACAAAGGAATCTAGGTCCCTGTTTGATATATCTATCAGAGAATTTGTTCCCCCATGTTCAATGGTGTAAACTTATTAGGCAGATGTAACTGATATGACTCAAACCCATGAGCCACTCCTTAGAGATTGAGAGCTCGTCTGTGTTTTATTGCCAAACTTCATCACCTTAACACAAAAGGTCTTTGGCACAAAGTGTATTGAAAATCACGCTCTTGCCTCAAAAAGATGCATTCCTATGTTTGACTGCAAATACAAACAGACCTTATTGAGTGGCAGAGAGCCTCATTCTTGTGAATCATATGGCTTAAGTACTGCATTGAATTTATATGGCTTAAGCCATATAAATTCATATGCTAAGACTTACTAACATAGCTATTTGAGCAACATCATGTGCATCATCCACAATATCCTAGACACGACTTCTTGATGTGAATAACAGTACGGTTAGAATAGTTTTTCATTAGATTTGAAGCTAGTACCTCAAAATCAACGATATCGGACTGGAACCCTAGCTCACAGCTACTTGTAGACCTTCACTTGCGGCGAACAGATGCTTTTCAGACAATGTTGTACTCGTCGTCAGAAGTGACCTTCATTTTGGTGGCCGCGGTGGCGAAGCTCTGGTCTTTCAAGCAGCTTCTGCGTCTAACCTGAAACAACAAGAATCAGTGAACAATGAAGGAGCTCTTCAATGGAAACAATGTGACAAAGGTTGCTTACTAGTTTTTGTTGCAATGTGAGTTGTCGTTCTTCTTCCAAGATTGAAATGGGTGCTTCACGAGCGAGACCTTCAATGGAGGTTAGGGATTGTGAGAAAAGGGGCATAGAGAAAGGGGGGATCAATTTGTTTTTAAAATTTTAAAAAGAATCAAAGTCGGTTATTATCAAAACTGACTTTGAATAATGGAAAACAACAACAGTTATTATATAACCGACTTTGTATCATGGTAAACAACGACGGGCACTAGGGAAACCGACATTGTTTTTGTATTAATGTTCAAAAAATTACAAAATTGCCACTGGTTATGCTACAACGTCGGTTTTTCAACGACCATCATGGAATACGCCTTTTGTAGTAGTGATGTGAATTCTTGTTCTTATGTTCTTCATGTGTTCTTGATATTTTTTCTGATTTTCTAGCCTTGGTTCTTGTCAACTGGTGTTAGTGTTGTTTGTGTGTTGTATGACCACTTGTTTTGATTCTATTCTCATGCCTAACTGAATTGAGTTGTTAGAAGCAAATTTTATAATTGTTATACATTGTATTTTAGTGATTCGTTGAATTTCTTTAGGAATTTTTGTACTTGTGCAAAGAAAAACAATACAAAAGCAAAAAGAAAAATACATCAAGTAGTATCATATTGGTACAGCCAAATACATTATTGAGTAGTGGCTGGAAAAAGTGAAAGAAAAACAGAATTTAGAAGCAAATTACAAAAATTTCAAATTCTAAAATTTCCTTTGAACAACAAAATCAAGTGAACTTGTATAACATGCAAATTTGATGAAATTTGACTTCTAGCAATTGAATTTACTTGGCATATCCTCCTTGTGTAGTTTGCTACAACCATAGTATTCCTTGAGTTGTTTCATTAAATTCTAATTTGAGTTGTGCTTTTCTAAATTTTGCTTTGTTACTTGTCTCTTAAAAATTTCCAAGGTTTTGTCTTAGAGTTTTCTTGTTCTTTGTACTCTTTAGTCTAGCCCAGAATCATTTCCTATTTCACTATAGTAAAAAAGCTTGATTTGATTAGAAGTTTTTGCTTAAGAACTATAGAGAGGAATAAGAGTGGAAAAAGGCAAGAGATAACATTATAGAAAAATCCTAGAAAGTGTGCAAACACGAGTGAGAGTGGTAAACACTTAGGGAGGGGTGAGAATTTTATTATATACTTGTGTTTTTTTTGCTAACCATTTATTTTGAAGGATGAGTTCAAGTGGAGTAGAAGCTTTGTCACCTAGGACCTCTAGGTTGATGAAAGACATGACAAAACAAATGAAAGACTTGAAAAAAGACTTGCAAACCGAAATGGATGCCAAAATTGAATGGATACAAAGAAAGAGTCATCCAATGGAAAGTGTGGATGGAGAGGCTCATAATAGTAGGAGGTTGAGTGAATATGGTTCTTTTCATGGAGGGAACTATTATGATGAGAGGAGTGACAGGGAGGATTAGAGAGAAAATAATAATAGAAGAGAAAATCATAGGAGACACAATCCTAGGAGGCAAAATATAGATGATGAAGATAGGAGGGTGAGAAGAGAAGAGAGAGATAGGAGAAATGAAGGATTGAATGGAGTAAAAATAAAAATTCCAAAATTCATTAGCAATAATGATCCAGAAGAATATTTTGAATGGGAGGTGAAAGTAGAACAAATTTTCTCATGCCAACATTTTGAGGAAGAAAAGAAAGTTACTCTAGCAACTCTAGAATTTGGTAGATATTCTTTGATATGGTGGAAGCAAATTCAAATGGATATAGGGAGAGAGAGGAGACAAAGAGCAAATTCTTGGGATGACTTGAAGGCATGTTTGAGAGGAAGATTTGTTCCAACTTATTATGCAAGAGAAGTCCATAACAAGCTTCAAAGACATTTCCAAGGTAACAAGAGTGTTCATGAATATTATAAGGAAATGGAATTGATGATGATAAGGGCTGAAATTGTGGAGGTTCAAGAAGCAACTGTTGTTTCAAAAGGAGTCACTTGAAGATGAACAAAGAATCAAACTCAGATGTTTTGTGCTTTCAACATGCCTTGAAGCCTTGGAAATCAATTTGTGATTATTGTAAAGGGAAGAAGCTATCTCTGATGATCCAGTGTGCATATCATTCATACCATTCACTTAGGATTGTTAGATTGTGTGTTAATACAAAAGCAATTGATAATTAAGGAAAGTTTAAAACCAAGTTTTTGGAAAAATAAGGTTATGCTGTTTTAATCGATTACAGATAGATAGGAATCGATTATTTTGTTCTTTGTGCCTTCTGGAAAACTTTCTAAGAACAATGTAATCGATTACATATCAGATTAATCGATTACCTAAGCTAAAATTAAAATATTAAACTCTCTGTCTTAATCGATTACAGAAGGTTGTAATCGATTATATACTATGCCTGTGTCAAACATGCTTTGTTGATTTAATCGATTACCAGAAACAGTAATCGATTACATAGTGCTTTTGAAAATGAAGAGCTTCTTGTTTTAATCGATTACGTGACGGGATAATCGATTATTATGTTCATAGCTCAAACCCAGAACAAATCTTAAACATTTTAATCGATTACATTCTTGAATTAATCGATTACATATGCTAAATAATCAATTACATGAGCGTTTATAATCGATTATTTTCAGTTAGAAGTCTGTTATAAATAGAACCCTTTGCTCTGCTGAGTTACGATTTTGAGAAATTCGAATTCTGAGGAATCATAAGCGTTCTTAACTTTCTATTAGTGATTTTTCTGGGTTCACAAAGTTCTTGCCTTCACCAAAATTCATATGGGTTATTGATTGATTGAGTGAAGCAAAATTTGTTTTCAAAGCTTGAGGAAAGGGATGTTCTAAGTCTGTAAATCTTTCTTCAACCTGGTGAATCATTCATCTGCATATTGTTCATTGGATCATCAGGTGACTTCTTTCCTTAATCTTTGAAGTTGTAAATCTGTTTTTAATTTCTGTAGTGATTTGTCTATTGTAAATGAGTTTCTTGCTTGTTAGAGATAGAGTTTCTCTGGGGGTTTGCTGAGTACTATTCTCAGTGGGTTGTCTCTAAGAATCTAATAGTGTTTTAGATTTCTGAACTTTATCTAGGGTTGATAACGATAGGCTTTGTAATAACTTGTAAGAACAGATATTTGCAATAGTGGAACTCCATTCTAGAGTTGAGTGGAAGAAATTGGATGTAGCTTCATAGTTTTTGAAGTGAACCAGTATAAATTGTGGCTGATCTTTATTCTCCTCTCATCATCTCAATATTGCTTTGATTTGTGAATCATATTCTTTGCACAGTAAGCTTTCCATTTGTCTATTGATTTTCTTGACAGAGGAATTTGATTGAATATAAAGATTCTTGATTTCAAAAGTTTTTTTAAGTGATAAAGATCCTGTGGAAACTCTGATAGTAAAATTTTTAAATACCAAGGTTCAACCAATTCACCCCCCTCTTTGTTGTATTGAAGTATTCCTATCATTTTCAGCAACAATGGCTAAATTCCTTCATGGCTTGAATAGAAAAATTCAAGAAGTGATGGAGCTACATTCATATGCCACAATTGAGGAGCTAGTCCACAAAGCTCAAAGGGTGGAACAACAACTAAAGAGGAGAAAAGCTTCCAAATTCTCCAATGGGGCTGCAACTTCCAGCTGGAGGAACAAGTCAAAAAGGGAGGTTTCTCCTAAGAAAAATAAAGAAGTAAAATTGGAAAGCCCAAGAAAAAAAATGGTGCAGCCAACTCCAAAAAGATCAAGTAATATCAAGTGTTTTAAGTGTCTTGGCAAATGACACATTGCTTCTTAATGTCCTAACAAGAGGACTATGATTTTGCTTGAGGATGGAAGCATAAGGAGTGAATATTCAAGTGACTCAAATAGTTCTTCAAGTGAAGAAGAAAAGGAACTCACACTAGTAGAGGTCAAACAGGGAGATCTCTTGATGGTAAGGAGAATGTTGAGCAATTTTTGCCTAGAAAAAGAGGAGACCCAAAGAGAAAATATTTTTCACACAAGGTGCTTGGTAAAAGACAAGGTATGCTCACTTATCGTTGATGGTGGGAGCTGCACTAATGTGGCTAGTACAAGGCTTGTGAAGAAATTACACTTGCCAACCACAAACCATCCAAAGCCATACAAGCTACAATGGCTTAGTGAAAGTGGAGAAGTGGTGGTAAATTCTCAAGTGCTCATTCCTTTTTCTATTAATGCTTATCATGATAATGTTCTTTGTGATATTGTTCCAATGGAGGCTGGTCATATCCTTCTTGGTAGGCCATGGCAATATGATAGAAAAATGATACATAATGACATGGAGAACACTTTTGAGTTTGAGCACCTAGACAAGAAAATTATTTTGAGACCTTTGACTCCTAGAAAAGTGTGTAAGGATCAAATAAAAATGAAAGAAAGGAGAACTGAGGAATTAAAAAAAATATTGCACCTAAAAAAGAGAAGAAAAGTGAGGTACCCAAGAGAAAAGCTAGTGAGAAAAAAAGAAAGGAAAAAGAAAATGAAAAAAAAAATTCATGAGATTAAAGAGAGCTTGTTCTTGAGTGAAAAACAAATTAAGAGAGTGTTATTGGGAAAACAACCTCTTTATTATATGCTTCTTAACTCTCTTTTTTTACATGTTGAAAAGGAAGGTGAAAAATTGTCTAAAGCTATGCAATCACTTTTGGAAGAGTATCAAGATGTCTTTCCAAAAGAAGTGCCTAATGGCTTGCCTCCTTTGAGAAGCATAGAGCATCAAATTGATTTGATTCCAGGTTGTGCACTCCCTAATAGGCCAGCTTATAAGACTTCACCAATGGAAGCAAAAGAGATACAAGCACAAGTAGACTTCTCTACTTGAAAAAGGGTGGATCCATGAGAGCATGAGCCCTTGTGTTATGCCTATTATTCTTGTGCCTAAGAAGGATGGAACTTGGAGAATGTGTACGGATTGTAGGGAAATCAACAACATCACCATAAGGTATAGGCATCTCATCCCTAGACTTCATGATCTTTTAGATGAATTGCATGGTGCTATTATTTTCTCTAAAATTGATCTTAAGAGTGGTTATCATCAAATAAGGATGAGGCAAGGGGATGAATGGAAAACAATTTTCAAAACAAAATTTGGGCTTTATGAATGGTTAGTTATGCATTTTGGTTTGACTAATGCACCTAGTACCTTTATGAGTCTTATGAATCATGTTCTTAGACATTTTATAGGCAAATTTGTGGTTGTGTACTTTGATGATATTCTTGTTTATAGTGCCAATTTAAATGATCATTTAATGCATGTTAAGAGTGTCTTGGAGGTGCTTACAAAGGAAACCTTGTACGGAGCAATTGATAAATGTTTTTTTTTTTGCACTTCACAAGTTGTGTTTCTAGGTTTTGTAGTAGGTGCCCAAGGAGTCCAAGTGGATCAAGAGAAAGTGAAAGCCATCATGGAGTGGCCAACTCCTACAAGTGTGAAAGATGTTAGAAGTTTTCATGGTTTGGCAAGTTTTTATAGGAGATTTGTGAAGGATTTTAGTACCATGAGCTTTTCTTGGAAGCAAGAACATGAAATTGCTTTCCAAACATTGAAGGATAAGTTATCTCATGCACCTATTCTTGCATTGCCTAATTTTAATGCTTCTTTTGAATTGGAATGTGATGCATCTAATGTAGGCATTGGGGGGTTTTAATTCAAGATAAACATCCTATTGCTTATTTTAGTGAGAAATTGAAGGGTGCATGTTTGAACTATTCCACTTATGACAAAGAATTGTATGCACTTGTTAAAGTTTTGCAAACTTGGCAACATTATCTTTTACCTAAGGAATTTGTGATACATAGTGATCATGAATCCCTTAAATATTTGAAAAGTCAAGGCAAACTCAACAACATACATGCTAAGTGGGTTGAGTTCATTGAGCAATTTCCTTATGTCATTAAACACAAGCAAGGTAAGTTGAATGTGGTGGCGGATGCCTTATCAAGAAGGCATTGTTTGATTTCTATGCTTGAAACTAAATTGCTTGGTTTTAATCACATAAAGGAATTGTATGCAAATGATCATGACTTCTCTAGTACTTTTGCTTTGTGTGAGAAAGGGGCTCATCAAGGATATTTTAGACATGATGGTTTCTTGTTCAAGGAAAAGAGATTATGTGTTCCTAAAAACTCTTTGAGAGAACTTTTCATTAGAGAAGCTCATGAGAATAATTTGATGGGGCACTTTGGTGTGGACAAAACTTTGGCTATTTTAAATGAACATTTCTTTTGGCCAAAAGTGAGGCATGATGTGCATAAGCTTATTTCTCAATGCATTACTTGTCATCAAGCTAAATCTAGATTAATGCCTCATGGTTTGTATACACCTTTACCTATTCCTAACTCCCCTTGGGTTGACATTTATATGGATTTTGTGCTTGGCCTTCCAAGATCCAAGAGGGGAAAGGATTCTATCTTTGTTGTTGTTGATAGGTTTTCAAAGATAGCACACTTCATTCCTTGTCACAAAAGTGATGATGCTTGTGAAGTAGCCAATCTTTTCTTCAAGGAAGTGGTGAGACTACATGGATTGCCAAGAAGCATAGTGAGTGATAGAGACACAAAGTTCCTTAGCCACTTTTGGAAAACATTATGGGGTAAGCTTGGTACAAAACTCTTATTTTCATTAACTTGTCACCCACAAATGGATGGCCAAACCGATGTGGTTAATAGAACATTGGGACAGCTCCTTGGATGCTACATCAAGAGTAATTTGAGAATTTGGGAGGAGTGTCTACCTCACATTGAGTTTGCTTACAATAGAGTAGTTCACAATACTACTTCTTTATCTCCTTTTGAAATTGTTTAATCCTTTAACTCCTCTTGATTTATTGCCTTTACCTAACACTTCTTCTATGGTTAATCATGATACTTTATCTAAAGCTTCTTATGTTAGAAAGTTGCATGAACAAGTGAAGGCACATGTGGAGAGAAAGATGGAACAATATGCCAAGCAAGCCAGTAAGCACAAGAAGCAAGTGATCTTTAATGAAGGAGATTTGGTGTGGCTTCATTTAAGGAAGGATAGATTTCCTCATGAAAGGAAATTCAAGCTACAACCTAGAGGAGATGGACCTTTCAAGATTCTAGAGAGGATCAACAACAATGCTTATAAACTTGAATTGCCTAGTGAGTATGGTGTGAGTAATACTTTCAATGTTTGTGATCATTCTTTGTATGATGTAGGTACAAATGAGGAGACAAACTTGAGGACAAGTTCTTTCCAAGAAGGAGGGGATGATGGAGGTCCAAGACAAACCAAAGGTCTAAAAGGAGAGCTTGAAGCACTTCATTTGGTGATCTTCAAGGGACCAATGACAAGAGCTAGGACTCAAGTACTTCAAGACCATATTCAAGCTAACTTTGACAAGCATGAAGTTACGCACCATATAAGGGATGATAAAAGCTGGATTTTGATGTCTCAAATTCAATATAATCCCACAAACGTAGTGGAAACACAAAAGGAGTGTTGTCTGTTTTAACAGATTAAAAGCATCCTGTAACAAATTGAAAGCATCTTTTGATATCTGTAATCGATTAAAAGCACCCTGTAATCGATTAAATTAGTTTGAAAAATGCAAATAGCTCTATTTTAATCGATTACATGTCGAATTAATCGATTATTTTGTTCATATATCAGTTTCCAGAAAGGATAAGAGCAAAATAATCGATTAACAAACCAAGTAATTGATTATTTAGGTTAAATAATCGATTACATGGTCGAAATAATTGATTAAACCAGTTTTTAAGCTTTTCTGCACATGTTTGGGAAGCCAAAGGTCACTTTTCGAAAGCTTGCACTTCAAGCTTCACATTTAGGCTTCATTGCAATTTGCATTTACATTACATTTAGTGTCATTTAACTTGTAACTTCATGGCCTATATAAAGTGCCAAAACTGAATGTAACTAACTTTTGGTTCATTAATACAATTTCTAAAAATTGTTGTGAGAGTTTCTCTCTTGTTCTTGTTCAAGAACTTTTTGAGTTTTATCAATGGCTTCCCAATGCTATTGTGATGATTCTTCCTAGGCTTATTGGGAATCCTTTTCCATGGTGCCATTCATTATCATTCCAATTCATTCCTATCCTTCTTCCATCTTCCATTTTTCTGCAATTTAAACATCTAAAAACAATCACAATTCAATGAGTGTTGGAGCTTATGAGTTCTTGAGGTCTGCTTGAAGCTTGAGTTCTATTGCAAGGTAGATTTGGGAAAACATAATGGCTATGGGGTTTGATAAGTGCCACATTTCAGTAGAAAATAGGATTCAAACATGGCACTTATCCGTCATTTTAATAGATTTAATCACAAGATAACCCTAGAAACCTAGTTAAATGATGATGATATTAAGGTAAGCTATGCTTTTGTGTTTTGAGAAGCTCTCGTCCAATTAATTGATTCAATTTTGCTAGGTTTTTGAAGTTACAGAAGAAGCAAGATTGCGAAAGAAGAAGCATGGAGTGAATCAAGTAAAAGAAGAAGAATCAAACAGCAAATCAGGCCCATTAGAAAGCAAAAGCCCAATGATTCCTTCATAGTTAAGCTTTAACTCGCCCAGGCCACCATTTCATGTGTATTTTGGTCGCCTGGGCGACCCACAAGTTCCAAGAAACCGACCTAGCTCGCCCAGGCTCCTGATTATAGTGCATTTTGGTCGCCTGGGCGCCCCAAGCAGGCAAGACAGCTTTTCCTATAAATATGGAAGGATTCTTGGAGGCCAAGATCATTCTTTCACTCCTTGTCTCTCCCAAGCACTTGCTTGTTCTTGTTTCTTTGTTTTTAACTTTCTAAGTTCGTGTAGAACTTAGGGAAGTGAAGTTGAGTGACTTTTGTAAGGAGATTCTGCAGAAGAGAGGATCGATGACGAGCTTAGTCGGTGATTCTCTCGAGGAGGTTCTGCCCATGTTCGCTTAAGCTTCTCTAAGGATTGGACGTACTCTTCTTATCCTTATGCTCTTTTAATTATTTATGCATTGTTCTATTTCTTGTTTGTGATTTTATTCTGCACCTAATGCTTGATTCTAATTACCCGTTAGTTTCATGAAATTAACCCTAAAGGCGACTGGAAAGTAAATTTAGGGTTTGAACTGAATTTAATCACTCGTTATGTTACGTTGCTAGGAATAGGGCTTAATATTTGGATCGCATCAAACACGTGATTAAGTTCTTAATGCTTGGGTATTTAATTAAATATGCGAGGGATCGATATTTAGTAAAATATCCATAGGACCGTAATTGCGAGGAATCGAATTAGGGTTATTTATACGTGTGCAGCAACAAGAATAGAACATGCATAGGTAAAATCAATTAAAAGGGATAAGCAAGACGAAATCCAATCCTACATTCACTTGACTTGTATCCTTTTATTTAGTTTTCGTAATCGTTTATTTGTTTTCTTTTATCTTTGTTTTACATTTTCCGCAAACAACAAACAAATGAATCTTTGCCTTTTATCTGTATATAACTACTAAACTGTTAATTTTAAATCAACCGACGTAAACCCAAATCCCTGTGGAGACGAACTTTTATAAATTTGAAACTTACAGCGATAACAACGGTATGCTTGCCGTCGTATAAAATTCCTAACAAGTTTCTGGCGCCGTTGCTGGGGATTTGGCTTGTTTACTCAAGTTGTTTTTAAATTTCAATTTAGTATTTTCTTGTTCTTTATTTTCTGTTTTTGTATATATTTCTTTGTTATTTTAAACCTCTGTGCTTAACAAAAATCTTGTAGTTTCTTTCCTTTCCCTTTATGCGAGATAAGTCTGCAGATAAATCTCATTTTGATCCGGAAATCTCCAAAATCGAAAGGAAACTCCGAAAGAAAAAGAAACAAGAGACTGACAAGCACATTGAGGGAACTTCGTCTATTGATCCTTCCTCACCACAGATAAAAGATAATATGGCTAATCAAGGGGGAGAAGAAGATAGACAACCACCAAGGAGGACACTTGGAGACTATGCCTACCAACAAGGGCCCAAGCATTATAATAGCATAGTTTTCCCTCCGTTTCACAACAAAGTTGTAGAATTGAAGCCCGCACTACTTAGCCTCATTGGCTCACATCCTTTTGCCGGACTAGACCATGAAGACCCATATACGCATCTATCTACTTTCATGGAGCTGTGTAGCACGATGGGAGCACCGGACGAGGATGCAGAAGCTGCCTACCTTAGAGCTTTTCCTTTCTCTTTAACAGGTAAAGCAAAAACTTGGCTTCAATCACAACCCAACAAGAGTCTAAGCACGTGGGAAGACTTGGAGGAGAAATTCATCGTTAGATTCTTTCCGCCTTCAAGATTCATCAGTGCAAAGTCTGCCATTGCCACTTTCGCTCAAGGAGTAGATGAACCTCTCTGTGAGACT
>PYAF01003003.1:0-13263 GCA_007407185.1 Glycine tomentella | reverse complement strand
TAATGTTATGACATAGCCTTTTATGTTTTCTAATCTACTTGTGGATAAATCCAATAAGATTTACTATCAAACCTTTATTTCAAAATCATTTTCAAAACTTCACTTATTTTCAATTAATCATTGGTCTTTTTAAAATAAATTATCCGCTGCAAATAAAATAAATACGAATAAAATGAATGAGTGAAGTGATGGTTACATTTTGTATTTTCAAATTCTCAAGGTTAACTATTTGAAAATTTTGTTCTGATCATTCTAAAAAGTTGATTCTTTACAATGCATGATCTTATTAAAAATATCTTTTACTTTGCTTGAGGACAAGCAATATTTTAGGTTGGGGGGAGTTGATAAGTGCCATATTTTAGTAAAATTAGGACTAGAATGAAGGCACTTATCATTTGCTTTCCTAAAACCTAGTTAGTTTGTATTTAGTACTTGGATGAATAGTATTTCATATTTTGGGAAGATTTGTCCAATCTTATTTTGCATTTTGATATGTTCAAGTAATTCCGAAGCTTCCGAACAAGCAAAGCAAGCAAAAAGGGCTTAAAAAGCAAACATGGGAGGTGTTACAAGCAAATCAGGCCCAAATCTCATCCAAGCCCAAAGAAATCTTCAGCACTAAGCAATTAACTCGCCTAAGTGACCAATTCCAATGCATTTGGCTCGCCTAAGCGAGCTTCAAGTTCCAAGGTGATAAAGATAAGCTCGCCCAGGCGAGCAAAACAAAGAACAAATCACTCGCATGGGCGAGTAAAAATGGCTGGAGGCAAAAAACTATAAATAGGGGACGAAATTGGAGGGATGTCCATGCATTTTTCACTTCTTTTGTTGCTTAAGCTTGATTCTCAACCTTAGGCTTCTTAAATGTTGTTATTATTTTGTTAAGGAGAGTGAGAGAGGTAAGGATTATAGGGGAGACTCTGTCGGAAAGATTCGATGATGATTTGCTTCACCAATTCTTCTCTTGAGCAAGTTCTCTCCATGGTTGCCTAAGCTTCTCTAAGGATTGGACGTACTCTTCTTATCCCTATGCCTCTCTTTTAATATTTATTTATGCATGAATCGTTCTATTCCTTATTGCTAATTTCATTGTCCTTAATGCTTGATTCTACTTGATCACTAGTTTCATGAAATTAACCCTAAGTGAGATTGCAAAGTAATCTTAGGGTTTGAACCAAATGATTTTACTCATTACGTTACGTTGCTAGGAATATGACATATTGTTTTGATTGCATTAGACACATGAATATGATATTAATGCTGGGATATTTATTCAATATGTGAGGGATCGATATTTAGTTAATATGCTTAGAATTCTCAAATGTGAGGAATCGATTTAGGGTAATTTAATGTGTGCAACAATAAGGATAGAAAATGATTTATGCATGCTAATGTTAATTGAATACTAAGGGTAAGAAAGACAAAATCCAATCATACACTTTTCCTGAATTAAACTAAACTCGTTCTCTTTGTTTCTGTGGTTTCTGCATTAGTTAGATTTTTATTCTCGTTATATTTGTATTTTCGTTATCGCATGAAATCAAATGAACTTTCGCTTACACTCTTTGTACATAAACTATTAAACAATTGAATTTTATTTGAATTAACTAAAGTATACTCAAGTCCCTATGGAGACAAACTTTTATAAATTTGAATTACAATGACAAATTGGTATGCTTGCCGAGAGTCAAACAGCCATGAACGATGGCCCTTAACACTGTATCCACTCAAATTCCCGTATGCTAGAAAATCATTAGTGGTACAAAGTAGCATTGCACGCAACTTGAATGTCTCCTTTTGATACCCATCAAACACGGCAACCCCCTCGTCCACAAGTTTGTCAAGTCTTCAATCAAGGGACTAAGATAAACATCAATGTCATTTCCTGGCTGTCTCGGGCCCGATATCATCATAGGCAACATCATGTTTTTTACGCTTCATGCATAACCAAGGAGGCAAGTTGTAAAATGACTAGCAAAACAGGCCACAAACTGTGCCGAATACTTAAACTGCCATAGGGATTCATTCGATCACTGGCAAGTGCAAGCCTAAGATATCTTGGGTCTTCGCCGAATTTGGGATACAAAGGTCAATCTTCTTTCACCGGGAGGAATCTGTCGGATGGCGGAGCATTCCATCACATTTTCTCCCATCTGCATGCCATGTAAGGTCTTTTGCATCATCTTCGTTAGTAAACAAATGCTTAAACCTTGGAATGATCGGAAGATACCACAACACCTTCGCGGAGGGCCTTTTCTTTGTGTTTTCATCACTACTACAATTGTCACCGTCCTTGACTTTGTACCGTGATACCCCACACCTGGGGCATTTATGCATTTCTTCAAATTCATTTATGTACAATATGCAATCATTAGGACAGGCATGAATTTTCTGATACTCCATACCCATCGGACAAAGTATCTTCTTTGTCTGATAGTAATGTCTTGGCAACGTGTTTTCATTTGGAAGCATCTCCTAAACTACCTGAAGCAGTGAACTGAAGCTTTTGTCACTCCACCCATATCTGGCCTGGACATTAACCAGATTTAACACCGCTGACAATAGTGTTAATGACTCTTTGTACCCTGGATACGATGGCTTCTTAGAACCATATGGATATGGGCATGTGTTTGCTGAAAATACTCATGTCCCATATCACAAATCATATCCTCTTATTGATCTCCGATGTTAACATCAAGCGGTTCAGTTTGTGACTCCCTCTGCATGTCTGTCAATTCACCATGCCATATTCATGTGGTATAATTCTTCTTAATCCCATGACACATAAGATGTTCCCGTATGTCGTCTAGTACTTGGTGTCTCCCATTCAAATAGTTCATACAGGGACATATATATTTTTCATCCCCATCCGATCAACTTCTTTCAGAGCAAATTGCAAGAAATGTCCAACGCCTTCCTCATACTCAACCGTGATGTGACTTGCATTCATCCAACTTCGATCCATCTAATGAATAACTCTGTGATACTCACAAAGTTATTCCATGCATGAAAACCTCACTTTTTCATTAAAGGTGTGGCTCTATCCCATTCAGGAAGACATATTTTTATAGTATATTCATATGTATAGGTTGAGTTTCTTATCTTAAATTTGACAAAATTTCGACAACATTTCGCTTTGATCTCCAAGCACACAACATGAAAGCGGTGACATGAGTTCCACCGCAGTCAAGTATGCACCTGGAGAACAAAGTGAAATGCATTGTAGTGAAATTTCATCAAATTTAAGAAAAGAAACTCAGCATATACATATGAATATACTACAAAAAAATGAGTCTTCCCAAACTGTCTAAAATGATAATTCAAGAATCAGTACAATGATTAATCCAAACTGTCTCGAAGAATCACTGTAATGAATCTCAAACGAGAAACTAAGGTTCTCTCATAATGAACATTGACTATATATATAAAGCACTAATCATTAATCACATGAAACAAGTTACAAAACCACCAAATACACATAGAATCTCAAAAAATACTAAAGAGATTCGTAAGTACCTGTGATGATGACAATCTGCAAGCACGAACTATTGATGACGATGCAAAGTACAAAAGGACATCTGCCTACAAAAAAATGATGTTGAACATTGAAAATGTTATATTCAAAAATGACACAAACCCACAATTTTGCTAAGTTTATGAAAGACATTCCTACCTGTGAAGATAGTGGCTAACAACAACAATGAATGTTGTGATGACTATGCAACAACGAAAACGAAAAGTGCCTACAAATTACAATTACAACTAGTGATTAGTTAGAATAAAAAATTAAATATGAAATGTGTCTCTCTCCAAATCCAATCACACTCAAACGATTCCAACCAATCATTTGTGTCGAATTCACATGATTGGCCTAAAGCAAGCTATTAATTAGTAGTATGAATATATGATACGATGAGAGTGAATCATTTGTAACTAAAGGTGGCTATTAATTGTTTGGAGAATGTGTGTCACGTTCTATGCGTTTCAATGGTTCTATACGTCTTAATGGTGACCATAAGTGTGCTTGTGAGACTTATAAAATCAATTTAATTATTAGGATTAGAATATATCCAAGGAGGTTGTGCACAATCTCAGCCGTTTGATTCAACACAAAATTAACTACCTTCTTTTTTTTTATTCTCAAATTTAAAAATTAACTCCCTTCTCTGATATTTGGTAATTGATGTACGTACATCGGACATTTGGACTTCAGTTCCAAATCTCAAAACTGACCCAAACCATTATAATTGCTTCCAAAATCATTGTCTTGTAAGTTTTTGGAATCCTCTTGGCTCTAAAGTAAAGCATCTAAATTGTGACAACTACTCAACCTACCAAAGTTAACTTACTTAGAAATCTTTCACTTCATACACAGTGATACAACACATATTTCAGCATCAGAATTGCATTCAAAATCGTGTCCCTAAATTATGCTCCCAGAGTGGCAATTACAAAACACCATTAACTCTCAATCTCTCATACATTGAAAGCCTATATTCTAAGAATCAACACTTTGAGTTAAGAGAGCATTTTGGATAAGTAGGATAAGGACAAATGAGCTTATGTATATACTATTAAAAATTGAACATAAAAAGATCATTACTTAATTGAAGCTTTAAGAATATGCTAATATATATATATATATATATATATATATATATATATATATATATGTCTAGAACCACATTCAAACAACATATACGGATTAGGCATTTTATCAAGCACTTAGTGGGCAACAAAAGTGAAATCATAGCAATAACACATTGAACCCATACATCACACAGAAAAATGCTAATGCAAAACCAGAGATACTTGCGATATAGGTTCATTAGAAGTTCGTGAGGTTAGTTGCTACTAACCTAAGATGGAGACACGATGCCGGATTTGAAGTTGCGAGGTTTGCTTCAACTGCGATCGAGAGTGAGGTAGCTACTAGAAGATGTAACATCCCGGGCGCTGACGAGGGCGGGGAGTGATCGCCGGTGCAGTGAGGCACGGACAAGGAGCGGCTCCTGGCAGGCTTCCAGCGGGAAGGGTACATGAATGAATCGAATACACACCCGAACGAGAGGGATCCAGAGGCTGTGCAGGTATGGGACTGTACAGTTGAGGATAACTTAAAAGGATTTAATAGGTACTACCTATACCAACAAGGTGCATCTACTTTTCGGTAGCCCATAACATAAGAACTCCACAGTTAAGCGTGCTTGACTTGGAGCAATCTTGGGATGGGTGACCTCCTGGGAAGTTTCTCAGGAAGTGTGTGAGTGAGGACAAAGCACACCGAATGCAAAATGGCGACTGAGAATGAGAGATGAGGTTTCTGAAACTCAAAATAGAAGCACGTGACAGTGAAGGGTTTCTAATTTGGGAGCTAGATATGTTTTATAATAACAAGAACAACATTGGTTTTCATTGAAAAATCGATGTTAACGTGTTCCTGTAAACATTGGTTTTTCAATGAAAATCGATGTTAACATCTCCTGTTAACATCGGTTTTCTTAAAACATTTAAAATCGATGTTCACTTGCTCCTCTTAATTACTAATTTGCCACAACATTTTCGTTAACATCGGTTTTTGGAAAAAATTGATGTTAATGTAACGATGTCAAAACTAATCTTTGTAGTAGTGTATGTAAGAAAAATGCATAACAAGTTACAAAAGCTCTATCAAGGAAGTAAAAGTGTTGATGATTATTACAAGGAGATGGATTGAATAGGGACTAATGAGGCTACAATGGCTAGATTTTTGAATGGCTTGAATAAGGACATTCAAGATGTTGTAGAGCTTCAAAGCTATCACACCGTGGGTGAACTTATACACGTGGTTGTGAAAGTGGAGCAACAATTAAAGAGGTAACAAACCTATAAGAAGAATTTATACACTTATTCATCTTGGAAGGATAAAGACACTTCCAAGAAGGAGGGTGCTTCTTCACAACATATTGAAAGGAAGTCTTCAAGAGGTAATCATACTTCTCCTACTCAACCCCCTTCCAATAAATCTAGTTCCATTAAATGCTTTAAGTGTTTGGGAAAGAGTCATATTGCATCCCAATGTCCTAACAAAAGGACCAAGAATGTGTTGGAGAATGAAGAGTTGGATAGTGAGTCGTCTAAGAATTCTCATAATTCCTCTAGTGATAGGGAGGATCATGGTTTTCTTCCACTGGAAGAGGAAGATCTTTTGATGGTAAGAAGACTCATGGAAAACTTGTGCAAAGATCGAGATGATACACAAATAGAAAACATTTTTCATTCTAGATGCTTGGTGAATGCAAATGTTTGTTTTTTAATCATTGATGTAGGAAGTTGTACCAATGTTGCAAGCACTAGAGTAAGTGAGAAGCTTGGTTTAAAAAACACCCCTCATCCTAAGCCTTATAAGTTGCAACAATTTAGTGACAGTTGTAATGACCTAAACATTATACTAGATATTATTATTATTATTATTATTATTATTAGGATTAAATTTTGAAGAAGCATATATTATTATTAATTTTAAAACGTATAACTTACAAAAGATTTGAAACTAATGTAGCCACAGTCCTTATTACAAAAGTCAATATTAAACAAGTACAAGCTTTTCCAAACAAAAGCCTACTTCATATCTTCATTTCTACACCATCACCGACCCAGGTCATCAAGGAAATTGACCTCTGTTGCCATCTAAAAAAAATGAAAACAAATCTAGTGAGAAATAAAATTTCTCAGTAGGAAAAATCTAAACCACCAAACACGTTAGTACGTTAGTGAATCCTCAATATAAAAATAAATTCACACAAGAATTATGCAGCTACATGAATGCATGAAATGAAGTTCTCCCACGGTGCACATGGCCTTTACATATCGTACTGTATGTAGCTACACCTCGTACTGGATGTAGACGCTGCGATCGTCTTACGCAAACATGCATGATTCATGCCATATATGTGCACCTGGTCACTACATATCGTACTGTATGTAGTATCAGATTCTGTTTCACAAAATCTCGTACTGGACTTGGAAACACGAATCAACATATCATCACATCAAATCCATCGATAACAAAATCCATGAGCAAATACACACAACCTTATGAAAAAATTTATATCACAACATCATACGTATCCAAAAGTATGGTTTAAACTATCATACCTTATTCAAGTAAAAATCATATCAACTTAGGCATGACAATTGAATATCCTTAAGCTACAAAAAATCATATTAGTAATCTAACTAATAAACCACAATATATATTTTAAATAATTTCTAATTCCTTTAAACTTTCACGAGAAAAGATTAAAACTAGCATGCATATTAATCTCCTTTCACCTACCACCTTACTACTTCATCCTCAAATTTAATCACGCAAACATTTGAGCCATTTAACTACATACCATTCAACCTCTACTTCTAAAAATTAATTAAAAATAGTCCCTTAATAAAATATGAACAATCAACCCAAAGGTCATTAAATCACTTCCAAAAATCATCAAATATGATTCCAAATATCACTAATATTTCAACCTATAAATCCTCACCTATCCTATGGTTTAAAATAACCTTCAAATAACATGAATTTCAAGTCTAAAAGATAACCATAAATCAACCTTATTAAGCATATAAATTAATCCAAACAAATGCTTAACTAGAGATTGAAGCCTAGCCTACCTCAAGTGAGTTTGATTTTTGAAAATGGAATGGAGCAAGGGCTGCCTTCCTTGAGAAATCCTCTAAGAAATGAAGCTTAATATCTTCTTATAAAGCTTGATAAACTTTTCCTAAAGATGCTAGCCTTCTACATGTGATCTTCAAAGGAAGTGGGTCTCCTCTAAATTGATTTATGTTTTGAAAAGGAAATGATGAAAGTGAAATGAAAGAGATGGGAGAAGGAGAGTATTCACATGAAGGTGTAGTAGGATGAAGTTTTGAGAATGACTTTCACTTAAGGCCTTCCCCCCCCTTTATATAGAGTTTGGAAAATAATATAATATTTACAAAAATCTCCTAAGTCATGATGCTTCCATTACAAGTGTCCCTACACTTGTCATGACCTTTACAAGTGTCCCACCACTTGTCATGGTCTTGAAGCTTCTTCTTTCTTTCTTCCAAGTGTCCCTCCACTTGGCAAATCATGAAGCTTCTCCATGGTTCTCCATCTTTCACGTGACCATCCAATAAATAGGAGAAAATTTTTCTTTTATTCATGCCATATTGCTCACATGTCCTTCAAGGCATGACACTTTTCTTCCAAATGCCCTCTTACTTGGCATGTTCATGAAGTTTCTTTCTTCTTCTAGCTTATTCACGTGGACAACAAAGAAGGAGGAGAAAATTTCCTTTCTTTCATGCTACTTTGTATAAATAATTCCCAAAGCATGATGACTTCTTATCCCTTCATCAATGGTAGCTTACAAGTGACTTGATGTTTCTTAAGCCTTCATGATTGTATCTTATCATTTTAATTTATGAATCTTAAGATATTTTTCTATTTATCATGTTTTCATTTTCTTAAAGAGAATAAAATTGTGTGGTTCTCCTTGTGTCTACATGTCACCTTTTATGAAGAAGAAGAATCTAGTTTCATCTTTACCACACTTGGCATTTTCTAGTAGGAAGTAAAGTTCAACTTCACTTTGTCTTTCAAC
Source organism: Glycine tomentella (assembly GCA_007407185.1). Classification (NCBI taxonomy): domain Eukaryota; kingdom Viridiplantae; phylum Streptophyta; class Magnoliopsida; order Fabales; family Fabaceae; genus Glycine; species Glycine tomentella. Next base: position 4,633 of record PYAF01003003.1, on the reverse strand, counting down.
ATGGCATTCATTAAGAGGAATTCAAGTTCAATTCGAACTCTTCTTCCTAAAGATAATATTAAATAATAGAATTCTAGAGTTTTTCAGAAACTAACTTCAATTACAGTATAAATTGCTCACAAGCAGTCTATACAGAGTGCTACACAGACTTTACATATACGACTGCTCTTATCTTAATTCTGATTGGTCAATACTACTTTTAACCATCAAAATTACTAAACCATTTTATTAAATAAGTCTATTCATCCTACAATTAAGAGAAAATTTCATAGATTTTATTTATCATTTTCCATATTTTTCTGATGCTTGAATTCTTCTGAGTTAAGTTTCAAAGTTATTACCTTACAAAATTCATAGAAATTCTATTCTAGGATTTTCTGTTCACAAAGTATTTTGGTAATCTTCCATTTAAGAGTGCTCTATAATTTCATCAAGTTTTCACAAAATCTCTAAGGGTGTCTAGGCAATTTTAGCCTCAAGGATATTATGGTAATTTCCCAAAATATCCAAGGGTATTTGTGTAATTTTCACCTTAAGGGCATTTCTGTAATTTTTGCTTCAAGGGAAGGGTGATATGATCATTTCTCTTCAACTATATTTTTTTTATCCAAGTATCATCACACTTCCACAACTCAATTATAAATATGCATTCAAGATATAATTTTGAGGATGTTACAACAATGGCGAGTTGGTTGTGGATAAACAGGTGTTACTTACATTCTCGATTGGAAAGTATGCTGATGAAGTTCTTTTTGATATTTTTCCTATGGAAGCCGAGCATGTGTTGCTCGGAATACCTTGCCAATATGATAGAGATGTTGTCCACAATGGGGTCACCAATTGATATTATTTCTTACATAAAGGTAAAAAGGTAGTTCTTTCACCTTTGTCTCCAAGTGATGTGTGTCAGGATCAAATAAAAATGAGATTGAAAAGAGAAAAAGAAAAGAAAATCAAAGAAGGAAAAAGTCCTTTGAGAGAGAAAAGCTGAAAAGAAAAACAAGGCAAAAAGATTGACAAGAAAGAACAAAAGAAAAGAGAAAAAAGGGTGAAAAACAACTAGTGATAAAAAATAGTTTTTCATCAAACTTAAGGAGGTAAAAAGAGTGATGCTAGCTAGACAACAAATGTTTTACTCATTACAAATTACATGTGTTTGTCTTCTAATGCCCTTGAGTTGCGTCAAGGTTTTGATACACTCTTAAAGGAGTGTTAGGATGTCTTCCCACAAGACATTCACCATGGCTTGCTTCCTTTAAGAGAAATTGAACATCAAATAGATCTTATTAAAGGTTTTGATACACTCTTATAGGAGTAATCTGGAAAACAGAAAAGGAGATCCAAAAGCAAGTTGAAGGGTTGATGCAAAAGGGATGGGTGAAATAAAGGTTGAGCCCATGTGCAATACCGGTCATCCTAGTCCCTAAGAAAGATGGCACGTGGAGGATGGGCATGGATTGTAGACCCATCAATAACATCAGCGTGAGGTATAGACATCCTATTCCTAGACTTGATGATATGTTGGATGAACTTCATGGTTCTTGTGTTTTCTCCAAAATAGATTTGAAAAGTGATTATCATCAAATTAGAAGGAGAGAAGGTGATGAATGGAAAATCATTTTCAAAACTAAGTTTGGACTTTTTGAGTTGTTGATCATGCCTCATAGTTTAACCAATGTACCAAGAACTTTCATGAAACTCATGAACCATGTTTTGAGGCACTTTATTAGCTAATTTGTGGCTGTTTACTTTGATGATATATTGGTTTATAGCTTAACAATGAATGTCCACTTATACCATGTTAGGATTGTCTTGGAAGTGCTTAGACCTGAAAAGTTGTTTGCTAATAGGGATAAATGCACATTTTGCACTAATCAAGTAGTGTTTCTAGGGTTTGTTGTGAAAGCTAAGGGAGTCCAAGTGGATGATGAGAATATTAAAGGTACTAGAGATTGGCCCACACCCAAAAATGTGAGTTTCCATGGGTTGGTTAGTTTCTACAGTATATTCGTTAAGGAATTTAGGACCATGACATCTCCATTGAATGAAATTGTTAAGAAAAATGTGGAATTTAAGGGGGAGAGTGAACAAGAGAAAACCTTCAATTAATTGAAAGAAAAGTTGACAAATGCGCCCATTCTTGCTCTACCAAAATTTACAAAATCTTTTGAAATTGAATGTGTTGCATCCAATGTTGGCATAGGTGCGATATTGTTACAATAAGGCCACCTAATTGCTTATTTTTAGAGAGTAAATTAAGGGTATCATCTTGAATTATTGCACCTATGACAAGCAACTCTATGCACTTATTAGAGCTTTGCAAACTTGGAAACACTACCTCCTTCCTAAGGAGTTTGTGATTCATAGTGACCATGAGTCACTCAAGAATTTGAAAAACCCAGAAAAGCTTAATAAGAGGCATGCCGAATGGGTAGAGTTAAACACAAGCAAAATAAAGCTAATGTTATGGCCGATGCACTTTCAAGGAGATATGCCTTAATCTCCATGCTTGAAACAAAGACGTTTGGATTTGATCACATAAAGGACTTGTATGAAACCATGGATTAACTGACAACGAGTTTGTAGAAGAACAGATGAACAATCATAACATAGCAGCAAGCCAAACACACACCAAAATTTGAACCAAACACGAATTAGGAACTTGAATCAAATAGAAGCACCAGAAATCAACCACAAAAGATGATTTCAAGATGAAATAGAACTTCAAACAACAACAACAATCGTGAAACGGAGATTGCGAACCCAAATAGAAACAATATCATGAACATGAATATGATTTCTTGAACGAAAGAACAACAAAAACCCAAACATAATTTTTGAACAGATGAACAAGGACTAGATTGCGGACAGGTACGTGATTTGTGAACAAAGAGATTGATGCACTATCAATGCAAAAAAAGGCTCAGGAACCATTTAGAAGTTTAAGATGGATAAGGTAGGAGAGAAAACAAAGTGAGAAATGAACTAAAATATTATTTCTGAGGAAATGAAAAGCTAATCTCAGTTAGTTACAAGAGAGGTATATAAACCTCTTGAACATAAATAACTAGTTAACAGAAAACTACTAACTGTCTAACTACCTAGGTGCTGTCAACAAAAGCTAACAGGCTTACTAACTACCTAGGTGCTCTTAGCAAAAACTAACAGACTTAAACAGAGAGAAATGCAAAACTATTTTTACAGTTTTAAATACATATTCTAATAGTGACAAAGTACATAATGGAACCATTCGTCTCATGCCCATTGCTTATAAGGATCAGTTGGCTGATTTACATACTAAAGCCCTCTCTTTTCCTGTTTTTTCTTTCCTATTATCCAAGCTGAACATGATTAATATTCATGGTCCAACTTGAGGGGGGATGTTAATACTTTTCATTCATTGACACTTGTTGTTAATAGGTTTTAATATAGCTATTAGTTAGTTTTAAGTACAGCTGTTAGCATAGCTGTCATTTTCTGACTTATATATATATATATATTCTTATTCCATTGATGAATACATTAGAGGAATGCATTTTACCAATTCATTTTGTTAACAATCATGTCTTCTCAAAGCTCTAGCACGAGTGAGTAAAATATCCTTCTTCCTCTTTCCCCTATTTACTTACTCTTGCACTTGGTGGTTAGCTTCCCTAGGGAAGGAGAAGGTTTTGTGTTGTATTGTCAAGATTTACAAGTTGTTAAGTATGTGAGTGTGGTAGTTACTATAACGACTTCGTCACTATTATAACGACTTCGTTTAATTTCCTTATTTTAATCTATTACGTTGATTCCCTTTTTACCGAATACGTTTTTATTTTACTGAAATTTTTTTTTTCTACGTGATGCGCTTACGTAAAAGAATTTCTAAACGATTTGCTACGTTGGAATGATTTAACATAATACGTAGTCTAGTTATTTTAAGCAAAGTTAAATAAAACAGTCCGTGTACAGTAATCCATAATAAAATACAGACCACTAAGTAGTACCATATGATTTACATAACTCTCAAAAGCAGCCACAGCACATGATATCATCCATACATCAAGCCAAAACACAACATAAAATTCATCAAGCTTCTCCATGTCTCAGCTAATCACTGTTCCTCTGCTCACCCAAATTAATTGGGGTCATCACAGGTGTCAAACCACAGACACAACTCGGGTAAGTATTTAATAAACATGATTAGATAATTGACAGAAACAGAAGCAGATAAATAAACAGAATATCAATTAATAAACAGACATATGTTGACTGATGCATGCTTTCTTTATTAAATGATGCATGACTGAGATCTCAGAGGCCTAGTCAAAGGTACCAAAATTTAGAATAGTTTCACCCACTCTAGTGAAACAGTCTCACCCACTCCAGTGAGACCTCCCTCCACTCCCAGGGGAAAAGGGTACCATACAGTTCCACCCACTCCAGTGGAATAGTCCCACCCACTCCAGTGAGACCTCCCTCCATTCCGAGGGGAAAAATGCAAAAATGAATGTAATGATTTTCTTTTATTTTCAATTACCATTTGGTATTTATTCCATTCAAATTCTCTTGATTTTGGCACTATCACTCCATCATGATTAATTTGATACAAGTGTGCCATAATTTCTTTTAGAGAAATAAATCATATGTC
>PYAF01003002.1:102724-113203 GCA_007407185.1 Glycine tomentella | reverse complement strand
TTAGAGATTTTAATGTTTTATTGAAATTGATTTATGTCTTGAAATTAAATAACATTGCTTCTATAATTTATGGAAGCTTAATTCTAATTGGTTTTATAGAAATAAAATCCTAGAAATCTTTTGGAACTAGTTTAAGTTTGGTTACATTTTTAAGATGTCACATAACTTTCTTTTAATATTTTTATCTAATTTCTCATTGATTCATTTTGTTTTTACTTAACAAAATGTCTAGACTACTTTATTAAATAATTTATTCCTCTCATAATTAAGAGAAAATTTCATAGATTGAATCTTTCCTTTTTCTGTGTTTTTATGAAACTCAGATTAGTCTAGATTAAATTCTTTTTGAAATATTTTCCAAAATTTCTAAAAATTCTATTTCATGGTTTTTCTTTATGAACAATGTTAATAATTCCTTATCTAAAAACATACTGTATTTTTGTCAAATGTTTATAGCATTACTGAGGCTATATGGCTTTATAAGGGCCAAAGGGTATTTTGGTCATTTTGTAAAATGTCCAGGGGCATTTGTGTCTTTTCAAAAGGGACATTTGTGTCATTTTCAAAATGTTCAAGGGTATTTTTGTCATTCTATCTAGGAATGCATACTTATAGAAAATCCACATGTATATGAATATATGAGGGTGTTACAGTTTGGGCATGTTATGAGAAGACCACTAGATGCTCCCGTAAGAACAAGAGTTTGTTACCAAGAGCTCGACACAAAGAGAGGTAGAGGTCGATCGAAACTTACCTGGGGAAAGGTAGTTAAACAAGACCAAATGGATGTGGGATATAGATTGGCGGATGGTATGTCTTAGGACGGAATGGACAAAAGCTATAAGCTTGGTGGAGGGTTAAACCCATTAGTAGTTCTATGTTCTAGTCATTCCCTTGTTTTAGTTCTTTTCCTCTTCTTTTCTCCCTTCTTCCTTTCACCCTTTTTTCTCTCTTTTGTCTTATTTCCACTTTTTTCTTCCCCTCTCCCTTTCTCTTTTTGTCTCATTTACGATTTATCATTGGGTTTATCTACCACCGACCCCAATTAACTTGGGTTTAAGGTGTTTTTGATGTTGATGTTGATCACGTCGGCTTGGCGGTTCCAACAAAAGCATTTCCCACCAACATCATCTACTGCTGCTTATTTGCTCCCATGAACAAAGGTTTGCGATCATCACATGTACCAACCACACAATACAAAATTGCAAGGGTAAGTTTATTATACAGGATCAACAAGAACCAAATGACAATGATTAGCAAGAAAACAATAATAATAACCACAATCATTCTCAGTAATCAATCAGTTCAGCATACACTCAACAAACTAGTCATCAATTTGTTCCACAGTTCAAATCTATTATGCTCAGAATAATGCATGCATCTGACTCAACTCTCAAATGCAATATGGTACCATTCGTTAAGAAATAGCCTAAGCGTGCCCACATGATACTCTTACTTAGGAAAATGATGCAGTAGCTCATCGAGGTCACCCTGTCATGCACAGGCCGCTCCCCCCCATGCTGATCAGTCAGAGTCAGAAGGGAGTTGTAAACCGAGTGACATGCCCTCAAGTACCCGCATTTTTATCCTCAGAAAACCACAAGTACTTACTGCCACCATTTATACTATTTCCATGCAATTATGAAGTATGAAACATGGACACTATCAATGCACTGACCATGGATAGTTAAAAATTCTAAGCAATCCCTTTCCCTCTTCAAGGATGCTTAGAATTCTTAAACTTATCATCTTCCCTCCCAAGGATATCCAATAAGTCATTGCACCCCCATGTACATACACAACATACATCCATCACAAAAACATCATCAATATCGACATCATCTTTCATCAATGTCATCATCAATATCAACATCATTTCATCTCAATGTCATCATCATCATCATCTCATATTAATATAATCATCAACATAATCTCATTTCAATATTATCAACATCACAAGTAATCGCATTCCACATATATACATATAACACATGTCTCGGATTCACATTTCCCAGGTCTTCAGACAACACAAATCTCATACATTGACAATCCATAATACTACGAGACTGATATTTTTGGAAAACTCTAAATTAAAGAGGAGAATTATAACATACAAAACAAACTCATCCCCATTTAAAATTTAATAAAGAAGTAAATAGGAGAACATATTATAAAATTTTAGGCAAAGTCTCCTTCGTAATTAAGACTTTTCCCAAAAAATCCAATCATTACAACAACAATATCATTCACAATTTCATTCATCAATAATAAATAGATCGCATCCCATTAGTTTAACACACAATTTTTCTTGAAAACTAGCTCGCAACAGGGACATATATACATCGCCATAATTGGGTTCCCTGACCTCAACTATGGTATCAAAAGTTGTAAACAAACAATAAATTCCCCTCACCTATCCATATCCCTCTATTAGCTTCTTGTAGCGTCGTTTTGAGATCTCTCAAGTTCACGTGCTTTAGCCCAAACGTAGAGCTCTATATACCAAATTGAAGACAATTTAGTATAAATTTCAAAGTTTAGTATAAATTTCAAAGACAAAGTTAACATTAACATTCAGGGTCAAATACCCACTCAAATTTAAAGGGGCTAAAATGGTGTTTTGGGAGCCCACATCAAAAGACGTCATTTTTGAATATCGATCACACCAATGTGACTAGGGCTTAATAAAGGTCACAAAAAAGGCATCAATATTATAAAAGGTAACTTTTACAACGTCTCATTTCAAAGGTCTTTCAAAGGAAGTGTAAAAACACCCAATAACAATACCCAAATCACAAGAGGCATCAAAAGTTGTAACACAAGAAATACATCAAACATCTATTTTCAGCTATCGAAATTTTAGGGTGTGACAATCGACATCACCATCCAAGTCTAGTATTTCTATCTTTACTTAATTATTTTTTTGTCATTTAATTTTTATTGCAATTTGTTTTATGTTATTTATTTCATGACAATCACAGAACAAAAATACAAAAACCTAGTTCTTAGTTAAATAATTACATGAAATCCCTCCTTTATTCCTTTGGGAGATAATCTGAAAGACAATTTAGTTACTGCATCATGATTGGGTTACACTTGGCCTATAAGTTGAATCTAACGTGAAATAAAATCTTAACAAAGGGTCTACGATTGAGAATGAGTATTATCAAGAAATTAGGTAGCTATGATAAGGGCTCGTGTGAATGAAGATAGGGAGGCTACAATGTCAAGGTTCTTGAATGAGTTGAATAGATAAATTACTCATATAGTGGAGTTGCAACATTATGTGGAGTTAGAATATACGGTGCACATGGCAGTGAAGGTAGAGAGACAATTGAAGCAAGAAAGAGCATCAAAGTTCAATATAGACTCTAGTTCTTATTTAAGGAAGAAAAGGTTGTCCAAAAGAAAGCTCTAAAGGCAAAAAAGAATTTGACAATTAAAAAGGTAAACCTAATTCAGACCATCTAGAAATATAGATATTAAATGTTTCAAGTGTTTTGGAATAGGTCATATAGTATCACAATGCCCTAACAAGAAAGTCATGATCTTGCGTGAAAATTAGGTGATGACTGATGATATATGGCTGAAACCATTAGCCATTAGTTTTCCCAAATCTACCTTGCAATGAAACCTAATGTTCAAGAAAACTTCAAGAACACACAAGCTGTCCAAGCTTTCACCAAAATGTATGGCTGAAAGCTTTCTTTAATGGTAGCAATGGAAGATGCAAGAAAGGTTAGGGATGAAGGTAGATGGCACCATGGAAAAGCTTTCCAATAAGCCTAGGAAGAATCGCCACAATAGCATGAAGCCATTGATAAAAAAAACAAGAGGTTCTTGCACAAGAACAAGAGAGAAACTCTCAACACAAATTATGATTTGCAAATTATGAACAAAGTTAGTTACAACAGTTTTCGGGACAGCTTATATATGCACGAAATTACAAGCTAAATGCAAGGAAAATTACAATGAAATGAAGCTTGTAATGCACATTTAGTGAAGCCTAAATCCAAGCTAAATGAAGCTTGTGCGCAAGCTTCCCTAAGGACTCTTGGCTGACCTAATTCGTGCCAAATGGTGCAGTATTTTTAACTTTAAGTGCAGTTATCAGCCTCTAAGTGCAGCCCACAATTCACACACAAGTGCACTTACAAAGCCTACACAAATGCACTAAAAGCCTTTTTATTTCTACTACTTTTGCTTCTAACAAGTGCTGAAATTTATTGAATTAAATTGAACTTGAGACATCAAAATCCAGCCCTTGTTATCCTTGAGTTGGTGTACTTCTTCATACTTGTCCAAGTTATCCTTGATGTGGTCTTAAAGGGCTTGAGTTCTAGCTCTTGTCATGGGTCCTTTAAAGCTCACCAAAGGAAGTGCTTCAACCTTTCCTTCTAAACCTTTAGCTTGCCATAGACCTCCATCAACTGAAGGAGAAAGCGATGGTGAATCCATGCTCTCACTTGAAGATGCAAGTGATGATGAGATTGAGTATGCAGCTGAAGGGGAAGCAAATTGCACTAAGTGAACAATGATTAGATTGGATTGGATTTCAAATTTTATGTTAATAATCGACCCAAGCCAAAATGAACTGAACTTTGTTTTGTATTCAGTAATTAGTTATATGTTTAAATACTAAATGTATAAATTAGAAATCTATTTTCTAGTGTGAATCTTTCTTTGATAGATCATAAAATTATCTTTAACTTATAATTTAAATGTATATTTTGAACTATGTTATGATTTAATGTTTGATGTTGATGTTTAATCATTTATTTTAATATTCCCATCAAATCAGATTTGAAATCAATTTGATTAGATCATTTGAATTTGTTTTAAAATCAAATTAATTGAATTATGAAATAATAAAACTAAAGTGGTTTCTTTTCTCAAAATCAATACAATTTTGTTCATGAATACCCGACATATAAAGTTTTTAATATTAATAATCACTACAAAAAAAATATGAATTTTCTGGTTATTTATTTGTGGGGCTACAAGAAACCGCCAAACATGCTTTATTTATGGAAAATAATTTTGCCGTTTTTTATGCTCGTTAGGAATGCTTACACATGAATGTTGTGTCATCAATTCTAAGATGGCATATGATTATTAGGATAAGCCATATATGAAATTTCAAAAATAGAAAAGAATTAAAAATCAAAAACACTCTCTACAACCCCTCAATTAAAAATCAAAAGCCCTCTTTGTAGACAAAAACAAAAAACCACTATCGTCTTCTCTATTTGTCTTCTTAGGTTACACTCTCGACTTCAACACATTCAATTTTTGACACCGCATTCTAGTTAAGGTACGAGTGCTGCTTCATCTTTAGGTTACACTCTTTGGAATTTTGTCTTCATCTTTGTTGGAATCTGTAACGCTCTTTGTTTCATCTCCTCTTTGCACTATTGTCTTCATCTTTCTTTGGTTGTTCTTGTTTCAGATGTAGCTGGAAGCGTTTCCTTACACTCTGCATTCCAAAGCATTTCTCATTCTCTTACACTCTCACTTTCAATTCCACATTTATTGTTTCCGAAATAGTTCTCGCAAGGTTTTTTAGGTCAGTGTGTTTCTGTCTCAGGCTTTGATTTAGATCCACTAACTCTTTGTTCACATTTATCTTTGCTGGTGAATCTGAAGAAAAAGAAAGAGATGAGACGGATCAGATCTAACATTTTATGGTTCTGAATTCGTATGACAGATACGATATCAACTTGAATTATGCGATTCTCACCAAGGACAAGCACAAACCTATGTTAGATTTTTCTCTTCTCTATTAGTATGTATCTGCGTAACTTCTTGTAATATTTTTGAAAGTGTGGTATTATTTTTTCTCTTTTTTTTTGTCAATTGATTTTCAATCAGAGGACCATAATTCTCTGAAAGGAAAAAAATCATAAAATTATGTAAATATTAGTGATATTTTGGGGGAAATATGTGGGTTGTTGTTTTATTACGGCATGAATAATGAATAATAAGTAATTGTTCTTAGTTAAAGTGGTTTTATGTGGAAATTATGATACTTAATATGATTTGGAGAGAAATTAAAGGTTTCTTCGTCGAAGACTTGGTTCTGTTCTGTGATGTGTTGCATTCTATTCTTCATCAAAGATTCGAGTAGTTCTAGCAGCTTGTGTTTCTTTTTTAGGCAAACAAATCAACTAACTAAATTTTACATGCTCCAAGTTATTGCTTAAGACATCTAGAGAACTTTTCATATTGTTTTTTTGATTAGTTGTTAGATACATTGTTTGATGTACGGTTGAACCCATCAACCATGAATTTTCTCAAATCTACCTTGAATTGAAACTCAAACTTCAAGCTTTCTTCAAGGACACAAAGTTGTCCAGAATTCACAAACTAATGGTTGTTTGTAAATGTTGATTTCATAAATGGAAAGTGGGGTAAAAGTAAGGGATGAAGGTGGATGGCACCATGGAAAAGCTTTCTAATAAGCCTAGGAAGAATCGCCACAATAGCTTGAAGCTATTGAAAAGAAACATGAAGTTCTTACACAAGAACAAGAGAGAATGAACTCTGCTTTCATTCACTTCAGAAAAATCGAGTTAAGTTTTACATTCAGTTTGACAGCTTTATATAAAAAACAAAAATAACTGAATGTAACTGATTATTTCGTCCAAGTAATCGATTATTTTGTCTTATGTAATCGATTAATAGTCCATGTAATCAATTATTTTGTTCTTGATCTTCTGGAAACAAATATATGAACAAAGTAATCGATTATTTAGCTATGTAATCGATTAACACAGAGAGTTTTCATTTTTCCAAGTGTTGTGTAATCGATTACAGACTATTGGTAATCGATTAAAACAGACAAACTTTGTTTTTGTATGTAACTAAACTACTTGTAATCGATTACCTATACATTTTAATTGATTAAAACAGAAAGTATTTGTTTTTGTATTTTTACATAATTGATTCTAACAAGTGCTGGAATTTATTGAATTAAATAGGACTTGAGACATCAAAATCCAGCCTTTGTCATCCTTGAGTTGATGTGCCTCTTCATACTTGTCCAAGTTAGCTTGGATGTGATCTTGGAGTGTTTGAGTCCTAGCTCTTGTCATTGGTCCTTTATGTTAGTATATGGATGTCCTAGAGACAATCTTTTCATTAGATTAGGATGTACATGTGTTTTTCATATTGTCATGAATAAATTATAAGCGCTCTTTATCTTGTTTCATATTTTGTCTCGATATTATTATTAATATATGAGTAACTAGATAAAACCCTTGGAATAGAATAGGTATCTCTTGAATATCAGTGATGGGATCACGATCATGAGGATTCACGGATACCAGATGTCTACTCCTAAATTTAAGTTCCTAGTCTAGAGACACTGGGATTAGGGATCAGCGATCTCGGGTAAGACTAGCACGACTTCTCTACTTGTATGTAGACACAAGGTAAAGACCTCATGAGCTACATACATGGAGATGTCTTAGCTAAAGTCGTGGGTGGACCTATAAGGGTATAGCTCGCACTGAACGGACCCACAAAGAGACTCTATGAGGAAATCTCACAGATAGTATCATTAGAGAAGTCTCTTATTATTTGGGTGTGTCTTTCCTTAGACCAGAAGTTTTAACCTAGACTGTGTTTTAGAAGACATGCTTTGATTGTATACCTCGTCTGCCTGAAACATGGAGACACATAGGTATACCTTTGGGCATGTCCTGAAAGAACACGAGTCTAGGATGACTAGCTGAAGGAATTCGTTAAATCTCTGTGAGAGATTAGGTTATCTGTAAACTGGAGAAATTGGGATGACATTTACGAGACTTGAGAATCTATGCATAGTAAAAGAAATCATGAGATGATTTGCCTTTAAAGTCAGTAAAATTGGAGACTCCCTATTTCGTATTAAAGCTTACCCTAGACCGCAAGTGCTGATACGTTTCCTTACCCTAGGTTTTATAGGAAGGTAACCAAGACGAAAGGAAATACATACGAAAACCAAATAGATTTAATAGGATGATCTTGTCATTTACCTAACTAGTTCTTGGGCAACAAAGCATTGCTAGTGCTCTGTGTTGTCATTAAATGGGTAGAGGCCTTGTTGGGCCCAAACTCATTTATGTCAGTAGCTATGTTGGGCCTAATGGGTCACACACTAATACTTTATTGTCATGACATTATAGCATTAAAGGTTTTGGGCCTAATAATGGTTGTTGGCCCAAGAAAGAGTTTAGAAACTTATCTTAAAGAGAAAGGGGCGCATGAATGAAGTTAATGGGCTTGGATAGTCCAAGACATTATTAATTAATTTAAATAGTTAAATTAATTATCTAATATTTAAATTTGATAATTTAAATTTTGAATTTAAATTTTTGAATTTAAATATTTGAATTTAAATATGAATTAACTATAGTAGATAGTTTCATATCAAAAGGAGAAGATAAGAGCTAGATTTGAATTTGAATTCAACAGCTTCTTATCAAGATCATATCCTAGATTTTAGGAAGAAGTTTGAGGGCTGATTAGAGGCTTATCATACAACTGGATATTTGATTATTATTTGGCAAAATAAATTCCAAGTAATTGACTTGGTCTTAAGAAGATAAAATACAACAACTCTATCTTTTCTTTCACATGTGAGATGCTTAATGATCAGAATTTTATGGTTAAAAATCTGACCTAAAACTCTTCTATAAATATACTCTTATGATCATAGTTCTTATATAATGGTTTTTGAGAAAAACCCCATCTATCTTCCTCCTTTTCTCGTGCCCCTTTGTGTGAGTTTTGGCTGAAAATTCAGCCACCAATATCATCTATTGGTGAGTCTCTCTGATAAGTAAAACACTTTAAAACCTAACCTTCTTTCTCTCCATTGGTGCGCCTAGCTTGCCTCCTTTGGTGTTTGTTGGTGGCATTCCATAAGTGTTCTTGATTCTTGACAAGAAGTGGTGTGGATCAACATTAGAGGGCTTGTATCTTCAAGCTTATTCTTGATCATCAATTTCGAATATAAACAAGGTAACATCTATGTCCTAAAGAATGATTCTTGAATGGTATGTGTGTTTTCGCTTTGAAAAAATTTTGTTTTTCTTCTCACATGCCTTCGGGCTTCAAGGCCCTATCTTTCACTTCAAAGTTCACCAAAGGAAGTGCTTCAAACTCTCCTTCTAGACCTTTAGCTTGCGATGGACCTCCATCATTGTTGGTTACTATGTTTGAAATTGTTCAAGAGAAGTTAGGAGTTGCTTTATGTTATTCAATATTGGTCTAGTGGGGGACCTTCTTATTCCAATAAAAAAATAAACCGAAGCTCTGAACTATAATTTTATTACTCTCTGAAGGCTTATTTAGTGAGAAAACATATCTTTGGAGTTTGGATTTGGTTCTTTTTTAGGCAAACAAATCAGCTAGCTACACTTTATAAATTAAAATTGTCCTATATATGTGTTTCTTTTACTTATGCAATAATGTAATGCAATAAGTTGAGGTCCTGAACCCATATATGTGTTTTGACATGGTTTTGGTATATTTGAGGTTATGTTTTTGGAATACTTGTAGGTTCTGTCCGAGCAAAGACTTGTTTTTGGCAACTCATGGCTGTGTTATACTTGAACTAGTGAAGCTCGCATTCTTGAAGTGAGTTGGCTTGCTAAATTAATTAATATTGAAGTTTCTTTTTTCTTTTTTCTGGTGAATTAATTGAAGTTTATTCTACTTCATCTGGAAGATAAAGGAAGTGTGTCATGTAAGTTTATTCTATGCAACAACTTGTATATTTGTTCATTTTCTCGTTCTTGGATGACCATTCCTTATATATATTACTCAGCATCTTCTTTTATGTATACAAAAAATAAAAGTGAGATAATTGTTCCAGAGATTTGCTCTGGTAGCTAGAGTCAGAATTTGACTTCTATAGTTAATTCTTCAGCCAGAAAAATGGAACCAATGTTGCAACCGGCTTATATTTTCTGATAGTAATGTAATGTATCTCCAATTTGATTGGCAAAGCCTACTAAGATTTGGCAAACAGCTCATGCAAGATTGCCTAAAAGACAAGACCCAAAAACCCCCATTGTAGCCATGAGCATTTTGAATAAATAGGGGTTTGAAGCCCAACTTATCCCATTTGTGAGCAACGTCTGCAAAGGAACAGTGAATCTTAAAAACCATGAACAGGGAAGGATGATACCTCTTAGCCATGCCATTAATATGACACCATGTGCTATATATCACTCCACGCAACAAGCGAAAGAAATCCTTGAAGTCTTCCATAAAAGTTGTCAAGGAGGTGCAATGTAACACCCCGTAGGCCTCCGACGTGTTAGCATTAATAATATCAGATTAGCGCATAGTATCCAATTTATAAACAATAGCGGAAGCATAGAATCGTTTTCTTGATACATTATGTATGGAATCACATAACAGACCCTTAAACCATGCCCCTGCTGATCCAGTTTATCAAAAATCAACATAAATAAGACAGATAACAGG
>PYAF01003002.1:60840-94120 GCA_007407185.1 Glycine tomentella | reverse complement strand
GTAGTAAAGGATTATTAATTCTATGAATCGTGGTGAGGGAAAGTCGCGGTTGTTATAAATAAATTACACCAGACTTGCAAGCAAGGGGAAAAGGAATTTTCGTGAAAAATTTATAACTAATTTGATTCTAATATAAAGCAAACACCATATTTGATCTAAAATAAACCAAAGCACGAGAGGGTAAAGAGAGGCGTTACATCTCCTATACCCAAACGTCCAAAAAAATGAGCACCTACTCAACAATCAAATCTTCCTTCTCATATAGCTCCCAATCAACAACCATATATTCCTTCTCCTATGGCTCTCACTCAACAGCCATATATTCCATCTCTTATGGCTCCTACTCAGCAGCCATATATTCCTTCTTCTATGGGTCCTACTCAATAGCCATACATTCTTTTTCCTATGGGTCCTACACAGTAGTCACACATTCCTTTTTCTATGGATCCTACATAGCAGTCACACATTCATATGGATCCTCTTATGGCCCATACAACTTCTAATCAACGACCTTACATTCCTCCTTCTATGGCTCCTACCCAGTCACCACATGCATCTATTCAAAAGAAAAGTCCAGGACGTGAGGCTACTAAAGTAAGGACTATACAAGTCATAGGTAATAATTGTTGCTATCAACATCAATTTTATTTAAAGAAATGGGAATAGGAAAATGATCAGTAACTTAATGTTCATATATTATTCCTTTATAAGTTTGCACTTATTGGTTGCATAGTGTATGCTATTTATTATTTGTTAGATAGGAATATAAATTGAATTTATAAATGCTATCAATTATAGTTATATTTACTAATGAAATTTATGTCACCATTTGATAGATGAACAAGGAAATACTAAAACGGTTCAGCTAACAAAACCAAGTTTTTTTGTGATTCCTCGTGGTAATGTATAGTTGTGCTATTTCATAGTCAACTACGAGCCTATGGAGAAGCAGCTACACTTCTTTCACCAGTCTGTGGACGTATTGCCACGGATTAAAAAAACATCCCAATTAACTTTGCTAGTTAGTCAAATGTTCCAAAATCACACAAGGATGGTTGTTTAATTTGTTTATTATCATCTAAGGCCAGAATATAATGTAATTTTAACAAATATTTGTTACTATTTATTTTTTTGGCTTTTATTTTAATTAATTTTTTATTTCATAGAAATTATGTAGGAAAAATACTAAAGTTAGAAAAAAGCAAAAAATTCCTCATACTGGTGGGTCAAAAATTTCATCCACAAAACAACATGAGATGGTAAATATTTTGGGTTTTGCTCTTCTGTCTTAATAAATATATATTTTTTCTTCTTTTGGGCTTACATGTGTCATGTATTAGGAAGTAGATATTGGGGGTGTTGTGGGTCGAGAAGAACTGTATATTGCGACGCACAGGAAGAAAAATGGATCATATGTGAATGAGGAGGCAAGGTCTATTGGGGTAATTTATTAGATGGGCCTTTCTTTTTCTTAATTTCATATGTTTCTAATTTTATCAATTCTCATTTATGATGAGTCTAGTCATGAAACTTGCAACTCCCAAAAACTTTATTGTTTTGCATGTTTTCCCCTTATGTTGTGTGTTAGTGTGTAGTATGGATATTGGTGTGAGGTAGAAAATTGTTATGTAAGGGATGTTTCTATAGATTTAAGCCATTTGGTTGTTATTGTTGTAGCATACAATGTGTATAGATATTTCTTGCATATGCCTTTTTCCCATCATGGTTTTCATTCACTGCTTCTGTTGGTTTTTTTTATAAATATTCTGAAAATTTTTTCTATTTATAGGACAAGATTACACAAGAAATGAGTTAAAGTGACAACTTTACAAAAATGATAGTGTGGGTAAAGTACTGGGAAAGGATCATATTGGGCGTATTGGGCGTGTGCGTTGCTTTGGACTAGGAGGTCTTCACAGTGTTGCATTTCGGTCCACCACAAGCTTTAGTGGTTCAGGGTCTGATTTTTCAAATTCTGTTTCAGCCTACTGCTCTAGATTGAAAGAGGAGGTTACTTGTTTAAGGGACAAATTGACAACTTTTGAAGAGAATGTCAAGACATTAAAAAATGTCATGCTTGCATACATCCAAATGAAGGAAGGACATATTCCTTTTGAGTTGGGTGCTATGTTTGGTCATAATGTCAGTAATGTAGTTGTAAGTACTTCTCCTATTCTTTTGTTAAATTTAATATATTATTAACACTTGACATGATATGATTTTTATTTCATAGGATGAAGGAAGTGGACAAGATGGGTCAACACCAAGAGGAGGATCATCATTAGATAGTAATTTCCATGCAACTTGACATATGTTGTTTAATTCCTTTTGATATATACTGCTTTGGATGTAATATATGTTTCAAAACTTCAATGGTTTGACTAATTAGATTTCCTTACTATTATGCATGCACATTGTTTCAACTTGAAGCTTGTTATTACACTAAGTTTTATGCATGTTGAAATTATGTTTGATAGTTTTATGCACATTGTTGCATAAATAAATATGTTGAAATTATGCATGAACGATCAGGGAAGGGTTTTGTACCCTATTATGTTTTTGATGCCAAAAATAAAGTGGAAATAAAAAAAATGTTAAAAAAGGATGGGAAGCTCTCAAGGGTGGCAAATATGGATTTTACCTGTTTCAATATAGCAGCTATAATGGTAATGATTGCCATTATAGCAGCTGTGACAAACACCCTGTAGTGTTTCCCTGACGCACTCCACATTGCTTTTGCTTTATAGCATACAATTGACTATTTGAAATTGTTCCCTTCTTTCCACTGTATTGAGGTAAACAATATGAGAAATCTATCTTTTATATAGTTCTTTTAATCAACATCTTCTGAAGTGCAATGTTGATAACCATTGATTTAAACTCAATGATTTCAATTGTTTTAAATTTCTAGTAACTGGGTAGCAACTATGAATTTTTAAGAACCCATTCCTATCAATAATCTTACAAATGTTTCTTTCATAGTTGTTTGAAGGGAGTGAAGGGTGTTTTTGTTTATCGGTAGATCTTTAAGTGTAATCTTTTGGGATTACTATTTTTCATTTTTCTTTTTTTCTCTTTTTATTTTCTATATTTATAAAAAAATATTTCCTTTATATTTATTGTTTGAAGGGAATAATTTTAATGATTAAAGTCTAGAAGATGGCATAGTGAACCCATCAACTATTATTATTTTTTGGGCCTACTTTAATGAATTGTCTTAAATATATTTTATTTTATTTTTGTAAATAACATGTTATTTAAATTAAATGCTCTGAAAGGTTTAATTTTATAATTTGATGTTGCTGACATTTGTGGGTTTGTAATTTTTATATGAATAGGTGCGGGTGACTTAGAATATTGGCAGATTTTGTAATTCTATATCTAAATTTTTTGGCAGATTTGAGTTTTTTTATCAACAAAATACTGTTTTTGGCCAAAAAAGAAAGAAAAACACACTTTATGGCAATTTTTAAACCGCCAAAAATAGAAAACGTGAAAATAAAGTTTGTGGCGACTTTTAGCCATGATGTATGGCTGAAACCATTAGCCATGAATTTCCCAAATCTACCTTGCATTGAAACTCAAACTTCAAGCTTTCCTAAAGGACACAAAGCTGTCCAATTTTCAAGAATTAATGGGTTGTTGGTAAGTTTTAATTTTAGCAATGGAAAGAGGAAGAAAGGTAAGGGATGACACCATGAAAAAGCTTTCCAATAAGCCTGGGAAGAATTGCCACAATAGCTTGAAACCATTGATAAGAAACAAGAAGTTCTTGCACAAACAAAGAGCGAAACTCTCTACACAATTTTCAGATTGCATTCAAATAAACAAAAGTTGTTACAACAGTTTTTGGACAGCTCTGTATATGCACGAAATTCGAGCTAAATGCACATGAAACACTAATGAATTTAAGTGCAATCTAAGAAGCTAAATGCAAGCTAGATGAGGCTTGTAATCCAACCTTCCCTAAGGTAACCTTGGCTGTCCTAATTCGTGTAAAGGTGCAGTATTTTAAGGCTTAAGGTGCAGTTTTTCAGACTCTAAGTGCAGCCAACAATTCACACACAAGTGCACTTACAAAGCTTTATACTAATGCACTAAAAGCCTTTTTATTACAACTAATTTTGCCACTAAGAAGTGTTGGAATTTATTGAATTAAAATGAACTTGAGACATCAAAATCCAACCCTTGTCATCCTTGAGTTGGTGTGCTTCTTCATGCTTGTCCAAGTTAGCTTGGATGTGGTCTTGAAGTGTTTGAGTCCTAGCTCTTGTCATTGATCATTTAAAGCTTACTAAAGGAAGTGCTTCAAGCTCTCCTTCTAGACCTTTAGCTTGCCGTGGACCTCCATAATTCCCTCCTTGAAAATAACTTGTCCTCAAGTTTGCTTCCTCACTTGTATCTACATCATACAAAGAAAGATCACAAACATTGAAAGTATTACTCACACCATACTCACTAGGCAACTCAAGTTTGTAAGCATTGTTGTTGATCCTCTCTAAAATCTTGAAAGGCCCATCTCCTCTTTGTTGGAGCTTGGATTTCCTTTCATGAGGAAATTTATCCTTCCTCAAATGAAGCCACACCAAATCTCCTTCATCGAAGATCACTTGCTTCTTGTGCTTATTGGCTTGCTTTGCATATTGTTCCATTTTCCTCTCCATATGTGCTTTCACTTGTTCATACATTTTCCTAACATAATAAGTTTAGACAAAACATCATGATTAATCATAGAAGAAGTGTTAGGTAAAGGCAATAAATCAAGAGGAGTTAAAAGATTAAATCCATAAACAATTTCAAAAGGAGACAATGAAGTAGTCTTGTGAACTCTATTATAAGCAAACTCAATGTGAGGTAGACACTCCTCCCAAGTTCTCAAATTACCCTTGATGTAGCATATAAGGAGTTGACCCAAGGTCCTATTCACCACCTCGGTTTGACCATCCGTTTGTGGGTGACAAGTTGATGAAAACAAGAGTTTTGTACCAAGCTTGCCCCACAATATTTTCCAAAAATAGCTAAGGAACTTTGTGTCTCTATCACTCACAATGTTTCTTGGTAATCCATGTAGTCTCACCACTTCTTTGAAGAAAAGATTAGCTACTTCACAAGCATCATCACTCTTGTGACAAGGAATGAAGTGTGTCCATCTTTGAGAACCTATCAACAACAACAAAAATAAATACTTTCCCCTTTTAGCTGCCAAAAATGGATTTTTTAGCCACCACAAAAATATCATTTTTTTTGTAGTGAATCATATATAGTATTGAAAAAATTAAAAGGGAAAATAAATAGATACATATGGGAAAAGTCACATGTTACATTGAGTGTAGATTGACAAATCTCACACTAAAAGAAGAATGATATGTTTATTTTTTCTTATTGACATCACAAAAATAATATTTTTTAAAAATGTTATAATATTACAAATTGATGAGAAAAAATATATATTGACATGTTGATAGCATAAACTGAAAAATCAATGTAGTAAATGTCACATTGCTAATGTAAGCAAAAGAATTTAAAGCCATCCATGTGTCCTTGCAAATTAATTTGTTATATAAATAAACATCTCAAAATATGACAACTTTAGATGTTCACATTTGGCCAGTGCTCTATGTACGCCTAATTAAACTCCCTCCAACCATCAATAACGATTTTACCTCTCATTCTTCTCTGGATATCTATTTTTGTCCCTTCTCCATAGCTTTTTCTTCTTTGAGTCTCAAAACTCAATAAGCACCTAAAGATGTTAAGGGCGGTGGTTTATATCCTAATAGCCACCGCCATGTTGTTCTTCATATTCCTGTCCCCTTTGAACCTTGAGAAGTCAAAGAGTCACCTTAATCGCAGGTTTGGGTACAAACTACTTGAGCGAGCACCAAAGTTTGACCCTCTTGTGACAAATATAGAGAGAGTGGTTGAAAATAAAATGTATCATGAACCTACTCCTCATATGTTGTCCAATTTGGATAATACCACATCGGTTAGTGATGTTGTAGAGACATACCAATATCTTACCTCGGGTGGTAAATTGAACACGACGTTACGCTTGATCATTTTGTTCCCTTTGTTAGATAGAGACCCAAAAAATGGGGTGATCGATTTTAATGAGTTAGAGGCTTGGATTACTCAACGAGCAATAGAGAGATTAGATTATCTCACGCAAGCTGAGTTGGATTCCAAAGACAATAATAGGGATTTGGCCATCTCTTTTAAGGAGTATTTACCTCAATTTTCTGAAAAGGATATAGGTAATATGTTTACATGATTGGGTTTTTCTTCATTGATTAAACCAGTTTGATGTCAATTAATTAGTTTCCTAGAGAGAGAGATTCATTTTATGAGATGTAAAATTATTTATTAATTAGTTTTCACTTTTTATTTAATAGTTTAAATCCTTTTAAGTTTTGAAAGTAAAACATTAATTTGATATATGATAGTTAAGATAACCATTCAATTTGATGATTAATGCTTTAAAACAAAAAAAAAAAATTCCAGTTCACCAATTTTGCCAACATGTAATAATTAGGTCGTTGAAAGTGATATCATGTACTATGTCTATAACATTATATTTTAGTCAATTTAGTTTATTAATTGGACAATCAATAGTGAATTCGATTTCTGATAAATGGTAATTGATACAGTTAAGGATTGAATTACTTTTTCATACACACCTAGACTAAATTGTCTTGTAATTTTAGAATCCATAACTAAATTTACAATTTTGTATCATTATCTACTAAATTAATCAATTTCAATTTTATGAAATAATTTAATTTATTTTTTACTTGAGTAATGATATGCTGTCAAAGTATCTGTAATTAAGTTGTTAAAAGTTCTATCCTTAATAATTAAGTCAAATGAGCTTACTCTTACACGAGGGACCTAAATAGATATATAAATTAATTTATGGACATTTATCCATTTTTTTTATGAAACTAGGGTTACTAAAGCATAAAAAAAATCCCATAAATCCCAACTAGGGTGGCATCTAGAGGATTGAAAATCATTTGCCCATAATCCTAAATATTATTAAAATAAACACATGCACTAGCAAAAGTGATACAAATTAAAGGTAAGCCAACTTTGTTGCAAAAGTAATCTTGACTAACAAAATTTGGAATTTTTATCTAAAGTTTAGCAAAGTGCAAATTGATTTTTTTATACCAAATTTATCATGCTTATGAATATTAGTTCCCCTTAAAATTTTGTAGGTTCTCTTTTTAAATGTTTTTGCTTTATCTTTTTTAATGGGTTCACCTTTTTGACAACCAACCATAGTTGAAAAATCCAATGATAAATTTAATATTCAATTCTTAATATATGTTAAAACAGGGAAAAAAGAAATGGGGCATGGCGAAGCAGGATGGTGGATGGAAAGATTTGAAGTTGCAGACATTAACCATAATGGGCTACTGAACTTCACTGAACTTAAAGAGTATACATAATTGACCACTTTTTATTTTTCTTTCTACTTTCTCTTTTGTTTTCAATATTCATTTGTGGTGTATAGCTTGTTGAAATTGTATACATGTTATGCACTGAAATTGATCATAAAATATTTATCTCGTTTTGCAGTTTTTTACACCCCGAAGATAGCAAAAATCAAGAAATGCTGAAATGGATGTTGAAAGATAGACTAAAGTAAGTTTTATCTTTTAAATAAATTTGAAAGCTTTTGTGTTTTACATGTAATTCTTGTCATTCTTTTTATAATTATAATCACTTTGGATTATGAGAGGTAGAATAGTATTGCAATGGTTGACCACTAAGCAACTAATTTATTTTGAGGTCAAAATTTCAATTCCCATTGATTGTGAATGAGGAAGGGACTGGACTTATGGAAAAATAGGAGAATGCAATTCCAACATTCTAAGTTCCCAAAATTCCTAAAGAGCTATATAGATGCGTAAATTGGCTTATTAGCTTATATATTGCTTTGTTTATTATATAGGCGCATGGACAATGAAAATGATGGGAAACTAAACTTCAATGAATTTGAAGACCATCTATATAGTACATATGAAAGTTATATGGACTTTGAAACTAATGGAGGACATGTGCATTCTCCAAAAGATAAATTTGTTAAGCTTGATGTGAACAAAGACAAGTAAGGTTTTCTTTTTTACCTCAAAAATATGTTTTTCAAATAATTCAATATTAATGTGCATTTTTTATATTAATGGTTTAGTGTAAAGGAAGTGTTGCTTTTTCTTATTTACTATTACTATATATATTTTGCAGATTTTTGTCACCAGAAGAATTGATACCGATACTTTCTTATCTCTACCCTGGAGAGTTAGCTTATGCTAAATATTTCACGTGTTACTTAATGAATGAGGTTAGTTACCTATCTATGAATTGTAGTAGTGTGTTTTAATTGTATTAATACATATTTGAGTGAAATAAGAATCATAAAAAATAGGGATGGTACATAGAACATGCTTAAATATTACCAATTAATTGCAATATCTAATTCTACTTTTAAGTTAAGGAAAATGTAGTTTTGAATATGTGAGATTATTGGTTTTGTTTGATGTAGGCTGATGACAATGGAGATGGAAAGTTGACACTCCAAGAGATGCTTGATCATGAATTTACTTTCTACAATACAGTTCATGTTGATGGCCACCAAGAAAGCGATGATGATCATGATGAGCTTTGATGTATGAACCTAGTTACCAAAAAAATGTAACATATAAATGAAGTAGCGATCTAGTTGTTCTTAATTATTTTGGTTTTGTAAAATATAGAAGTCAAACAAATCTAAATTAAACCAGTTTTTGTTTTCTTAATATGATACATAATTAACATTTTAAATATGTGGATGTAGACATATTAAAAACACCATCATATGAAGAACAAAACAAAAGGCGGGGGGTTGTCACCATCAAAGTCTATAGTTGAACAAGAGGATTATAGATGTAGAAAACCACTTTCCTTCATTGAAATCATCAGTATGAAATGTTTTTGTGGGTGACCATTTGTCTCAAAGGTATGTAATATTATTTCACATAATCAAAAGGGTGAGAACTAAAATTTCAAATGGCACAAAATTTATTATTAGAAGCGATGATTTAAAATAAAATAAAAGAACAAAATAAAACCATAATAAGTTTATAACAAACAATGAGCTAATTCATCTGTCAGTCTAGAATAATATTATCATTATAATGGATAAAATTAAAAACAATTTCATCAATATAATCATAACAATTGCATATGCAAATGCTTTGCATGTAGATTTGTATAGATGAGTTGATGAAGGGTGTATGTGTTTCTGTTTTTTAGAAAAATATTTTCAAAAGAAGACTAGATATATTATACAAAGATTTTATTAAGCTTTTATTTCTAGGCTCTTTAAAAAGAGCTAAAGTGTAACATAAGATTCAAATACTAACAGCATCCTAATCTTAAAATCAAACTCATAACATCCTTAAGGCTAGATGATAAGAATAATATTCTTATATTATCAAAACAAAATTCTGAACAATTAAAACAAAAAAAAAAAATCTTAAAAACTAAATTACCGATTTTCTAACTATGCATATTTAAATTTCAAGTATGAGAATTGGCTTTCTTCCTTTTGATGCTTGCCTTTTTTCTTGTATTAAAGCTTATAATTCATACTGTTATCTTTATTGGGTGGGACCATGAAAATGTGTAGTTTTGAAAATGACATGACTCTAACATGGATTTTCGTTGTGTCCATTAACATTGCAAGAGAATTAAATTAACAATTAGGGAGAAGCAAGAGGTCAAGAGTTCTAATCTCACTTGGTGCGTTATTTTAAAATAGAACAATATATGTCACAAAAATAAATAGATAAATAAATAAATAAAAGGAAATAATCAATTTCTAAATTTTGATATTTGAATTTAAAGCTATCAAAATTTGAATTCAATAATCTTAAATGCTTCTAGTCTAAAAATGGAAAATATTTCTTCAATCAATTTAAGAATGAATCAACATTAATTCCAAATAAAACAAACAAAATCAAAATTATGATTTTTTTCCTTTTGGTCTCCCACCTAAGAGTCTTCACCTCACCACGTTGACACTCAAAATTAAGTTTTGCTATGCCCTTTTTTCCATACTACTCACGTGAAGATCCATTACCTTTAACTTTCTCCTTTCTCTTTGTTTCCATGGAAAAACAATGGTGGCATATACTACTTTTAATGTTAGTTGTGACACCCTAAATTGGTGAACACTCTTTTCGTTGGAAACCAGTAATTAATCTTAAGACATTCTCAGAAAGAACTTCGAAATCTGAAAGATAGCGCAACACATAAAATCATGGTAATTTAAAACTTGAATAATTGAAACCTTTTTCCACATTATTAAACTTTCTTGAGAAAACATTTACTCAGTATCGTAGCATACATTATAAGCATCTTATATATGAATTAAATCATACACATTTTGTGAAAGAAATAAAGTTAAGACAAGGTTGTGTGGCCGCCAAAATATATATAATAAGTATGTGTAGCAATAACTGTGCATGAAGATAACATATGGTCAGAGGAAAAGTAACATAATTACAATTTGCAAATAAAACCAAAAATATATAGAGTATCAAAGACTAAGTAATAGGACTGAATAAATACAAATAGAGTTGAGTCTAGATCTACCCAAAATAAATATATAAAGAGGGAAAATCTAACACTCAAAGCAGCCCTAACTACGACTAACCTATATGTGCACCCATTGTACCCTACTCTTTAACCTATCAAACTCAAATCACTACTAAAAAATATACTTTGTACGACACTTTTTTAAAGATGGTTGTTGAAAAATCGTCTTAGAAAGAAACGCGATAACATTTTTGTAAATAAATATAACCATTCACTACTACAAATGTTTGCTTCTACGACACGGCTTCGACGACGGTTGTTCCAAAATCGTTGTCGTTCAATAAGCAGTGACAATTTTGTAATTATTGGGAAAATTACAACGACGATTACTGGCCAAACGTCCTTGAAAGGACAAAACGAAGACGGTTGCTAACAAGACCGTCGTAGTTTTATTAGGTTTATAATAACCCTCAGGTCCGGCACGTTTGGTGTGAGGTTCAGCGCTAGAAGCGCTAAGGTTTTCTGCAGAATATTCTGCAGAAACCAGTTACAGAGATGTGGCGCGATCGGCGCCAGTGTGGCGCGATCAGCACCATGCCCACTGGCAACTGGCGCGAGTGGCGCTAGGTTCACATTATAAGCGCCATTGTTATTGGATGTTGGCGCGAGTAGTGCCGGGTTGGCGCGAGTGGTGCCACAGTTCTGGAGCTTGATGCGGTTGGCGCGAGGGTGGCACGGATGGCGCCATGGGCTCTGGCAGTTGGCGCGATTAGCGCGGCATATTGGTCGGGGCCAATATAAAAGGGTCATTTGACGAATTTTGGACCCATTTCCTTTCTTCTTCTTCCTCCAGCACCCAGACTTTCATTGG
Source organism: Glycine tomentella (assembly GCA_007407185.1). Taxonomy (NCBI): domain Eukaryota; kingdom Viridiplantae; phylum Streptophyta; class Magnoliopsida; order Fabales; family Fabaceae; genus Glycine; species Glycine tomentella. Next base: position 82,668 of record PYAF01003002.1, on the reverse strand, counting down.
AGAGTTTCCCAAGCTCCATGAACCTTGTTTTGTGACCCAAATCACTCCCTTTAAACACCAAACTAGTGAGAAACCTCTAGTGAGCTTAAATCCTTCCTTGAGAATCCCTTAAAACCCCTTAATCAGAGAAGTCCCTTTCTTAAGGGAAAGTTGAAGAACTCGAGTTTGGCAAAGAACAATGGCTTTTCACGGACACCCGGGCTAAGGGAAGAGGTACAGAGGCCTTCCTCGCCATTTCTGAGGTAAGAAACTCGAGATTTTCCGGTTGATTTGTGGATTGGGGTTTTGGGTTAATAGTGACCCACTTGTGATAGGGCTTGTTTTAGCCTTGGGTCCTTTAGAAAGACATGTTTAGAATGTTGTGAGGATGAAGGATTAGCTCTTAGATTGTAATTTGGCGAACTTTGGTTTTGGCTCTGTGATTATGCATGTGTGGCTTGAGTTGAGTCACTTGATGATATTGAGACATGCAAGAGCCTTGATTGATAGTTTTGATGTGCCTGAGAGGCCATATGAATCGTGTCTTATGTGTGATATGAACCGTTCAAGCCCTGTGTGTATTATGAGTATTTGGGCTGTTGAGAGCTTTGAGCTCATTGTATTTGGCTTGTATTGAGTCTGTGGTGACTCTAATTCTATGATTACGCTGTGATAGACCTCTGAGGGTCTGTGAGAGGCCTAGTGTGCGCTGGGCTATGGTGAACCATAGGTTAGATGACTTTGAGTTCTGGAAAGGACTGAGGTTCCTTTCATTGTGGCAGTTGAAGACTCCTTGATATGTTGATGCTTTGTGTATTTGAATTGGCTGTGATATGTGTTTATGTGCCTTGTTTAGGGTGTGACATCGAAGGTGTCAGTGGCGTGGGCCACAGAGCAGGGAAAGAACTGCAGAGCTCGGCTTTGCCAGGTAAGTTTTTGGTCCCTTGGGAGATGTTTCCCACTTGTGTGCTCCACCACACTCGGAGCGAGTGATGGTTGCATTCATGATGCATTCATTGTTGGTTGTTGCATCCTATAATGATATGTATGTTGCATCTATGCTTGAATATGTATGATGCCTGTTGATAGATCTTCTGGCCAGTAAGATAGATATGGACCTCCCTAGGAGGAGAGCGCACCTCCTAGTTTGGTTTGCTCATGGGTGATGATGATCCCAGGGTGATGATGATCCCTTAAGACCAAGAGATAGGTGTGTCCCGTCGCGGTTGATTGCTTATTCTCGGATGGGTGTGAGTTTCGATCTCACACTGAGGTTGGTGTTGATGCGATCCACCGTACATAGAGCAAGATGATTTGCTTGTATTGTTATGAGGGCCGGAAGGCCAGTGTGACTGTGATGCCCTATGTTTGTGTCATGGAAAGTGAGCCAGGGTGGAGGAGATGCCTCCAAGGACCCTGAGCTTTCTGAAATGTATATCTCACCCCATCTGGGGTTTATGTGGTTACAGGTGACTCTTCTGGCAGAGAGGAGCAGTCTCAGGGCAAGAGGCCCCAGTAGAGGCATGGTCTGCTCAGCTGTGTGACAGCAGAGAGAGCTGGGAGGCTCATTTTGCTTTGATATTTGTCTTGTACCCCTGTAGAGGGAAGGTGTGTGTGTGTGCACACATGATATGGTTGTATATGCTTTGTATAGTTTTGTATACCCTCATGTGAGGAAGTGGTCTTTGAGACCAAGGCCAGTGTTCGCTCATCCTTTTGTAGAGACACGGTTAGTGTCAGATGATGATGAATATATATATATATATGTACAAAAACTTGTTTATAATATGGAAATGACATTCCTCCTGATTACATTTATGAAATATTCTTGTTTATTTGCCTATGATTATGTTTATGTTATACTGGATCAGCAGGGGTTTGTGTATGATGTGACTTGTGATGTGTTTTATATGTTCCATACATAATGTAATCAAGAAATACGGTTCGATTTCGCTTCCGCCAGTTTTAAATTAAAGTGATTAAGCGCTATTCTGATATTATAAATGTTAATACACCGGAGGCCTACGGGGTGTTACAAGGTTCGTAGACGGTCATCTAAAATCGACGTCATTTTGTTTGGGTACAAATACGATTTTATTGATAACTGTCTTTGTTGTTTGAGTCCCAATTCTGAAATTAGGTTTTAGAAAGCGTGCCCTTCTCGACATACACCATCATCTTCCCCAGCCTAGCTAGTTCTGCCACACCCAACTTCAAATCACTTTTGAAGAGCCTAACAAAGCATTCTTCTTCCTTGAAATACCCCACGTGCGTCCCTTCACTCCGACATTGACAAGTAGAAGCTTTCATATTCCGATGATGTTAGACCCCATCTCCACTTTGTCGGTCACCGTTGAAGCCACAATTTTGTTGCTTATGCCTTATTGTTGTTGTCATTTGGGTAAGCAACTACTTCCATTTAGTTGGTCCTCCTATGTTTACAACGTTTGTGTATATTGTAACATTGTAAATCATTGTTCATTTACCTTGAACTTCACCCTGTTTTTTAGAGAAATAACCAAATAATGGTGATCTATATGCAGGATTTAAGTAACCCAGTATGTCATTAACTATACAAACAGGTGCTTAGTGTGGTACACGTTCTATAATCTGATCCCTTAGTCGTTGCTGGGTTGGACAAATATGTAAGTTAAAAAATGTAGCCCCAAACCCACAATATACTGGTGTTGAAGTTGAATGTCGTGATTAGTTGTGTAGGTTTTCATTATAGGTTACTCAACATGAAAACACAAGAAATAACCTATTATCTCTAACACCGTTTAAATCCAAAATTCTTATAATATGCTCTTTTGTCTATATATATTTAAAATCAATATAGATATTAACTAAATTCAAGTTGAGTAGTAGTAATCACTTAGAAAATAAGTTTTCAAATAACTTGAAGAAGATGAATAACTCATACACTATCTGTCATTTTATTTCTTAAAGAAGATGAAAAACATAGAAATAATATAGAATAGAATGGTCAGTTTATTTAATTTTAAAATTGTCTAGTACTAAATTCGCTCTTGCAGTGTTGTGTCGCAAATCGTAATCCCATTTGAACTTGAAGGCTGCAACCTGCAGACACGGTCGATCTATAACCAACGAACGTCGACATGCACCCCAGCATTGGATGTGTTTGAGCATTCATTTTCATTGGTATATCCTCCCTCATTCCAACCAGGTTTTTTTTTTCTTCTTTTTTCCTGATCTCATAATTCAATTTAAGATTTGAATGCTCCCTCATGCAGTTGTGTGAATTGTGTTGTGCTTCTATCATTTATTTATGATATAGAGTGTATCATTTTAGTTATACTTTAATGATTTATCACATTCCATGGTATTGGTATCGTGCAAAATGAGCCCTGATTGTCAAATAAATCTAGCACATCATATCTGAATTTGTAACTGACAATGCTCTGCTATAAAATTCTACTACAGAGAATTTTATATTTTTTAAAATATTAAATATCCTGCAAAATTGTTGTTTGGTTATGCTCAAGATCTTACCATGCCTTGTTTGTTATTATTGTTTTGGATCTCCCGGTTGGTAGGTTAACTTTTATTAGAATATGTGGATCAGGCATCTTCTCTTTTGGAGAGCTGGGAAGGTTTTTAATTTACGAGCAAGTTACTCAAGGAGAGTTTGAAATATTAGAGTTACTAAAACATCTAGGTATTTAGTTAATGACCGAGTTTCATATGATTTAAGGGATGGAGACACTGCTTCTAGGCTTTTGCATTGACTAAAAATAGGTAGTAGCCTAGGAGTTATAAAAATCTTTTGAAAGAGTTTGAGTTATAAAATGTTACAAGCCATGATGTTATAATAAATGATTAATAACAGACTTGTTTGCTTTTTGAGTTTAGCAGCATTATATTGGATGACAAATTAGAAATAAAATTGTTCCTAAATTGCTACTAGGGACCTTAATTAACTGGATAGGTTCTGCAGATACAATATTGGTTCCCACAAAGATCACAATTAATTCAAAATGTGTATCCATTTCTTTGTTTTTTTTCCTCTGGTTTCCTTCTCTTTGCATCTTTCCATTTACACCCCGAAAAACACATTATAAAACGAGCTGCTAAGCTTAACTGCACTCAACATATATAGTCTTCTGAGCTTACCAAATTTTACAAACATATACACATACCCAACTTCAAACAGTTGACAAACCAAACCTATGTAGCCTGCATCATATATATCCATGAAAATAAGGCCATAGTATGATGGGGTCTTCAAGTGTGGTGTGTCCAATATTTAGACATCAATCAAGTATGTGCATGAAAATAAGGCCATAGTATAGGCATGCAAACATATATTGAAATACTCCCTTATTTTCTATTTGAAATGAATTTTTGATTGGTTGATTGTGTATTTGAATATGTACATACATTGAGTTTTATATTGACAAGTGTTACATATTAAATCTGTTTCATTTATCTATAATGTGAAATACATCACAATATGTATATATATATATATATGATTATATAATAGAGCTGAATAATTATTGACTGTAAGAAAATTCTACTTCAAATATAAATTAAATATAATAACAACTACATAATAATTTTTTAATGTAAAATTTGAAGCTAGCACACTTTTTCATATACTGTGCCCTTTTTTGTTGAGCTCTTGCAAATAAGTAGAAACTTATTAGGCTTTTGTCTCTGTGCATGACATAAGGCCTAGGAATAGGATATATATTGTTTTTTTGGGCTTCTTAGTCATCAAAAAAATGCTTAAAAGATTCCCAATTGGCTTCATGATCATATTTCAAATATAATTTTGTGGGGTGATGTGGGAAAAGCATTTGAAACAAGATATTGGTTTTTTTTCCTACTACTATTAACATTTGTCAAATGTTGTCTTCAATAATGTATTTTAAGAGGGCTTTCAAACACTTTTCAAAATATATACTCATTTCTATCTCCAGACATAGGCAAATGTGAAATACATGATGTGTTTGGTTCTTGCCCACTGAGGTGGTTTTCAATCACTTGCTTACATCTATTCATGTGAAACTGAAATCTGTTAGCACTTGTTGAACTAGTATCCTTTTGTGTGATATAGTTATTATGTATATCAAGAAGATCACTTCAAATCTATAAACTAGAACAAGTCTATAACTATAATTAAAGCCATCTTAGACCCATGGATGCAATGTGATAGGTACATGTTACTTGAGGACCTTGGTTACATTAATTGTTAGATTCAGTTAGTTTATTGTAATTGGGGGGGCTGCATAATAAGGCATATATTGAAGGATTAGAGAGAGGGGGGGGTATTTGACATAATTGAGAAGAGTTAGGGATGTTGGGTATTGGGTGATCTAGAAACTCTGCATTGTCTCTATAATTCTGATAGGATCTAGGACTAGAATAAGTTGTTAGTAATGTTCGATTTTAGTTAGTTAGTTATTTGGGGAGGGATCAGCAATTATAAATAGGAAGTAGGTAGCTGAGCAAAGGCAGCTTGTAAGCAAAAGTAAATAGGAGGCTGTGACACCTCAAATAGTTACAATTGTACCAGCTGGAGCTAGTCTCCAAGATCCAATAAAGATTCATTCAGTTTCAGTCTTTCTTCTCTCTAAACTGGTCCAGTGTCTATCACTGGTATCAGAGCTCCTTTCTTGGGGCTGTGAGGAGTGCATGGGTTCAAAAACAAACAGCAAGATGGAGGCGAGATTGGAGGCCCTGGAACGCGCTATGGAAGAAACTCGCGAGGCTAGGGAAATAAATCGCGAGGCCTTGGAAGCAAATCGGATTACCATTGAAGCCAATCGGGTCACGATGGAAACCCGATTGGGCGCGATTGAGCAAGTATTGCAGCAGCTGGCTGCGTCGTTGGAAACACCAGGGTTAGGAGAGAAATTTCAGGTGAGGGAGGCACAAACCAAGAACAGAGAAGAAGGAGAGGCTGGGGAACGACAGTGGAGGCAAATTGAAATGCCTGTCTTCACCGGAGAAGACCCAGTAGGGTGGGTATCATGTATTGAAAGAATTTTCAGACTGCAAGTTGTGAAGGAGGAGGAGAAAATGGAAGCAAATCTGGTAGCCATGGATGGGGAAGCACTGGCTTGGTTCCAGTGGTGGGAGTCTTGGAGTTCTTCTCAATCTTGGGAGGATTTCAAGCTGGCCTTGGTTCAGAGGTTTCAAGGTACAAGTGTAGCAAGTCCCTTTCAAGCTTTGTTAGCCTTAAAACAAGAAGATAGTGTGCAGAATTACATTGGGCAGTTTGAGAAGTATGTAGGAGCTAGAAAAGATTTGGATGAGAGTTTTCTGAAAGAGATCTTCTTGAAGGGGTTAAAGTAAGAAATTGGGACAGAAGTTAGGGTGCATAAACCCAAGTCACTGCTGGACACTATGATGAAGGCAAGACAAATGGAGGAAAAGAATAGGGTGCTGGGAAATCTTCCAAGAATGAGTATAGAGCCTCAAACTTCTCTGAAACCCAGTTTCTTGGGTTCAAGAAATGGGAGGAAAGGGCAGTCAGTTAATAGTAAGGACAATGAATCTGTCCAAACAGTTAGTGCAGAGGAAAATGGCTGGCAAGGTAGAAGAACACTCCACAAATTGTCACCCGCAGCAATGCATGAAAAAATGAGAAAGGGAGAGTGCTTTACTTGTGAAGAGAAGTATCATCCAACACGTGTGCAAGAACAAGCAGCTGAGGTTGATGATTATGGAAGAGGAAGATGAAGGAGACCCTTGCTGAAAAATACAGATTTTTCCTAACTTGAACCTTGGGGACAAGGTCCATCTTAAAGGGAGGTATTGATAGGATCTAGGACTAGGATAAGTTGTTAGTAATATTCTATTTTAGTTAGTTAGTTAGTTGGGGAGGGGTCAGCGATTATAAATAGAAGGTAGGTGGCTGAGCAAAGGCAGCTTGTAAGCAAGGAAGTAGTAGGAGGCTGTGATTCCTCGAATTATCACAATTGTAACTGCAGAAGATTATTCTCCAAGAACAACAATAAAGATTCATTCTTTCATTCTTTCTTCTCTCTAAACTGGTCCAGTTCCTAACAAATTCTGATCCAATTTGTTTCATAATGTGGAAAGTGTCGCATTAGAAAAATGAGTTTTGTAAGAGATGTTGAAAAAAATATTCTATTTGAATGAATGGTTGAGAATGATGGTTTATTTCCAAAAAACTACATAAACCTCAAAAGGAACACAAAAATAACCTTCCATGATTCAACAATAAATGGCAGAATTATGCTCATGTCTTACCGTCAATATAACCTTTTTAAGGATTACTATTACATTTTCTGATTATAAGTTACTAACAATGTCTGTGGTTTATGGTATTTGTCATATAATATTGGACCTTTGCCTTTATTTTACTAGGAAGAAAAGCATGTCCTGTTTTAAAATTTTCCTATTTAAATCACTCATCTTCTGCCCTTTAATGTTATTATCGTAAGAAAATATGTTCAATTATGCAGAGTACATTTATAAGGAAAGCTAGAAGTACTAAAATCACTGCAAAGTTTGAGTTGAAGCCACCACCATACCCACTGGTAATGATAGAGGGCTATCTAAGGATCATGATGATGGAGGTCCATTCCAAGCCAAAGGTCTAGAAGGAGAGCTTGAAGCACTTCCTCTGGTGAGCTTTGAAGCACCTATGAAGAGAGCTAGAACCCAAGCCTTTCAAGATCACATCAAAAGTCTTATCTATTGTAATAAGCAAGTGTTGTCTATTTGATTACAATGTTTTTATAATCGATTACACAAGCTAGTGTTGGGTATCTATATGGACGGAAATTGATCAGGCTGATCGGGTTAGAGGTTAATATGATGGACTATCTGGTGTGGTGGGGAATGTGTCGGGATGTGCCGAGATGTGCATAGCAGGGATGTGTATAGCCAGTATGTGTGTAGCCGGAATGTGCATAGCTTGGATGTGCATAGCCGGGATGTGCGTAGCCGGGATATGCATAGTCTGGATGTACGTAGCCGGGATGTGCGTAGTCGGGATGTGCGTAGCCGGTATATGTGTAGCCAAAATGTGCGTAGCCAGGATGTGCATAGTCGGAATGTGCATAGCTTGGATGTACGTAGCCGGAATATGTGTAGCCGGAATGTGCGTAGCTGGGATGTGCGTAGTCAGGATGTGCATAGCTAGGATATGCGTAGCGCGTATGCATAGCCAGAATGTGCGTAGCCAGGATGTGCGTAGCCTGGATGTGCATAGCCGGGATCTGCGTAGTGCTTCTATGTATTTCTATTATTTTGTATTGGGCAAATAGGCCTAAACTTATGTTTTTATGTGTTTATTAGAGGCATAGCCATATAAATACTGAGACTTTGATATTTTTGAAGAAACTTTTGATTAATAAAATTAAGCTTTTGTTTGAATTGAGAGCTTAGCCTCTTGTTGGTTCTTGATTGAAACCAAATCGATTCTTATCAAGGAAGCTTTCCTTTGTGGCAAATCCTCCTACGACTTATTGTTCTGTTTGTGGATCGTGGCGTCATTCCTAATCATTCCTTCATCTTCTCCATTTTTCTATTTGGGTTTTCAACCAAAATTCATGGAGTCTTGAAGTTTGCAATCCGGAAACGATCTAATCCAAGCATTCATGTCTTGGAAGGCATCAGGTAAGATCTGAAGTTTGTCCACTACTCCATTTATTACGTATTATAGTTAAATTGTGTTAGGATCTAATTGCAAGATATATGATTTAAGGTCCATATTGTTAATGACATTTTTGTGTGGGGTTTATAAGGCTTTCAAATCTCTAACTATAATGGCTACCTTTGTTGGTGTGGTTCTCCCATTCTTCTTACCAAACTCTCCTTTTAATTTTTAATGGGACCTTCCCTGAAATGCCACATGGTAATTTCCATAGAATTTTTTTGTAGTGTCCCAAGTTTCCATTATAATGCCTCAATTTACCATCTTGTTATTGTTAATTTTTAATGAAAAATCATTATGCCAATTTGTTAAAAATTATTGAATCATGGTTATTATTGACTAATATTCAAAGTATTTTCTACGTCTGATTCATTTATAACTAAAATATACGGTAAAATACAATACAAACTGATATAGCATCTATTACATAGTACACATAACTAAAATATTCATTACAACAAAACATCTTCAACAAGGTTCTTCATCAAAAACAGCTTGCCAATCCTTATTTACTGTTCATCTGCTCACCCAAATAAAATCAGGGTCATAGCAGGTGTCAACCACAAACACAAAAATATATGGTAAGTTTATGATAAACATAATTTAAGCAAATAAAATATATGTAATATGCAAATATTCATAACAACATCCTTAAAGATGCTTGATTCTTTTAGACTCTTATCATGATGCATGATTCTCTTGAACTCTTATTATTTGGTACCAACTGCCAAGATAGTCCCATCCCTGTGGCACAGAACTTATCCGACCAGTCAGGGTCTCCCGGTGTTGCACAGGTTCTCACCCACACTTCATGTGATCATCATGGGTGGTGTGATTCCCCACCGCAAAAGTTACCCCCCAGCTCAAACACCTTTTGTGTGAACACACGGACTCAGTTCCTACAGCTATCTGACACACCTCCTCTTTGAGGCAACTCTTATATATACCTTCTCTCTGAGGTATCTCTTATATACACCTCCTCTCAGACTTTACATATAAAGTTGCTTTTTATCTTAATTCTGACTGTCCCATACTACTTCTGACCATCAAAATTACTAAACCATTTTATTAAATAAGTCTATGCATTTTATAATCAAGAGAAAATTTCATAGATCTTGTTTATCATTTTTCCATATTTTTCTGATGTTTGAATTCTTCTAAATAAAGTTTCAAAGTTATTATCTTATAAAATTCATAGAAATTCTATTCTAGGATTTTCCATCACAAATTTCACAAAATTTCTAAGAGTGTCTCAGACAATTTTAGTATAAAGGGTATTATGAAAATTTCCAAAATATCCAAGGGTATTTATGTAATATTCACTCTAAGGATATTTCTGTAATTTCTGCTTTAAGGTAGGATAATATGGTCATTTCTCTTCAAACATTTTTGTAATATCTCTAATTAATATTTTACTCAAATAATTTAAATATAGACTAATCAAATTTCACATAACCTAATACTCACATCAACAATTGCACAGGAATAATTCATACAACATATATTTTATAGTTATGAAAATATCAGGGTGTTACAACTCTCCCCCTCTACAAAAATTTCGTCCTCGAAATTTACCTGATTCAACAAGGGTCGGATAGCTCTTCCGCATATCGCTTTCCAGTTCCCAAGTAGCATCACCATTTGCACTGTTTCCCCATATTACCTTTACTAAAGGAATTTATTTTCCTCTTAGAGCTTTGATCCTTCTATCCTTAATTCTCACCGGTAATGTTTCATAAGTTAAATTATCCTTTATTGGTACATCATCTAACTCAATCACATGTGAAGGATCATGAATATACTTACGTAATTGAGAGACGTGAAAAACATCATGAAGATTTGAAAGTTTTGGGGGTAAGGCAATTTGGTAAGCTACAAGTCCGACTTTTTTAATAATCTGGAAAGGTCCAACAAAACGTTGTGTGAGCTTTTGGGATTTCAGAGCTCTCCCAACTCCAGTCCAAGGATTTACTCTCAAGAATACATGATCTCCCACAGCAAATTCTAAATCTTTTCTCCTTTGATTGTGATAACTCTTTTGCCTGCTTTGAGTGGCTTTCATCTTTTCCTGAATCAACCTAATCTTGTTTGTGGTTTGTTGTATAATTTCTGGACCTATAATTAAGTTTTCTCCTGATTCCATCCAACACAGAGGAGTTCTGCACTTTCTACCATACAAAGCCTCATATGGTGCTATACCAATAGAGGAATGAAAACTATTGTTGTAGGTAAACTCTATCAAAGGCAAAAAATCTCCCCAATTTCCTTTGTGTTCTAAAACACAAGCTCTTAACAAGTCTTCTAAAGACTGAATGGTTCGTTCAGTTTGTCCATCAGTTTATGGATGGTAAGCTGAACTTAGTTTCAATTTGGTTCCCAGAGTCCTATGTAAACTTTCCCAAAATCTAGATGTAAATCTAGGATCTCCATCAGATATACTAGAAGGAACTCCATGCAATTTCACAATCTCACTTATATACAAACTTGTCAACTTTTCTAAAGAATGCCTAATATTAATGGGAATGAAATGGGCAGATTTAGTTAACCGATCTACTATAACCCATATAGAATCAAAACCTTTAGAATTTTTACGTAAAGTGGTAACAAAATCCATGGATATGCTATCCCATTTCCATTGAGGTATCTCTAGAGATTGTAACATGCCAGAAGGTTTCTAATATTCTATCTTGGATTTCTGACAAACTAAACAAGAATATACATATTCACTTATTTCCTTTTTCATCTTTGGCCACCAGAATAAAATTTTTAAATCTTGACACATTTTAGTGGCTCCTGGATAAATACTCAACTTACTTCTGTGCCCTTCTTCTAAAATTATTCTTTTAAGTTCAGGTTCATTAGGCACACAAATTCTCCCTTGTAATCTCAATATACCATCTGATCCTATTTTAAATTCACTATTCCCTTCATTGGATATATTTTCTAATATGGTTCTTAGGAAAGGATCAGATCTTTGTTTACTTTCTATTTCCTTTAAAAACTCATTAGAAACTTGCAAAGCTCCTAATTTTATGCTTACAGGCGTAGTCTCACACATTAATCTAAGATCCCTAAATTCTTTTAACAGATTCATTTCCCTAATCATTGTGCAAATATCATCAAAGATTTTCTACTTAAAGCATCTGCCACCACATTAGCTTTTCCAGGGTGATAATTAAGTTTAGAGTCATAGTCTTTCAAAAATTCTATCCATCTTCGTTGTCTCATATTTAATTCCTTTTGACTAAACAAATATTTCAAACTCTTATGATCACTAAAAACCTCAAAATGAGATCCATACAGATAATGTCTCCAAATTTTCAACACAAATACCACAGCTGCTAATTCTAAATCATGAGTAGGGTAATTTCTCTCATGGGTTTTCAATTGCCTAGATGCATAGGCCACCACTTTTCCATCCTGCATTAAAACTCCTTCTAAACCCATTTTAGATGCATCACAATACACTACAAAAGGTTTTTCTAAATCTGGCAAGCCTAACACAGGTGCTGTAGTCAACTTATTCTTGAGAGTTTAAAAGCTTTCCTCACACTGTGTATTCCATAGAAAAGCTTGACCTTTCCTAGTCAATGTGGTCAAAGGTAAAGCTATTTTAGAAAAATCCTTAATGAATCTTCGGTAATACACTGCTAATCCTAAGAAACTTCTGATTTCTGTAACTGACTTAGGTCGTTCCCATTCAATTACAGCTTTTACTTTAGACGGGTCCACTGAAATTCCCCCTCTAGATATTTCATGACCTAAGAAATTTACTTTTTCTAACCAAAAGTCACACTTAGACTTCTTAGCATAAAGTTACCGATCTTTTACCCTAAAAAAATAATTAATTTCTATATAAGGATTAACTATGCATTAAACATTTCGTAATCGACACTTTTTCTTTAGACCCATAGAAAGGGATGGTCTTTCGCAGTGCTTTCTGTTACGGATGTTCATATTGGGCCAAACACCAAGAAGCCCAACGAAACCAGCACACCGTGATTTCTGGCAAACTTCAGGGGAATCATGTTCTAAATAATCATCCGAATCAAAAAGAAATAATGGACAATATTTGCATGGAAAATAAGGAAGATATCTGCTTATCTTATTGAAGATTGTGACCAAGAATTGGCAGGAGTTTCCCTATTTTGCACAGGTCAGTGAGAATAAATAGAGGTATCACTAAGGGGCAAGGTACACACATTCTGACTCTCTCTTTTTCATTCACACTGTACACACTGCACGCCACTCATGTTGTGTATCTCTGTTGTGATCTTCTTTTTCCTTGGGATGCTTCAACACCATAAGCATCTAGAGAGAGAGAGTTTGATCCTATATCATGCATCTAGCATTGTTGCTGGACATTTATTCTTAAAGGACAGAACATTGGCGCCATCTATGGGGATCGTTAAATTTCGACTCCCACCATGGTAAATACGAGAAGACACCAGCATGAGGACCCACCCGTGCATAGAAGGTCACTTTCAGTCCGGGTGGAGGACGCACTCTCGGACACTGCTTCATCCCGGCCGCAGAATAATCCACTCCCTGTGCCGGCCATTTCAGGGAATCCACTCCCCACGTTGGTCGAGGTGGAGCAAGAGTCGGTGCAGCGCCTCACCACCAATGCGCTACAATCCATTCTATCCTGGATCGAACGGCTAGAACGGCGGCACGCCCTTCAACGTCAGGAGGATATGAACAACATGATTGTACAATTAGACGAGCATTGTGCAAGATGGAGGCATGATGAAGAACGCCGACTACAGCAAATGGAGCAGCGCATCGACCACATAGAGATTCCAACACAAGAACAAACATTTTGCCCGGTGCATGACATGGATGCCAGGGTGCCGAAGCAGAATGTTCATTTCGAAACAGGAGCAACGTCTCACCGACAAGCACAAGAGGCCAACCCAGAGCAGCATAATGTGCCCTTCAGAGCCGAGATCCCCCATCAAGCCGTCGAAGCCAGAGGAAACCCGACCAATCAAAGCAGAGGAGGGGCCAAGGTATATAGAAGAAAGTACCGTCGTGGACAACACAACGATAGTCCGTTCGTGGACGACATTGTTAACGCCCAATTCATTGAAGATTTTGACGGGTCCTTCCTTTCGAAGTATGATGGAAGTCAGGATCCGCAGGTACATATTGACGAATCCGATATGTAAATATGCGTCCGGGGATCGATGAGCCGATAATCTCCCAGATTTCCGTTACCACTCTGACCGGTGCAGCACAGACGTGGTTCCACACGCTGCCACCCCGATCAATCTGCAATTTTGAGGATTTCAGCTAGAGGTTCTTGCTCAATTTTGCAACGAGTAAGAAACAACCCAAGTTCGAGTTTGTTTTGAGGAAAATCCGTCAACACCCGGGGGAAACGTTGCAAAGTTTTTTGGACCGATTCAAGGAGGCTGCCCTGCAGGTACAGGGCTTGGAGGAAAAGGTGCACGTCCACTTGCTGTCGGCCGAACTCAGCTGATCGTCGCGGCTAGAAAAATCTATTTATAAGGACCCGGTGAAAACTATGCTGGAATTCAGGGTTCGATCAAAGAAATACCTGGAGTTGGAATAGATGAAGATTGCTAATATTGCTCCCAGAAGGAAAAATTCACCTCCGAAGCATCGCCAGCACCCTGGGAATGCACAGCCCAACAGAAATAACGATCCCAGTCCTAGATCGGGGCGGTACGACACCAAGTATGACAAATATACCCCATTGAACACTTCTCGAGCACAAGTATGGAGAGATGAAAAAAGTAGATAGACCTCGGCCGGTATTTAAGAAGGCTGGTCTTGACTATACTCGTTTTTGTGAGTTTCATAATGGGCCAGGTCATACTACTGACCAATGCTGGGATTTGCGAGACGCTATAGAAAAATTCATCCAGGAAGGCAAGTTGCGACGGTATGTGATCAAAAACCCAAGGGCAGCAAGGAAAAGGCAAGGGTAACCCCAACGAGGATCAAAAGGGCCGAGATGAAAGAGAAAGAAGCAAGAGGATGAGGAGTTCCTAGAACCAGATTTTGAATGCAACGTCATTTCTGGAGCTATGGGAGGAGGAGGTGATACGGCCAATCAGCGCCGAAAATACCTCAGAGAAGTCCTTGCTGTGAGGGAACAACCCAGGTTCAAAGCCCTTAGTGACAAAGCCGAGGTCCCCCTGCTCTATTTTACTAAGGAGGATATGGAGGACATGATTCCTGGGCATGAGGATGGCTTAGTCATAACTGGGACTATAACCAATTGCCGATTCAGGAAAATGTTCGTTGATAACAGCAATTCTGCAGACATCATATCCTGGGCGGCTTTCAAGAATATGAACTTGGACGAAGAAGATCTGAAACCATGTCAAAAGGTGTTATCGGGTTTCAACGGCTCCATTGAGCTACGGCTTACGCTGGGAACAAAGGAAGCTTTCAAATCAGAGAGAGTGAAGTTTGTCGTGGCCGAGTTTCCCTTTCCATATAATGTGATTCTCGGAAGACCGACGCTTTATAACTAGGACATTTTGATGTCCACCAAACACCAGAAAATGAAGCTGATAGAGAGCAATAGTAAGGTAATGACCATTTGTGGGGATCAGAAGGAGTCCCGCCAATGCTACTTCAATGCTGTGAAAGGAAACGAAGCCGGTCCCTCCTCATCCCAGCCATGCCAAGAGGGCTGAGAAGAGTCCTAGCGGAGAATGGATAGAAAGCGGCAGGTGGAACCCATAAATTTGGTGGAGCTCGACGTCAGAGAAGACGTGGAGGAATGGAGGCCCGAACCAGTAGACGAGCTCATGGAAGTCGAGATAGGTTCTAAAGCTGCCCAAGTTACCAAGGTCAGGATGATAGCTGACCCGGTTGCACGAGCGGAGTTAACAAAATGTCTTAGAGATAACCGAGACGTTTTGGCCTGGACAGCTTTAGAAATCCCGGGGATAAGCCCAACTTTCTGTTGTCATAAGTTGTCAATGCATCCCTGCGTGAAACCAGTGGCCCAGAAAAAGAGAAATCTCAGAACTGAACGAAAGCAAGCATTGGAGAAGCATATCCAGGAGTTGTTGGAGGCCGGCTTCATACGAGAGATCCAATACACCACGTGGCTATCCAATGTGGTGATGGTCAAGAAACCCAGCGGCAAATGGCGGGTGTGCGTTGACTATACTGATGTCAACAAGACTGTGCCTATACTTCCAAGGTCACACCATCATAGTACGTACCAACCAGCCAATTCGACAAATCTTGCACAAACCAGATTTGGAAAGGAGAATGATGAACTGGGCAATACAGCTGTCCTAGTTTGATTTAAAATATGAAGCCTGACATGCGATCAAATCCCAGGCCTTGGCCGACTTCCTGGTTGAACTCACCCCGTCGACATCGGCCAACGAAGAAGCCTGGACGCTTTACGTGGACGGGTCGTCCAATGCAAAAGGAAGTGGAGCTGGGATTATAATAGAGAGCCCCTAGGGAGTATCCGTTGAGCAATCTCTGTGGCTCAACTTCCCAACGTCAAACAATCAGGCCAAGTACGAAGCCTTAATAGCCGGGCTGGTTTTAACTAGAGAACAAGGAACCCAGATGGTGAAAGTTTTTACAGATTCCCAGCTCGTCGCAGCCCAGATTAAGGGAAGGTACCAGGCTAAAGGACCTTTATTGATCAAATACCTGGCTAGGGTCAGGGAGACAATTTCCGAATTCGATGAAGTCATCATCTTCCACATCCCCAGAGAAGAAAACATAAGGGCCGATATATTGTCTAAGCTAGCAAGTACTAAGGGCACAGGCAGTCATAGAACAGTTGTCCAACAGGAACTGGCTTACCCCACCTGCATCATGATGATCTCGACGGCGACGGACTGGAGGCAGCCTATAGTCAAATACTTGGAGCAAGGAGTATTCCCGGATGACGACGCAGAAGCAAGGAAGTTAATCCGAGATGCCGTTCTATATACCACGCAGAAAGGTGAGCTGTATCGCAAGGGCCCACACACTCCTATGTTGCTTTGTGTTGGGCCCAACCAGACAGAATACATACTGACCGAGATACATGAGGGCATCAACGACCAACACATGGGAGCTAAAACTTTGGCAATGAAAACTATTCGGGCGGGTTATTTTTGGCCGACTATGAAGGCAGATGCCCAAGATCACGTGAAGAAATGTGCGAGCTGCTAGAGGCATGCCAGGATAATATGGTCCTCTCCATCCGAGCTAACAAGTATCATATCCCCTTGGCCCTTTTACAAATGGGGGATGGACTTTTTGGGACCTTTTAAGGCAACAGAGGGGCAGCTGAAGTGGCTCATTGTAGCCGTTGATTACTTCACTAAGTGGATAGAAGCGGAACCATTAGCTACCATTACCTCAGCTCGGGTCCAGAAGTTCTTCGAAAGAAACATCATTTCCAGATTCGAGATCCCGGAAGAGATCGTCACGGATAACGGAACTCAGTTCACCGATAAGAAATTCAGAGAGATGATGTCCGGCTTCCATATTAAATATCACTTCTCTTCCGTGGAGCATCCGCAATCCAACGGTCAAGCCGAGGCTGCGAATAAGGTCATCCTAGAGGGCCTCAGGAAACAGATGTACGACGCTGGGAATAACTGGGTAGAGCAGTTGTACTACGTCTTGTGGGCACATAGGACCACAGCTCAATCATCCACTCAGGAAACCCCTTTCAGAATGACCTACGAAATTGAGGCCATGATACCGGTAGAGGTCAGACAACCCTCTTGGAGAAGAAAGATTATACTGAAAGAAGGAGAGGACGCAAACAACGAGGCATTGGTCAACAAACTTGAGTTAATAGACGAAACCCGAGCCAAAGCGCACATCCGGGATATTGCCACAAAACAGCTTGTGGCCAGAAGATTCAACAAGAAGGTCAGATCGAGAACCTTCGAGGAAGGTGACTTAGTCTTACGAAGGGCCGACATTGGGAACAAGAACGCTCAGGATGGGAAGCTGGCTGCCAACTGGGAAGAACCATACCGACTTACTCAAAACCTCGGCCAAGGGGCATACATATTGGAAATGCTGGATAAAAAGGCAGTCAAGCGTACGTGGAATGCCGACAAACTGAAGACATACTATAGTTAAGAATTTTTCGTGCTATTATCTGTGTGTTTCCCATTAATTGAGAGGGGTGGGGCCGAGTGTTTCGACACCCCCACCTCATTTAATCTCTTTCATCGGGATCATGGATACAAAGAAATTGGATATTTATGAATAAACAAGTCATGAATTGACAGGTTCCTTTGGAACGATTTTTGATATTTATGAACAAATAAGTCATAAATTGACATATTCCTTTGAAACAATATTTTTATACGTGTCATACATATCATTCCATGCGAATCCGAGGTGTTTCCAAACCTTGATCAGGTTGGCACGGTCCCCAGCGGCCGTGATACACTAACGATAACTTGGGATGAAAATCGAAAACCAAAAACCATCGCTTAATTCGGACAATATTATACTTGGCCATTGGAGCCAAATGAATATTTAAATGCGCATACGAAACAGTTCTAAAAAGAACACTATTATAAGAAGCAATTGTATTTCAATTGTGCAAATAGAAAATTGTTCAAATAGAAATTTGTTCAAAGATTATAAAAAAATGGAAAAGTACATAATAAACCGGCATCCCGGCCCTTCAAACACCGCCAGCAGGAGCCGAGGTCTCTTCAACTCCAACCTAGGGCACGTCCCTGGCCTCGATAACAGAATCATCTTGCTCGAAGTAAGGAACGACTGCACCATCATGAATGAATGATTGAAAGTGAAACCCTTTAGTATTCAGAGTGATTCCGGCATTAAGGCATCGGACCTGTGCCAAGGCATTGTTGAAAGAGTGCTCGGCTACCGACAACATCGTCTCCCGCAGCTCGACCGCCTCCTTCTCCGCGTCCAAAAATTTGGACTCAGCTCTCTTAGCCTCTGCTTGGGCCCCCTCAAACATGGTTTTGACCTCGTTAAGATTCTCAGTCATGAGGGCGGCCTTGGAAA
Source organism: Glycine tomentella (assembly GCA_007407185.1). Classification (NCBI taxonomy): domain Eukaryota; kingdom Viridiplantae; phylum Streptophyta; class Magnoliopsida; order Fabales; family Fabaceae; genus Glycine; species Glycine tomentella. The sequence goes on along the minus strand of PYAF01003002.1, from coordinate 64,028 downwards.
TAGCCTACTGAGTCTTGTGGTGGGCATCCCGAAGATCGCACTCAAACCCTTCACGGGCAAGTCGCAACTCTTCCTCGGCTTTCTGGGTCATGGTTTGGGCGGCGGCCAACTCCTCTTGACTCCTGTTGTATCTAGCCTTTAAAGTGACTAGACTGTCAACAGGAGAAGCAATATGGTAAGCATGGAGCTGCATTTGATGGAGCTGCGCAATGTTCTCGTCAGAGAACAGGGTCGAGTCAGAAAAATGCTTGGGAGCCCGGACAAAAGGGAAAAGTTCTTCAGTCCCCTTTTCCCATAAATGCCCGGGCGCCAGCTTTAGGGCTTCAGGGAGCACAGTCGTAGAAGGCTCCGTGGCCAGAGGATCAGTGGCAGGGGCAGCAGGAGAGGAAGAGCCACCAATGGCGTCGACGGGAGGAGCTCGGATGAGAGCAGCCGGGGCCGTCGTTACAACGGCCGTTCCCAGGGCTGATTTCGTCACCTTCCTCTTTTTGAGTTTGGAGAAGAAGGGAGGGACTTCGTTGGCGTCGGAGGTCGGTTTAGAGGCACCGGAAGTCTGGCGAGTCGACGTCTCAAGTCGCCGGTCTGATCTTCCATTTCAATAGTTGCAAAACAGAACAAACATTTAGCACAAGAAACAAAAAAGCGATACAACATACTTCAAATTTCAGACTAACAGTTATGGGGAGCAGGAGGAATGTCACAAAAACCCTGGCTCTCTCGAAAGGCATCGATCTGGATCACCGAATAAGCGTCCGCATCCGATAACCCTATCTCGTCACTATGGTAGAAGGTGGGAAGGAATTCAAGGTGGACACGGGTCCAATAAAGTGGGAACTTCCTCTTTACCCCGGTAGACTCCAGCCCTTGGAGGAAAAAAGGTTGTTGGCCGGGTTTGGCACAAACCCGGAAATAATTGTTTTTGAACCTCTTGAAAGATTCGGTAAAGAGTGGAAAAAGCTTATGCTTGGGACGACTCCTCAAGGAAGTCCATCCTTTCCGGTTAGAAGGCTCTCGGCTGGTGCGGCCAGTATGAGCGGAAAAATAATACATAAAAACGAGAACCGTGCAGGGGATTTCCAAATTTATACACAAGTCCTCAAAAGATTTTACAAAAGCCCAAGCGTTCGGGTGATTGGGAGGGGGCCAAAGCAAGATGCTTTAGGAGCATCATCTCGAACTCGAAAAGAGGAAAGGGGACACCCAAGCGGGTGACCACGTCGGTACAAAAAAGAAAAAATTGGGTTCCCTTGTTCAGCACATGAACAGATTGGCTCATTGGGACCGGGGTGGTGAATCGAGAACCCTTCCTGGTTCCCGATAGGGAGAGCGGCGACACTCTCCGAACTCATAACGGACGAGGTATTAAGAACCTCATAAGTGACCCAGGGAAACTTAGCTATTAGAGTCGAAGAGGGGCTGTCGGTGTGGGAACCGGTTGACCGAGACTCTTCAACTATTTCCACAGAGGGGACATCCATAATGACCTACGGCAAAATAAAGAAAAATAATCAGTAAAAATACCTGGAAAACCGGCGGCAAGGTTTGAAGTGTCAACTGATGCCGGGGCATTAATACGTCTAGCCAGCACCTTGGTCCCAGGTGTCTGCTCAGAGAACGAGATCGATGTCCCAGTCCTCGCGGGCATAAGTGGGATAATGACTACAGGGTTGTGCCGACACGCATCTAATACGTCATCGGCCTACTTGTCGAAACCTGAGCTAGCCAGGTACATAAACCTATCCATACACCTCGGGCATGGTTCAAACCGAGTCTCAGGGTGGGGCTCTACAGGACGTGGCACTAAAGGAAGGCCAGAAGGGATCACAGATGGACCCCTAGGCTCACTATTAGACTCGACACCAGAACTTGCTATAACCTTTGAAGAGGAGGGTTTTCTAGTTGAAGGGTTTTTGGACCGTTTGGAACTACCAGAAGGGGTGCGTAATAAGCATTTGGCTTTTTCTTCCTCTAAAAGAGGTAGGCCAAAAAACCAAAAGGCTGAAGAACGGGGAACTGTCCTACGAATGTGTGCTTCTTCCCCAGGAGTGAATCCCATTTCCATAAGGTTGGAGGGGATTCGAAACATAAGAGAAAAATAATAGGGGATAAAGGTAAACTTTGAAGAAATAGGAAAAGGAAGGCAAAACCCAGAAGTAGGGCTAAGAAGAGAGAAGTGTAGAAAAATCAAAATAAAACAAGCACAATGTTGAAAATGGAAATGCAAAAATCACAAACAGGGAAGAAAGGTAAGTACCTGGAGTAGAAGGATTATGGAAAGGGAAGGCTGAAGCACCAAACACGAAGACGAAGAATAAAAGACTGGAGTGAGGGCAGACAGAGGAAGGGAATGACCTGTGGATTCTAAAAGTAGTGGAAGAAATGACAAGGTAAGGCCTATAAAGATAAAAAGTAACCGTCAAAGCCCATAATATTCAAAAGAGTAACCGTTGAAATTCGAATCGATGAGAATAAGTAACTGACAAATGGGACTCACCATTGGGGCAAAAGTGACCAGCCCACCAAAAAGCAGGGGCAAAATGGAAATTGGTTCAGGACAATCATGATTGAAACGTGCAAAGAAATGACAAAGCATTAAATGCCTGGGAGGCGCGCCGCTTCGCATGTCCGAAAGGTAGTGAGGACGCTTCATTATCTTGAAGTCAGAGATCAGGAAAAAAGATCGGCTATTTCGGAGAAAATGCGGGGCCAGGCCTAAGAGCTCTAACGAAGTAGAAAATGAAGACCAAGAAAGGTATCAAGTTCAAAAATTTGGTAACTCGACCGATGAGGCCTAGATAATCATCCCAATCATGGTCCAACATCATCTCGGTATACAAATCAACCCGGTCATCCAGATTACTCGATAACCAGGTTGAGGGGCAACTTGTAACGCCTCTCTTTACTCTCTCGTGCTTGATTGATTTTAGATAAAATCTCGTGTCTTACTTTGTCTTAAAATTAGATCAGTATAAATTTTTCACGAAAATTTCTTTCGTTTTGCTTGTTAATTTTATGATTCGTAAGTAACATAAATGATTATCCTCACCACGATTTATTTATATTGAGAAGCATAGCTAAATATAGCAGTCCGTGTACAGTCATCCAAAATAAAATACAAATACAATACAGTACGAATTCCATAATTCACAAAAAACCAGATCATCCACTCATCAAGCCAAAACACAGCA
>PYAF01003002.1:34323-59013 GCA_007407185.1 Glycine tomentella | reverse complement strand
CCAAAATATCTAGGATATATTGGTCATTTTCAAAAATGTCTAGGGGTATAACTGCCATTTTCCATCCTAGGGACATAATCGTCATTTTTTAAATTGTTCAGGGGCGTTCTTGTCATTTTGCCCTAAATTTTCTACTGCCTTTCATTAACATTTTACTCTTAGTAATTGTCTGTAATTCCCTAAATTTTGGGGTGTTACACAACTATTACGGATGTTCATATTGGGCCAAACACCAACAATCCCAACAAAACCAGCACACCATGATTTCTGGCAAACTTCAGGGGAATCATGTTCTAAATAATCATCTGAATCAAGAAGAAATAATGGACAATATTTGCATGGAAAATAAGGAAGATATCTACTCATCTTATTAAAGATTGTGACCAAGAATTGGCAGGAGTTTCCCTATGTTGCACAGGTCAATGAGAATAAATAGAGGTATCACCAAGGGGCAAGGTACACACATTCTGACTCTCTCTTTTCCATTCACATAGCACACACTGCACGCCACTCGTGTTGTGTATCCCTGTTGTGATCTTCTTCTTCCTTGGGATGCTTCAACACCATAAGCATCTTGAGACAGAGAGAGTTTGATCCTATATCAAGCATCTAGCATTGTTGCTAGGCATTTGTTCTTGAAGGATAGAACACTTTCAAAAAAGTTCAAAAAGTAGATTTTTTTTACACCAAGTATTTATTATAAAAAGAAATTCATTCACAGTGACAAGAAATAGCAAAATAATCAAGTAATGATAAGCATGAATAAGCACTATTCATGATGGATTTTGATGCAGTAAATACAATTTTGATATTATAGTGCACTAAATAATTTAATTTCACATCACGTTCATTTTCGTATTATACATAAATTTAATAATTCATTCTCAAATAAAAATATTTTTAAGATCATTCTGCTTTTTTAGTAAATTAATTTTCACATATTTTCTATATTAACTATATTATATTTTTATTTCTTTTGAATATTGTAATTTAAATTCAATGACTTTGAATTTGAATATAAATTTTGAAATTTATATACTATATCAAATCAATATTTCTATCCTAGAGAAATAAATCTTTCCCTTCTCCACTTATTATAGAAGAATTTTATTCTAAATTTATAAGAGTATGCTCTACAGGTCTCATCTCATTCGATTTTACTAATAGACTAATATCTTTTTTGTTTCAGAAATTTGTGGATGAAAAATAAACAAATAAACAGAGTGCTACTACCACAACATAGGAGAAAAGGAAATGATAGAAAGTGGAATCAGAGAGAAGTTAAATTAAGAAGTACCTCAAACAGTAGCCAAAATCTTCCGAATGAAGAATCGATGTTAACATTCATAGAACGATATTGGTTTTTGAAAAACAGATGTTAACATCACCACGTTAACATCAATTTTTCAGAAAATTGATATTAACAAAATAAATTTATTTACAAAAATGCCACCGTTCTTTTGTTAGCATCAATTTTATCAAAAATCAATGTTAAGGTAACGATGTTAACATATGTTTCAACCATTCCAAGCAAATGAAGCATTTTTCACTCATTTCACAACATGAACTCAACCAAAAGCCATTTTTAAGTTTACAAACATACATAACAACCCAAATACCCCAAAACAACCATGATTCGTGAAGATGATTGGAAAACTCCCCATGGCTTAGAGAAATACAGGAAGAGATGAAGAGAAAATGATGCAAACTCACCGAAAACACACAAAATTACTTCATTTTAGGCTTAGAAATCAAAAACTTCTCCATCTCCTCAAGAACTATGGATGTAACACCAAGCTAGGGTTTGGGATCCTTAGTGTAACACCCTGATATTTCCATAACTATAAAATATATGTTATATGAATTATTCTTGTGCAATTGTTGATATGAGTATTAGGTTATGTGAAATTTGATTAGTCTATATTTAAATTATTTGAGTAAAATATTAATTAGAGATATTACAAAAATGTTTGAAGAGAAATGACCATATTATCCTTACCTTAAAGCATAAATTACAGAAATATCCTTAGAATGAATATTACATAAATACCCTTGGATATTTTGGAAATTACCATAATACCCTTGATACTAAAATTGTCTGAGACACTCTTAGAAATTTTGTGAAAACCTAATGAAATTACAGAATACTCTTAGATGACAGATTATCAAAATACTTTGCGATAGAAAATCCTAGAATAGAATTTCTATGAATTTTATAAGATAATAACTTTAAAACTTTATTTTGAAGAATTCAAACATCAGAAAAATATGGAAAAATAATAAACAAGATCTATGAAATTTTCTCTTGATTATAAAATGCATAGACTTATTTAATAAAATGGTTTAGTAATTTTGATGGTCAGAAGTAGTATGGGACAGTCAGAATTAAGATAAAGAACAGCTTTATATGTAAAGTCTATATAACACTATGTATAGACTACTTATGGGCAAATTATATTGTAATTGAAGTTAGTCTTTGGAAAACTTTAGAATTACATTATTCAATATTATCTTTAGGTAGAAGAATTCAAATTGAACTTGACTTCCTCTTAGAAAATGCCATGTATAAGGTAAAAATGAAATTAGATTATTTTTCTTCATTTAAAAAATAACATGATATATGTATAAATGAAAGGAAAATAAAAATCTCCCTTGGCCTAGACCTTGTCCACGTGAAAAGCAAGGAAGGTGGGAGAAGTTTCAAGACATGCAAAGAAAGTAGGACACTTGTAAAGGCAAGCCTTAAAATGAAGACAATTGGTAGGACACTTGTAAGGAACATAATGAACTTAGTTGGAATCTAAAAGAATAAGGATAAATTTAGTTAGAATCTAATGGAATGAAGGGAAACTAAGTTAAGATGGAACTAAATGAAGGAAATTAGTTAGAAAGGGTAAAAATGTCCTTGAATATTATATCAATTTCCAACCACTATATAAAGGAAGGGAGGGTCCAAAATGGAAGTCATTTTCAAGCCACCCTTCTACAAGAACCACACGTGAACTTACTCCCTCATATCCTTTCCATTTCACTTTCATCCTCTCTTTTTTCAAAGCCTAAAACAAAATAGAAAAGACCCCACCTTTTAGAGAAATCACGTGGAAGAGATAGCCAAGTAGGAAGAGACAAACAAGCTTTCTAGGAGATTATAAGGTATGGATAGGGAAGCTTTATGATAAAGATAATTTAAGTGTTGTTTAAATGTTGTCTGTGTTTGAATAAGTGCTTGAAATCCTATGTAGTATGACATGTATTTCAGAAATTGTTAGTCTTGAGTTATAGTTACATGACTGAGTGCTTCTATGAATTTAAATTCCATGTGTTGTTGAGTGTTTCTATAAATCTCTATGAAGTTCATGTGTTGCTGAGTATTTCTATAAATCTCTGTATATGAATGATATGCTGAGATTCTGTACATGAATATAAAGTTGAGTTCTATACTTTATGTTAAATTTCTGAGTAAAATATATATGAGACAGTGATTGAAGAACTAATGTTGGAAATAAATATGAGTTGGTAAAATGAAAAAGAGTCAATTTCATGTGTCTCATATGCATAAGAGTTGCCTCACAGAGGAGGTGTATATAAGAGATACCTCAGAGAGGAGGTATATATAAGAGTTGCCTCAAAGAGGAGGTGTGTCAGATAGCTACAGGAACTGAGTCCGTGCGTTCAGACAAAAGGTGTTTGAGCTGGGGGGTAACTCTTGCGGTGGGGAATTACACAACCCATGATGATCACATGAAGTGTGGGTGAGAACCTGTGCAACACCGAGAGACCCTGACTGGTCGGATAAGTTCTATGCCACAAGGATGGGGCTATCTTGGCAGTTGGTACCGAATAATAAGAGTTCAAGAGAATCATGCATCATGATAAAAGTCTAAAAGAATCATGCATCTTTAAGGATGTTGTTATGAATATTTGCATATTGAATATATTTTATCTGCTTAAATTATTTTTATCATAAACTTACCCTATATTTTTATGTCTGTGGTTGACACCTACTATGACCCCGATTTTATTTGGCTGAGCAGATGAACAGTAAAGAAGGATTGGCAAGCTGTTTTTGATAAAGAACCTTGTTTAAGATGTTTGCTTGAAGATGTTTTATTGTAATGAATATTTTAGTTATGTGTACTATGTAATAGATGCTATATCAGTTTTTATTGTATTTTACCGTATATTTTAGTTATAAATGAATCAGATGTAGAAAATCGTTTGAATATTAGTCAATAATAACTATGATTCAATAATTTTTAACAAATTGGCATAATGATTTTTCATTAAAAATTAATAATAACGAGATGGTAAATTGAGGGGTTACACTTAGTTTGTGTTTTTATAAGACACCCAGTCCCAGGGACCCTTTAGCAATTTTCGAAAATATGTCATTTTCTACAATTTTTAATTTATTGTTATTTAGTCCTTTTCTAACTTTTGACAAAAATGCAAATATTAATTTTCTAAATGCCACATCATTCTACTTTAATTAAATTAACCTTTGACAAATTATTTCATTGATAACTGCGTCCAACATTAGGGATTTATATGCAATCTAGAATTAAATAACATAGATAAAGCTATAGACTCAGTAGTAAAATTTTTAGGGTGTTACATTAGTAGACGATTTTTAAAGATTTCAAGAGGTAAGGGAAGATTACCTTTTTTTTTTGAAAGATGTAAAATTATATATCATTTCATGGAATTTAAATTTAAAATTTTATATTCTCATATTGATTAATGATAATAAGGTAAAATTCTCAAATTAGACGATGTTAATCCTTGAAATAAATATACATTTGTTACTTGGTTGATATTTTTTTAAAAATCGTAAATAAAATAAGCTATTAAGAGATGGATAAATTGTTTTATTATATAATTGTTATGATATAGTTTTTTTTTTTTTTTTTGAAAATGAAACCTTATATGAGATAGGTTAGACGTTTTCATGTAACCACTGAATTTTTAAAACTTTCATTAGTAGATTTATAAAAAAAAAACCATTGAATTTTTAAAACTTTCATTAGTTACTTTCTAAGATCAACCTCATGTAATCAATAAAGTATTTATTCACATTTTCGAAAAGAAGCATAGCGCGATTTTGCTTAGAAATTTACTTCTCAAATAATTAAAGCATAAAGATAGAATAACATATCTAATGTTCACAAAATATATATAAATATGCATAAGTGTTTTCCTCAAGTAAAGTAACGAGCACAACCTCAAGGTACAATTGTATAAGAGAAAAGAGTAAATGACTGATTATATATATAAGAAAAAGCACTAAAGTCAAGGCCCTAAACTCAGGGCATACATCTCTAACACTTAACCTGGTGTGGAAACTACACAAAAGCATAAGTCAGGAGACATATGTGCATAACCAGGATACCCAAGGAAGTGATCCATGCCTCTGATCATGATGGAGGTCCATGGCAAGCTAAAGGTCTAAAAGGAGAGCTTGAAGCACTTCCTTTGGTGAGTTTTAAAGGACCAATGACAAGAGCTAGGACTCAAGCACTTCAAAGATCACATCCAAGCTAACTTCAACAAGCATGAAGAAGCACATCAACTCAAGGATGACAAGGGCTGGATTTTGATGTCTCAAGTCTAATTTAATTCAATAAATTCCAGCACTTGTTAGAAGCAATTCAATACAAACATAGAACAATTACAGGCAGTATTAAACGATTACAATGTATATATAATCAATTACGAGTAGCTCAGTTACACACAAAATCTCGTCTTGATTGTTTTAATCGATTACCATTTGTTTGTAATCGATTACGCAACACTTTGAAAAATGGAAAACCTCTGTGTTAATCGATTACATAACTAAATAATCGATTACTTTCTTCATACATCTATTTCCAAAAGATCAAGAACAAAATAATCGATTACATAAACCATTAATTGATTACATAAAATGAAATAATCGATTACTTGGACAAAATAATTGATTACATTTAGTTATTTTCGTTTTCTATATAAACCTGTCAAGACTGAATGTAAGGACTTCGAATTTTTCTGAGATTAATGAAAGCAAAGCTCTTGTTTCTTATCAATAGCTTCAAGCTATTGTGGCAATTCTTCCTAGGCTTATTGGAAAGTTTTTCCATGGTGCCATCCACCTTCATCCCTTACCTTTATCCCACTTTCCATTGCTGAAATCAAAACTTACAAACAACCATTAGCTTGTGGAAACTGGACAGCTTTGTATCCTTGAAGAAAGCTTGAAGTTTGAGTTTCAATTCAAGGTAGATTTGGGAAATTCATGGTTGATGGGTTCATCCATACATCAAGTGGTATCTATAGCCTAATCCTTATGAAATTCTGCTTCAAGTTTAGTTCTTAAAAGTACTTCAAAGGTATCAAATTCTGCAACTTTTCGAAAATCTGAAATCCATTCTTTTTCCTTGTGTTCTTATGTTTTTGTGAAAAATCTGAAATCCATTCTTTTGTGGTGATCTGCCACATAACCCTTGTGTCTTTCTTCAAGCTCCATGTGATTTCATGTCTTCATGTTCTTCATGTGTTCTTGAAAATTTTCTAATTTTCTAGTCTTGATTATTGAAAATTTTTGTTTGTAGTGTTTTTGTGTTATATGACCACTTTGATTCTACTCTCATGCCTGAATTGAATTGAATTGTTAGAAGAAAATTTTACAATTGTTATACATCATTTTTTTTCGTGAATCATCAATTTCTCTAAGAATTCTTGAACTTGTATGAAAGAAAAACAAACAAGTGCAGCCTAGGTTTGTGAATTGTGTTTGGAAAAACAATCAAATTACAATCAAGAAAGCTTTTGAATTGTGGCTGGAAAATTACAAAGAAAAACAGAAATTAGAAGCAAGCAAAATTACAAAGACTACAAGTTTAAATTTTCTTTGAACCACAAATGAAGTGAACTTGTATGACATGCAAATTTGATGAAATTTGGCTTCTAGCAATTGAATTTACTTGGCATATCCTCTTGTGCAGTTTGGTACAACCTATAGTATTCCTTGAGTTGTCTCATTAAATTCCAATTAGAGTTGTGCTTTTCTAAAAAATTTCTTTTGTTGTTGTCTCTTAAAATTTCCAAGGTTTTGTCTTAGAGTTTTCTTGTTCTTGGACTCTTGAGCCTAGCCTAGAATTGTTTCCTATTTCACTATAGTAAAGAAGCTTGATTTGATTAGAAGTTTTTGCTTAAGAACTATAGAGAGGAATAATAGTGGAAAAAGGCAATAGAGAACATTATAGAAAAAGCCTAGGAAGTATGCAAACACGAGTGAGAGTGACAAACACCTAAAGAGTGGTGAGAATTTTCTTATATACTTGTGTTTTTGCTAACCATTTTCTTTTGAAAGATGAGCTCCATAGGAGATGAGGCTTTGTCACCTAGGTCCTCTAGGTTGATGAAAGCCATGACAAAACAAATGGAAGACTTGCAAACCAAAATGGATGCAAGATTTGAGGAGTTACAAAAGAAGACTCGGAGAAGGAGTAGTCCAAATGATAGTGTGGATGGAGAGGCTCATGATAGTAGGAGGATGAGTGAGCATGCTTCTTCTCATGGAGGAAATTATTATGATGAGAGGAGTGAGAGGGAGGATAGGAGAGAAAAAAATAGGTGACACAATCCTAGGAGGCAAAATAGAGATGAGGAAGATTGGAGGGTGAGGAGAGAGGAGAGAGATGGGAGAAATGGAGTATTGAGTGGAGTGAAAATAAAAATTCCAAAATTCCTTGGTAATAATGATTCTGAGGAGTACCTTGAGTGGGAGATGAAAGTAGAACAAATTTTCTCATGCCAACAATTTGATGAATAAAGGAAAGTTACTCTAGCAACTCTAGAATTTGGTGGCTATGCTTTGATATGGTGGAATCAAGTTCAAATGGATATAGGTGATATACTGCAAGTATATAGTAGTTTTTAGGTTAGTTTTATTAGGAAATAAATAGAAAATATTAAATAAATGCTAGAATAAAGTTAAAATTCATTACTTTTGGACGAGTATTCTGGCTATAATCAAATTCCAGTAGCACCTGAAGATCAAGAGAAGACAGCCTTCACATGTCCCTTTGGAGTTTTCGCTTATAGAAGGATGCCATTCGGTCTATGCAATGTGCTGACAACTTTTCAAAGGTGCATGCTATCCATATTTTCTGACATGGTAGAAAAAGGTTTGGAAGTTTTTATGGACGATTTTTCCATCTTTGGTTCTTGTTTTGATACCTGTTTAATGAATTTATCTAAAGTATTGAAACGTTGCCATGAAACGAACCTAGTCTTAAATTGGGAAAAATGTCATTTTATGGTTCGTGAAGGAATAGTCTTAGGACATAAAATTTATGAAAAAGGTATAGAAGTTGATAAAGCCAAACTGATATTAATTGAAAAACTTCCACCACCAATTAATGTTAATGAGGTAGGAAGTTTCTTAGGACATGCAGGCTTTTATCGGAGGTTTATTAAGGATTTTTCTACAATAGCAAAACCTCTTAGTCAACTTCTAGTAAAAGAATCTGATTTTGTGTTTGATGAGCATTGCCTTGCTGCTTTTAATGTTTTAAAAGAAAAACTTACAACTGCACCTATATTGACAGCACCTAATTGGACTTTGCCATTTGAACTGATGTGCGATGCAAGTGCATACGCCATTGGTGCTGTTCTTGGTCAAAGGAAGAATAAATTGTTGCATGTTATTTACTATGCTAGTAAAGTTTTGAATGAGGCACAAGTTAATTATGCCACTACTGAAAAAGAAATGCTAGCTGTAGTGTATGCATTAGATAAGTTTAGATCTTATTTGATAGGGACTAAAGTTATTATTTATACTGACCATGCTGCAATTAAGTATTTGATGAATAAACAGGATGCAAAGCCGCGATTGTTGCGGTGGATGTTATTGTTTCAGGAATTTGACCTGGAAATCAAGGACAAGGTTGGAGTGGAGAATAAAGTAGCTGATCATCTTTCAAGAATTAAGGAAAGAGAATTACAAGATGGACCAGAGATAGTTATTAACGAGTCCTTTCCTGATGAGAAAGTGATGATGGTTACTAAATCAGGTCCTTGGTTTGCTGACATGGCTAATTTCAAAGCTGTGGGTGCTATTCCTGGAGATTTTAATTGGCAGCAAAAGAAGCAATTTTTCCATGATGCACGGAGGTATTTCTGGGATAACCCATTCCTTTATTATAAATGTACAGACGTTGTTATTCACAGATGTATAGCTAAAGTCGAATTACCAAAGATCCTCTGGCATTGTCATTCTTCAGATTATGGAGGTCATTTCGAAGGTAATAGAACAGCTCAAAAGATATTGCAGTGTGGGTATTATTGGCCTACGCTTTTCAAGGATGCACGTGATTATGTGGAGAAATGTGACAAATGCCAGAGGACTGGTAATATATCGCGGAAGGATGAGATGCCCCTTAACAACATATTGGAAGTGGAAATCTTTGATGTTCGGGGAATTGACTTTATGGGACCCTTCCCTAAGTCATATTCCAACCAATACATCTTAGTTGCAGTAGATTATGTTTCCAAATGGGTGAAAGTGATTGCTTTGCCTACTAATGATGCAAAAGTAGTTGTATCGTTTTTAAGGAAACATATATTTACTAGATTTGGAGTACCGAGGGCAATTATAAGTGATGGAGGAGCTCATTTTTGCAACAAACAATTCTCTGGTTTGCTTGCTAAATATGGAGTTACACATAAGGTAGCTACACCTTATCATCCTCAGACGAGTGGACAAGTTGAAATCTCCAACAGAGAATTGAAAAGAATTTTGGAGAAGACTGTTGGATGTTCAAGGAAAGATTGGGCAAAGAAGCTGGATGACACATTATGGGCATGCAGAACAGCTTTCAAAACACCAATAGGTATGTCACCTTTTCAACTTTTATATGGTAAGTCTTGTCATCTCCCTGTGGAATTAGAACATAAAGCGATGAGGGCTACTAAGTTTCTTAATTTTGAACTGTCTCAAGCTAATGAGAAAAGATTATTGCAATTAAATGAGCTTGACGAGTTCAGGTTAAATGCTTATGAGAATGCTAGGCTTTATAAGGAAAAGACTAAGTAATGGCATGACAAGAAGATTCATCCAAAGGAGTTTACACCGGGACAACAGGTATTACTTTATAATTCTCGATTGAGATTATTTCCTGGTAAACTCAAGTCTCGTTGGTCTGGTCCCTTTATAGTTAGAAAAGTTTTTCCATATGGGACAATTGAGATAACCCCACAAAATTCTGATAAGTCTATTAAAGTGAATGGGTATCGATTAAAAATTTATCATGGAGGGGACGTGGATAGGAATACCATTTCCATACCACTTGGTTCCCCTGAAAATTAAAGAGGTCGGTGTCAGGCTAGTGACGTTAAACAAGCGCTATTTGGAAGGCAATCCAAGGTTTTTAAATTTGAGTGTTTTCTTTTAAAAATTTCTTTATGCTTTTAAAAATTAATTGTCAAATGTTGAGACATGCTTGCGAATAAATCTGGGAATTCATGATAGATATGTGTTATGGAAAAATTTTCTGAGTTTCAGGGAAAGCAAGTGGATCAAGGAAACAAGAAGAAGGGCGCTACATCTGGTAGCAAGTGGGCAAGAACTGAATTTGATGCTAACAGGTTCTGGGACCTTGAATGCCAACAACGATATGAGAACTGGTATGTGCCAAAGAAAATCATTCCGGAAAAGAGGATTGATTGGGAGTCTTTTCCTAATGGCTCAGCAATATTGGACGTGATTGACCGGAGGGATTGGAAGACTTTGGTGAGTTTTGCTGAACCAAGCTCGAGCGCGATTTTAAAGGAATTCATTTCAAATGTTGATAGATCAACAGTGGCGCGTCAAAGAGTAAGTTGGGTTCGAGGAGTTGAAGTTCCATTGATGATGAATTCATCGAAAGCTTTTTGGAGAGTTCATACTACAGTCTGCAAGCTTGTGACTTTATCCGAAAATTCAATAGGATGCAACCCATCACAAGCAAAAATGTGTTCAGAGATGACATGCCTCAACTTGCGGATGAAATCAGAAGAGGTATCACTGGATTATATGTTGTTTGGAAGACTAAATCTGGAATGGACTATGTGCCAGAGAAGTTGAGGAAGCAAAATCTGACTGGAGAGGCTGAATTTTGGCACCAATTCAAACAATCACATTGTGATCTTGTCTACAAATTTAACAGATGTGAATGTTAAACGTGCCATTCTTCTATATGTGTTGTTAGGCGACAACAATCTTAACATTGCAAGCATTTTGTCCGACAGAATACTGCACATGATTCAGGATGGCAGCAGTAAGTCACACATTGCACATTCTTCACTGATTTCTCATCTATGCAGGAAGGCAGGTTTGGAGATTTCAGAGGACGAACCTGAAGATGTGAAGATAGCATCAGTCATGACATACAAGACATATCTGGCTGCAGTGGAGACTCAGTGGCAGGAGCAGTTGATTTGAACTTCCAAACTAAGACCTAAGGAGATTGTTGAGAGGAGTCCTCACGCGAACATTCCTCAACCTGAAGTTCGAACACCACCACCACTGCTGTTAGAGGCCCACGTCATGAACTGATCTATGAGGATTCTCGAAGTTACCTACAAATCCAGTCTGAGTTGAGGGTTCACAACAGGCTGTTGGAACATCAGAACAAGATGATGGAAGACTTGTGCAGGCATTTCTCCATTCATTTCACTCCATACCAGCCACAGGATGCAGAACCACCGCGAGTTTCCCCTGGACCTTCACAGCCATCAGTTGTTGCTGATGATACCATGGAAACTGAGGAATGATCATTCTCAGAGAAGCATACAATATTTTAATTTCTGTTTTTATTTCATTGCATATGGAACAATTTAAATTTAAGTAATTTACATTATGAATGCATTCTGTTAGATTGATATTGGTTCCAAGAATGATGATTTCTGAATTAATACGCGATCCAGTTCTTAGAATATAAACTTATTGCTGGGGACAACAATGGTTCAAATCTGGGAATGGGAAGCATGTGCGTTATTTTTGAAGAATCATATTTGAAGAAACAATGGATGTTTAGCAGAAAATAAATAAATACATAAAATGAAAAAAAAGAAAATAAATAAATAATTAAAATAAAATACATAAAATTAAATTAGATGAAAGTTAGCTTAGGAATTAGTTTGAAGAATAGATTAGTTTAGTTCATATGTTCTTTTTAGAATTAGATGAATAAAATGTTAGAGTATGTTATGATAATTTTCAGATTTAGAATTGCTAATGCAGTGATGAAATGGGATTGATTGACAATTGTTTAGGAAACATATATGAGACAAGTAGAGGGTGGAATTGCATATGACATGATTGGAACTATGTAGTTTTGTGATTGAAGTACATTGTGAAAATCAAGGAATACTTGATAGGAAACAATAGAAGATTAGCTGATACCATAAGTTGTGAGGATTAAGCCTATACAATATAATTCTTTTCAAAGTGAACTCATTGTTAATAATATTTCAGAACTTGATTTGTTTCTCTATGATATTTGCATGGTTGATATGATAAAGGCATGTTCTTTCTTTTTAAGCCAGGGCCAAATGACTTTACCTTAAAATGCTTTCTATTGTTAGCCAATTTGAGCCTAAGCCTTTCTGTTCATTTACCTTAAAACTATTTATCCTTGACTACCTTATTTGAGATTGGAAGAAAGGAGAGTTAGGTCAAGTCTGGTAGAAATAGAAAGATAAATTTTCATAGAAAGGAAAGAAGTTACCCAAGAAGACAATCCTGGGTTTGGTTTTGAATACCAATAGACAAGATCTGGAAGAAACCAAGCCTAGAAAGCAGTCCAATGGGAAGTAATAAAATGGAAATACCTGCTGGAAGATTTAGATCTCTTTTTCCAAAAAAAAAAAATTATATCAAGAATAAAGGGAATCAAAAATGAAAGCCAGAGGTACAAAAGTGGGCATAAGAATAAGAGCAAGAGGTTGATTAAGTGGATTTGACTAGCTCTAATAGACTTCAATCTCAAATTAACCACTATCCAAATTATTCCTACCTTAAGCCAGGCCACATTCAACCTTTTAAAGACCTTTTGATTGACTGTGCAGTTATTTATGTTTCTTATTTTCAGGAACTTGAGAAGATAATCAAGCTTATGGTAATATTATAAGCTTTGAGAATTGAGAGTATATTCACCCAAAACACTTGAGTGATGAGTGATTTATATTCCTTGGTAAGGGGTATCCAGGCTTTGTTCATGATTGATAGACTTGACAAGTATTCTTGAAATTTTCATTTGGATTCAATTGCATTTAACAAAATAGTTCTGAGATTGTGTATGTGATGATATGCTTGAGTGTTGAATGTAGTTTTCCTTACAATAAAGTTTTTGTTCATTGCTGAGGACAACAATATCTAAATCTGGGAATTATTTGATATACTGCAAGTATATAGTAGTTTTTAGGTTAGTTTTATTAGGAAATAAATAGAAAATATTAAATAAATGCTTGAATAAAGTTAAAATTCATTACTTTTGGTTTTTATTTTTAATTTTTATTATTTTAATGTTTGGGAGCAATAAATGGAAGAAAATAAGCAAAATAAAGAAGCAATTGGATCTGAAGGTTCATGCGGATCGCACCAGGCCCACGTTGATCGCGCCAGACCTACTGGAAGTCCACGCGGATCACGCCATTCTCGCGGGGATCGCGCCACAAGCACTGAAAGCTGGCGTCAGTCGCGCGGCCGTTACGGGAATTATGAAAACAGAATAGGATAAGATAATAACAAAAAGATATTAGGGTTTCGCAAGCTTGGCTATAAATAGGGAAGTAATGGGACGTTCTAAACACACACCCAGAGACAGAAACAGCAAAAAAGAGGCATTGAGAGAAATCAAGAATTAAGAAGATCAAGAAAGAAGCCAAGATTGAGGGTTTTGGTTACTCTTCTTCTTTGTATTCTTTTCTATTCTTTGGTTTTATTGTATTGAGCTAGACATACCATGTCTGGCTAATCCTTCTTTGATTGTGGTGAGGCAAAAAACCAATGTAAACTCTTGTGTTAATTGAATTGATGTTAATGAATCTTATTATACTTGCTTCACTTTATCTTGTTCTTAATCTTTGATTGCCATTGATAGACTTGATCAATCTATTAGGGTTCTAAAGGCTAGAATTCACAATAGGGATATTGGGGTTTTAGTTTCTGAAAGCGGTAAAGTAACAATCCAACATTACCTAGGAATAGGGATGAAAGATTGCAAAGCATAATATGCCATCTTAAAGCTTAATCTGAAAAGGGGTTGCTAAGGGATTAGAATTCTTAATTAGGATTAAAGGGTTAAAATGACCAAGAAATCTGGGTTTAACTAATGATATAAGGCATATCTTTGAACAATTATAGTAAATGAAATTGATTATCAACTCAATTATATAAGTAGGGAATAGAGGTGATTGCGCTTTAACCACAATCCATCTTCATAAATTCTCAATTATCATAAATATTATCTTTAATTGCAATTTAATTTTAGTAATTTAATTCTCTTTAAATCTCAGATTACTTATTCCAATTCATAAATTCTTTTATTTTCATTCTTTCCAATTTAAAGATATTAATTACAAACGAATTAGTGCCTTAATCCTCGTGGAGACGATACATTCTTATCATTGTATTACTTGTACGATCGGTTCACTTGCCGTGAGTTACGCATCAATTTATTGATGCAACGATAGGGAGGAGGAGGAGGCAAAGAGTAAATTCTTCGGATGACTTGAAGGCATGCTTGAGAGGAAGATTTTTCCCTACTTATTATGCAAGAGAAGTCCACAACAAGCTCCAAAGACATTTCCAAGGCTACAAGAGTGTTGATGACTACTACAAGGAAATGGAATTGATGATGATAAGGGCTGAAATTGTGGTGAGCCAAGAAGCAACAATGGCTAGATTCCTTCATGGCTTGAATAGAGAAATTCAAAATGTGATGGAGCTACATTCTTATGCTACAATTGAGGAGCTAGTCCACAAAGCTCAAAGGGTGGAGCAACAACTAAATAGGAGAAAAGCTTCCTTTTCCAAGATCAATGGGACTACAACTTCTAGCTGGAAAGACAAGCCTAAAAGGGAGGTTTCTCATGTGAGAAATAAGGAAGAAAGGGTGGAGAGCTCAAGCAAAAAAATTGTGGATCCTGAAAGATAGGGCCTTGAAGCTCGAAGGCATGTGAGAAGAAAAACAAAATTTTTTCAAAGTGGAAACACACATACCATTCAAGAATCATTCTTTAGGACATAGATGTTATCTTGTTTATATTCAAAATTGATGATCAAGAATAGGCTTGAAGATACAAGCCCTCTAATGTTGATCCACACCACTTATTGTCAAGACTCAAGAACACTTCTTGAATGCCACCAACAAACACCAAAGGAGGCAAGCTAGGCGCACCAATGGAGAGGAAGAAGGTTAGGTTTTAAAGTGTTTTATTTATCTAAGAGACTCACCAATAGATGATATTGGTGGCTGAATTTTCAGCCAAAACTCACACAAACGGGCACGTGAAAAGGAGGAAGATAGATGAGGTTTTTCTCAAAAACCATTATTAGAGAACTATGATCACAAGAGTATATTTATAGAAGAGTTTTAGGTCAGATTTTTAACCATAAAATTCTAATCATTAAGCATTTCACACGTGAAGAAAAGATAGAGTTGTTGTATTTCAAAAATTGCCAACAACCTCCTATCTTATCTTCTTAAGACCAAGTCAATTACTTGGAATTTATTTTTCCAAATAATAATCAAATATCCAGCCGTATGATAAGCCTCTAATCAGCCCTCAAACTTCTTCCTAAAACCTAGGATATGATCATGATAAGATGCTAGTTGAATTCAAATTTAAATCTAGCTCTTATCTTCTCATTTTGATATGAAACTATCTACTATAGTTAATTTATATTTAAATTCAAAATTTAAATTATCAAATTTAAATATCAGATAATTAATTTAACTATTTAAATTAATTAATAATTTCTTGGACTATCCAAGCCCATTAACTCCATTCATGCGCCCCTTTCTCTTTAAGATAAGTTTCTAAACTCTTTCTTAGGCCAACAACCATTATTAGGCCCAAAACCTTTAATGCTATAATGTCATGACAATAAAGTGTTAGTGTGTGACCCATTAGGCCCAACATAGCTACTGACATAAATGAGTTTGGGCCCAACAAGGCCTCTACCCATTTAATGACAACACAGAGCACGAGCAATGCTTTGTTGTCCCAGAACTAGTTAGGTAAATGACAAGATCATCCTATTAAATCTATTTGGTTTCCGTATGTATTTCCTTTCGTCTCGGTTACCTTCCCATAAAACCTAGGGTAAAGAAACGTATCAGCCCTTGCTGTCTAGGGTAAGCTTTAATACGAAATAGGGAGTCTCCAATTTTAATGACTCTAAAGGCAAATCATCTCATGATTTCCTTTACTATGCATAGATTCCCGAGTCCCGTAAATCTCATCACAATTTCTCCGTTTTACAGATAACCTAATCTCTCACAGAGATTTGACGAATTCCTTCAGCTAGTCACCCTAGGGTCGTGTTCTTTCAGGACATGCCCAAAGATATACCTATGTGTCTCCATGTTTCAGGCAGACGAAGTATACAATCAAAGCATGTCTTCTAGAACACAGTCTAGGTGAAAACTTCTGGTCTAAGGAAAGACACACCCAAATAATAAGAGACTTCTCTAATGATACTATTTGTGAGATTTCCACATAGAGTCTCTTTGTAGATCCGTTCAGTGCGAGCTATACCCTTATAGGTCCACCCACGACTTTAGCTAAGACATCTCCATGTCTGTAGCTCATGAGGTCTTTACCTTATATCTGCATACAAGTAGATAAGTCGTGCTAGTCTTACCCGAGATCGTTGATCCCCATTCTCAGTGTCTCTAGACTAGGAACTTAAATTTAGGAGTAGACATCTGTTATCCATGAATCCTCATGATCGTGATCCCATCACTGATATTCAAGAGATACCTATTCTATTCCAAGGGTTTTATCCAGTTACTCATATATTAATAATAATATCGAGACAAAATATGAAACAACATAAAGAGCGCTTATAATTTATTCATGACAATATGAAAAGTACATGTACGTCCTAATCTAATGAAAAGATTGTCTCTAGGACATCCATATACTAACAGATCCAACTTCAACAAGATCAAGCAATATCAAGTGTTTTAAGTGTCTTGGAAAGGGTCACATTGTTTCCCAATGTCCCAACAAGAGAACTATGATTTTGCTTGAGGATGGAGGAATAAAAAGTGAGTCTTCAAGTGACCCAAATAGTTTTTCAAATGAAGAAGAAGAAGAACTCACACTAGTGGAGGCCGAAGAGGGTGATCTCTTGATGGTAAGGAGAATGTTGAGCAATTTTTGCCTAGAAAAAGAGGAAAGTCAAAGAAAAAATATTTTTCACAGAAGGTGTTTAGTTGAAAAGAAAGTGTGCTCACTTGTCATTGATGGAGGGAGTTACACAATGTGTCTAGCACAAGACTTGTGGAGAAATTACACTTGCCAACCACAAAGAATCCAAGGCCATACAAGCTACAATGGCTTAGTGAAAGTGGAGAAGTGGTGATAATTTCTCAAGTGCTCATTCCTTTTTCTATTAATTCTTATAATGATAATTTTCTTTTTGATATTGTACCTATGAGGATTACCATATCCTTCTTGGTAGGCCATGACAATATGATAGAAAAGTGATACACAATGGCATGGAGAACACTTTTGAGTTTGAGCACTTAGGCAAGAAAATTATTTTGAGGCCTTCGACTCTTAGACAAGTGTGTGAGGATCAAATAAAGATGAAAGAAAAGAGAATTCAAGAGTTGAAAAAAATACTGCACCTGATAAAGGAAAAAATAATGAGCTTCTAAAGAGAAACACTAGTGAAAAGAAAAGAAAAATGAAAGAAAATGAGAGCAAAAAAAATTCATGATATTAAAGAGAGAGTGTTCTTGAGAGGAAAAGATGTCGAGAGAGTGTTCTTGAGCAAGACAACCTCTTCATTATATGGTTTCTAACTCTCTTAGTTTACATGTTGAAAAGGAAAAGAAACTATGTGTTCCTAAAAGCTCTTTGAGAGAACTTTTCATGAGGGAAGCTCATGAGAACAATTTCAGGGGACACTTTGGTGTAGATAAAACTTTGGCTATTTTACATAAACCTTTCTTTTGGCCAAAAATGAGGCATGATGTGCATAAGCTTGTTTCTCAATGTATTACTAGTCATAAAGCTAACTTTAGATTAATGCCTCATGATTTATATACACCTTTGCCTATTCCTAACTCCCCTTGGGTTGACATTTCTATGGATTTTGTGCTTGATCTTCCAAGATCCAAGAAGGGAAAAGATTTTATCTTTTTTTGTTGTTGATAGGTTCTCAAAGATGGCACACTTCATTCCTTGTCACAAGAGTGATGATGCTTGTGAAGTAGCCAATCTCTTCTTCAAGGAAGTGGTGAAACTTCCTCCATGGAAGCAAAAAAGATACAAACACAAGTGGAAAAGCTACATCACCAACAATAATGCTTACAAACTTGAGTTGCCTAGTGAGTATGGTGTGAGTAATATTTTCAATGTTTGTGATCATTCTTTGTATGAAGTAGGTACAAAGGAGGAAGCAAACTTGAGAACAAGTTCTTTTCAAGAAGAAGGGGATGATGGACGTCCATGGCAAGCTAAAGGTCTAGAAGGAGAGCTTGAAGTACTTCCTTTGGTGAGTTTTAAAGGACCAATGACAAGGGCTAGGACTCAAGCACTTCAAGATCACATCCAAGCTAACTTGGACAAGCATGAAGAAGCACATCAACTCAAGGATGGCAAGGGCTGGATTTTGATGTCTCAATTCCAATTTAATTCAATAAATTCCAGCACTTGTTAGAAGCAATTCAGTACAAACACAGAACAATTATTGTCAGTATTAAATGATTACAATGTATATGTAATCAATTACAAGTAGCTCAGTTACACACAAAATCTCATTTTGACTGTTTTAATCGATTACCATTTGTCTGTAATCGATTACGCAACACTTTGAAAAATAGAAAACCTCTGTGTTAATCAATTACATAACTAAATAATTGATTACTTTGTTCATACATTTGTTTCCAAAAGATCAAGAACAAAATAATCGATTACATAAAACGAAATAATCGATTACTTGGATGAAATAATCGATTACATTCAGTTATTTTCATTTTATATATAAAGCTGTCAAGACTGAATGTAAGGACTTCGAATTTTTCTGAGATTAATGAAAGCAAAGTCTGCTTGTGAGAGATTTCTCTCTTGTTCTTGTGTAAGAACCTCCTGTTTCTTATCAATAGCTTCAAGCTATTGTGGCGATTCTTCCTTGGTTTATTGGAAAGCTTTTCCATGGTGCCATCCACCTTTATCCCTTACCTTTATCCCACATTCCATTGCTGAAACTAAAACTTACAAACAACCATTAGTTTCTGGAAACTGGACAACTTTGTGTGCTTGAGAAAGCTTGAAGTTTGAGTTTCAATTCAAGGTAGATTTGAGAAATTCATGGTTGATAGGTGCAGCCATACATCAGATCACATCAGGCATCCACCGCCTCCAAGTGCACTCATCCTCGAGATAGAGCTTCGACTCCTTGCTCGCCATGTGATCCTATAAATAAAAACGTAAGGATCAGCTAGAAACAAAAGGACTAAAAACAAGTCACAAACAAACTAGCAACATTGATAAATTGGTTATTCACTGGGTTGTTAGATACAAGGGGAGCTTGAAGAGGATCAAGACGAGGAGGCTCCTCAACTTAGACAAGTTTTAGCTTTTTATATGCCATTCACTTGAAGGCATATGTAATTTGTTAGTTGTTTAAGAATATCTTCCTATGATCCCTTACATTGCATAAACATCATTCAATGGCATACATTCATGATTTATCAAGTCACATGTCTTGTGAAACAGCTTCCGGTTTCCATGTTTGCATAAAGAAGCCAAGTACTCATGGTTAAGTTTTGGAAAAATCATTTTTTACACTGACCTAATCGATTACTAGAATATGGTAATTTATTACTTAAGCCATGAAGAACTAATTAGTCGATTACAAGGTAATGGTAATCAATTACACAGTACAAAACTCATAATAGATCTTCTTGTGTTAACCGATTACCATCTAATCGTAATCGATTACATTAGCACGTTTTTGAAGCTAAACTATATGTGTTAATCGATTACATATTGGTTTAATTGATCACATTGCTCATGTATTTTTTCCAGAAAGAACTAATAACACTTTAATTGATTAAATATGATATTAGTCGATGATTACTAAAGTGAAAATAATCGAATACATGGACGATTTAATCAATTACATGTAGTTAAAATAGTTTTCTATAAAAAGTTGTCGGCTCTTTTGATTTACACAGATCATCACAATTCAAGATTTTTACTAATTTTCAAAAGGCTTCTGAACTGAGAGAAAATACACTAAGTAACAAAGCTCTTGTCCTACAATTCAAGATCTTTATGCATCATTAATAGAATTCTTTTTGGAAAAGATTTCAAATGAGTTTCTTGGAGACCTTGGTCAGAAACTTGCTTTCTTTCAACCTAATCTCAGATTGGTATACATTTGCATTTGTATTCTTTGGATCATAAGGTTGTATCTCTCCTCTACAACTTTGGTTGTAATTCATTTTTACATTTCAGCTTGTTAGTTGATATTACAAAAAGGTTCTTTAAGCCTGTCTAAAGTAGGATTCTCTAGAGGGAAATGTAGATAAGGGTTTCTCTATGTCTTGATCATTAGAAGTTTAAATGGTGTTTAGATTTCAGTTCTTTATCTAGGGTTGATAAAGGGTCATCTTTTTCTAAGCTTGTACAAAACATATTTTGTTGATAGTGGAACTCTAGCCAAGGTTTGGTTAGAAGAAACTAGATGTAGCTTCTCTTGTTGAGGGGTGAACCAATATAGTTCTTGCTGTTGAATACTTTCTCTTAATCTCATCTTCCTGTCATTGATTGCTAGTCTTTTTGGATAATCATTTCAAGATCAACAAATAAAATTTTTCTGCTATTGCTTTCTATGAAGGGTGAGTCTTGATTGACTGAAAGTTTCTTTTTCAAAAGGGTGTCCTTGTGATATGATCCTAAATCCGCTGCTTGTTTTAAATAAATTTTTAAAGACCCTTTTTAACCAATTCACCCCTCTCTTGGTTAATTGTATGTGTTCATATTGTTTTCAATTGGTATCAAGAGCGGGTTCTTGAGTATAATTCAAGATCACTATCTTTTTTAAAGAAAATGAATATCACACAGATTACCTTCAAAGAGGGTACCTCCCTTAATTGGCCTTCGATGTTTGAAGGAGAGCATTTTAGTTTTTGGAAAAACAGAGTGCAAATATTCATCTAATCAAATGACCCTGGTGCATGGAATGTAATAGAAAAAGTTTGTTTGGTTCCTATTAAAACTGTTGGTAATGATATGATTCTCAAAGAATAGGATGAGATGACAGATGTAGAAAAGAGAGTAGTGCAATACGGTTTTCAAGCTAAGAATATGATTACTTATGCATTTTCATCTGATGAATTTTTCAAAACTATTAGGTGTAAAAGTGATAAGAAGATGTGGGAGATGTTAGAGGTTACTCATGAAGGCACAAATAAAGTCAGAAGATCAATGAAGCATGCCTTGATTCATGAGTATGAGATGTTCAGGATGAACTCAACAGAAAACATATCTCAACTCCAAATCAGATTCACATACATTGTAAATCATCTTCTTGGTCTTGGAAAGACATTTGATGTTGAAGAATTA
Source organism: Glycine tomentella (assembly GCA_007407185.1). NCBI lineage: Eukaryota > Viridiplantae > Streptophyta > Magnoliopsida > Fabales > Fabaceae > Glycine > Glycine tomentella. The sequence goes on along the minus strand of PYAF01003002.1, from coordinate 37,179 downwards.
AATATCAAGATCTTAAAGTGCCTAACAAGACCATGGAAACTAAAGGTGACAACAATCAAGGAGTCTAAAGATCTCTCAAAGATGTCCATGGCTACACTATTTGGTAAACTACTTGAGTATGAATTAGAATTGTTTCAATTAACACATGCTGAAGATGCAGATAAAAAGTAAAAGAGTATTATAGCCTTGAAAGCTGCAACTTCAAATGTGGAAAAACAAGAAGACTCATGTGAAGAAGATGCTGATGAGAATCTGAACCTAATAGTAAAAAGATTCAACAAGTTCATGAGAAAGAATAAGAAGTTCACAAAGTTCAACAACAACAACAACAAAAAAAGTGAGAACAACAACAACACCAACTACAGTTGCTTTGAACATGGTAAGCCAGGCCATATTAAATATGAATGTCCTATATTTTTGAAAAAGCAGTTAGGTGAAAAGAAGGCAAAGAAAGAAGGAGTATAACGACTCCGTTTGTTCACATATTAAATCTAGTTCGTATTTATTTGACATAAAATTTTTTTTCTACATAATCTGTATACGTAAAATTAATATTTAAAACTTCACTTTTTAAAACTTATTACGTACATAAATTTATCAACACATAGTCCATGCATATTTTAATAGAACAATACAATTATATTTTAATATAACAGTCCGTGTACAGTTATCCAAAATAGAATACAGACTACCATTAAAATAGTAGAGTATGAATTACATAACTCCAAAAGCAATAACATCGCACGAGATCCATATATAAAGCCAAAACACAGCATGCAAATCATCTAAGTTCTCCATATCTCAGCTTTTCACTGTTCTTCTGCTCGCCCAAATAAATTAGGATCATCACAGGTGTCAACCACAGACACACTCGGGTAAGTATTTAATAAACATGATTAGATATTTATAAAACAGATACATGATAAATGATGCATGATTTCTTTGTTAAATGATGCATGACTAAGATCTCAGATTATCACCACAGGGTAGCATAATTAAAACAGTTTCACCCACTCTAGTGAAACCTCCCTCCACTCTGAGGGGTTATATCAAAGAGTTTCACCCACTCTAGTGAATCCTCCCTCCACTCTGAGGGTCAAAGGGTACTACAATCAGAATAGTTTCACCCACTCTAGTGAAACTTTCCTCCACTTTGAGGGATCATATGCGAATGAGGCATGGTTTGATTTTTTTTTTCTTTCAGTTACTCTTTACCATTAATTTATTTCTCAAAGTCTCATACCTTGGCACTATAAAAAATTTTAATTATCCATCAATATCAAAGATATAAGTACCCACAATTTTCTTTATGGAAATAATCTTAACCATATATAATATAAATCTTTAATCATACATCCATGACCTAATTTCTAATAAATCATAGAAACTTTATCATAACTTAACATCAGGTGATTAATAAAATAACATACAGCAATCATTAAGTTACAAAATTAATTTACAGCAATATAATAAATTAACATACAGCAATATTAAGTTACATAATTAATTTACAGCAACACAAAATTAATCTACAGCAACATAATAGAATACATACAGCAATCATTAAGTTACAAAACAACAACATAATAAAATAACTTACAGCAACATGAAATTACAAATTTAATATACAGCAACATAATAAACTATTATACAACAACAATTCTATACATCAACATAATAACATGCAGTAATCATTAAATAATTATTTACAAATACCATAACATCAAGTCTTGAATAAATGAATATAGCAACGTAACCTATGGCCATAAAATCTGAATAATAAATTAATTAGTTACTTCCTTATTAATCTAAATTAATTAATTTTTTAGGTTAATTAAAATTATTTATCTAAAGAAATGGATGTTATATTAACCTATCAATCATCTAATCCATGTATATTAAGATACTTCCCATACCTTAGCTTTTCTTAGTTTGAATTCAAGCTACCTTTTTCCAATAATTCTAGCTTTTTATTTGCTTGGTTGCATTTTTAGAGATTTCACGCTTTTATTTTTTTTCCTTAACTTAAGCTTTTGAATGGAATAAATTATTTCCATGATTTAGGAAACTTTATTCCAATTTATTTTCTTAAGAATGAAATTCTAAAATTAGTTAGAAACTATCTTAAGTTTTTAGTAACATTCAAGAAGTTGTTACACCATTTCTTTTAATGGTTTTATCTAATTTCCTATTGGTTCATTTGGCTTTTAATTTGTAAATTGTCTTAATTACTTATTAAAGAATTTATTTCTTCCATAATCAAGGAAAAATTCTCTAGATTATGTCTTTTCTTTCTCTGTGGTTTTATAGAGCTCAAATTAGTCTATCTTTCATACTTTTTGAATTATATTTCAAAATTCCTAGAAATTTCATTTCATAGTTTTTCTTTTACTAAAATGTCACTAATTCCTTATTTTGGAGCATACTAGACTTTTGTCATGCTTCCATACTCTTACTGAAGTTATCTGACCTTATTAGAGCTAAAAGGATATTTTGGTCATTTGTACAAATGTTCAGGGCATTTTAGTCATTTATCTTAGGGACCTAACTGTCATTTGTGAAATTATCCAAGGGTATTTTAGTCATTTGTTTAAGAATGCATAGTTATAAGAAAATGCACAGATATAATGAATTAGGAGGGTGTTACAATTCTCCCTCCCTTAAATAAATTTCGTCCTCGAAATTTACCTGTGTTGAAAAGATTTGGATAACTCTTTCGCATTTCGCTTTCCAGTTCCCATGTAGCATCTCCATCTGTGCCATTTCCCCAGATAACCTTTACCAAAGGAATTTCTTTTCCTCTTAAAGTTTTGATTCTTTTGTCCTCAATCCTTACTGGAAATGTTTCATAAGTTA
>PYAF01003002.1:0-20204 GCA_007407185.1 Glycine tomentella | reverse complement strand
ACGCTTCTTTCAACAATTACATATCACCGTATAAAAGTACTCAAGCATTCAACCATAATTCAACTTCATAAATTTCTCAAGACAAATCATAATATATCAAAACTCAAACACTTATTCAAATAAACAACCCTTACACAATCTTTCTCATAAAGCTTCATAAGAACTCATGAAATCCATAAATGTTCATAACATATTCACAACACAAATATACCAACTATTTATTGAATCAAAACAACTCTTTAAAACATTTTTGTCTCTTTGAAGCATTTCGTCAAACACATGGTAAGCAAGGTTTGTTTTATAAAATATTTTAAAGAAAACTATACTTAACCATTAATCTTTATAACGTTCAATATGATAAACATGCTTCCAACATAATCTTAGCATAAATAAGCAAGTTCAAGGATTTAGAAAATACTTGTATAAAAATATATAACTTTAATTCCAATCACTTTTCTTTTTTTAAAAATAGTCATGATATATATATATAAACCTAAGTCACTTAATATTCACCTATTAAGTTTAGATTCAAGTTATTCATTCAAAACATCATTCATTAACTAAAATCAAGTAACTTATTCTAATAATCATTTTATTTAGCAATCTTTAACTCTTTGATGCATTTCATTAAACACTTAGCATGCAAAGCTTAATTTCTTATGAAAACAAGTAAGAATCCTCATGTAATTAATATTCAAACTTATCTCATCATAAACTTCCCCATACCTTGCTTCATTTTAGAACTTTGGACAGCCTTCTATCTTGCCTCTTCACGTGGGATTTTCTTAAGGCTAGTGGGCTTGGTTTTGTTTTAAAGTGCTAAGGACAAGGTGAAAAGGATGTAGGCTACAAGGAGGAATTTTTGCACGGTTACTTCTTGGTTTCCTTTTTCCTCCCTTGTGTACGGTTCCTTCACTTATTATATAAGATTGCTTTCCTAAGATGCTATTGTGAGCTTGTTACACGTTCACCTCCTTAAGCCAAGATTCCTTTTGCTAAAAATCTTGCATCAATTATGACTACTTTCCATTTGGTTAATGGTTATTGGCTAATGAATCACATGCTTCCAAGTGGATTGTTTCTTGAATTTTCTACCACCTCCTTGCCTCTTGCTTATTCTTCACATGCAACTCTCACTTGGTAAGGCATTCCTTTTAGTTTTTTCCACCAACCGTATTGTGCCTTGCTTTGTGAAAGAAATCTACAAATATTTTATCTAAGTCATTATTACTTAACTTTCCATTAGTTTCTTTCCTATTGGCTATTATTTCTCCACCTTCCAAGTGTCCAATTTCCACATTCTTCTTCATTCCTCTTCATTCTCACATGGATTGCTAGGTTTCTAGGGAAAGTTTTACCAATTTCTTTTCCTTTACTAGGTTTTAGAGAATTTTCGTGCTTTTCTTCATTCTCAAAACCTGTTTTAGTAAAATATTGATTCTGGATTCGTTAACCGTTGGATCTTCTTAAAATTTTAAAGGTATACTCCTATCTCATATATCTAACTTTTGACCGTTGGGATTTTTGAAATAATTCCAAGAACTGTCTACGGGTCCAAAGGAGTCAAGAGGAAGTTTACTAAAAAAATCTTCTTAATTCATTATTACCTTACTTTACAAATGGGCCAATGGCATGTATCCTAGCCTTTTTAAGCATCCATGTGTCCATTCTTGAAGTTTCTTAGAGTTTTCCTCCATTGATCTTGCATCATATGGTCAAGGCTTTATTTAGAAATCCAAATAAATCAAATTTTCCTTTATTACCTATAATAGCTAGATTCTAATTTCTTATTGGTCCATTTTGCCTAGAATGATTAAAATTACTAAACCAACTCATTTTAGAACAATTATTCCTCCCATAATTAAGAGAAAATTCTGTAGATTATGTCCATACTTTTCTTATAATTTTCTGATATCTGAGTTAGTCTATATTAAGCTCTTTCCAAACTATTTTCCAAAATTCCTAGAAATTACTGTTATGATTCTCTGCCACCAACCATGTTGATAATTTGTTGTCTAAAAGTATTTTATCCAATACTCAGGTTCCCACAAATTTCTAAAGTCATCTTGGTCATTTTTGACCCTAAGGGTATTTTGGTAATTTCACCACTCGCCCTAGGGATATAATCGTCATTTAAAAATGTTCAGGATATCTTTGTAATTGTCGCCCTAAGGTACCCTGGTTATTTTCTAAAACATCCAAGGGTATTTATAAGATTTCTTCCTTAAAATATCTTGCTAAAATACCTAAGGGTAACTTGGTCATTTATAAAATGTCCAGGGATATTTTTGTCATTTATCCCTAAATTTTTTGTACTGCCTCTCATTAATATTTTACCCTAGTAATTGACTGTGATTTCCAAAATTTTGGGGTGTTACAGGTTGCTCTAGGAGTTAGAATGTAGGTAATTATGTAATGAATGAGTTTGTCCTCATGGGTCATTGGGCCATTGCCAAGCCTATGCTTTAGCCTCATTTGGGGATCAAGAAGCATCCCCCTGTAGGTCTCCACCTTATTGTACCCTTCAGCCTCTTCTTCGAATTTCCTTTCTCCTTCAAAGGAAATTCTAGCTACAGCTTCCCAAATTTCAGGAGTAATCTCCATGGCTACTCCATTTACTATAAAACCTTTAGCACAGGTGTAAAACACCTTCACTAATTCAAGGTAATAGGTACCCTTCATCTTAACAAATTTTCTCAATCCCTGGGTTTCAATGAAGGTAAGGAATTGAAAACCCTCTCTAATGAACCAGTCAAGGTCAAGGTATTTGGGGGAACAGATCAATTTTGTGGCATTGAACTGGTGGTATGTCATTTTATCGCTTTTTGCAGGAAACCAGTGGTCTAACCTAACCTACTTATAGCTGGGTTAGAGGTTTCACCAGCCTTTCTTTTTGATGTTTTGACTTTTAGAGGTACACATGACTAAAAAGAAATAAGAGAATAGCTAGGCAGAGTTTCTAAACTCAGAGAGAAGAAGAACACAAGAGTGTTTTAAGGAAGAAGATGAGAAAGGTATGATTTTATCCTTCAAAAAGGGTTGTATTTATAGAGCATTTTGGGCTCTAAATATTCAAAATTTGAAATTAGGAAAGTTAGTATGAATTAATCCACTAACATTAAGGGATAGAAAATTCAAATTTTAATTAGGTGGCAATTGGGCAGTTACAATTTTTAAGAAAAACTGTCATATTTTGCAGTAACTCCATGAATAATCGATTATATACTCATGTAATCGATTAATTCGTAGGCAAAATCACTTTTTGCTAGAACAGTAATCGATTACACTGGTGAGATTCAGTTGGAGAAGATGATATGTAATCGATTATTAACGCTTAGTAATCAATTATCACAGAAAGAAGTTGAAGTTTAATAAAAATTTTAGTCATTTTAATCGATTACCATAACTTGTAATCGATTATTATAGAGGTTTTTGAAATACATAATCAATTTGAAGCTTGTGTAATCGATTAATTCGATGTGTATTCGATTATTCCAGAAGGTTTTGAATTTTTTAAAACAGATTCTCAACAATTTAATCGATTACCATTTTCTGTAATCGATTATTCCAGTGAACTTTGGCTTTTTGAAAAACTTTCTAAGACTAAATAATCGATTATCTCGATGCTGTAATCAATTACACTAGTTCAAAATTCATTATGAAAAGTTTTCTTTAAGTGATTTTAATTGATTATTTCGATAGGTAATCGATTCTTACAGACAATTTATTAGAATGAATAGTGTATTATGCAACACAACTTGAAAATTTAAGGCATATGTGATGATGGAACAAGTATGAAGCTATTTCACATGGATAGGCACATAATACTCATGCTAATGAAGATTTGATTCATCCAAGATACCTAGCATGTTTCTAAGAGTGTAAAATCTATCTTTTGCTAGAGGTTTAGTGAATATATCAGCCAATTGATTATGAGTATCAATGAAGTCAATTTTGATATTACCTTTCTGAATGTGATTTCTTAGGAAATGATGCCTTATCTCAATATGTTTGGTCCTTGAGTGCATTATTGGATTCTTGGAAATATTGATAGCACTTGTGTTGTCACATAGCAGAGGTATTTCTTTTAATTCCACACCATAATCTTGCAATTGTTGCTTTAGCCATAGACTTTGACCACAACAACTTCCAGCAAAGATGTACTCAACTTTAGTTGTTGACAAAGCAACACAAGATTATTTCTTGCAATGCCATGAGATCAGTGAACTTCCTAGTAGATGACAAGTTCCACTAGTACTTTTTCTATCCAATTTGCACCTGCAAAATCAGAATCAGAATAACCAATAATGTTAAGTGATGCACCTTTAGGATACCAAAGACCAATTTTTGGAGCTGATTTGAGATATTTGAGAATCCTTTTGTCTGCAATGAGGTGTGATTCTTTGGGATTTGCTTGATATCTTGCACACAAACACACACTCAGCATAATGTCTGGTCTACTAGCTGTTAAATATAGTAAAGATCCAATCATTCCTCTAAACTTTGACTCATCAACCTTCTTTCCTTTTTCATCTGAATCTAGATAGGTTGAAGTTGCCATTGGAGTTGCAGCATCTTTGCTTTTCTCCATTTCAAACTTTTTGATCACTTCAAGGCAATACTTGGTTTGGTTTAGAAATGTTCCATCCTTCATTTGTTTCACTTGAAGTCTAAGAAAGAATGTTAATTCTCCCATCATTGACATCTCAAACTCATTCTGCATAGTGGTAGAAAATTCTTTGCATAATACTTGATTAGTTGAACCAAAAATTATATCATCAACATATATTTGAACCAGTAAAATACCATTTCTTTTCCTTTTGATGAACAAGGTTTAATCAACATGTCCTCTTATGAAAGATTGTTCAAGCAGAAATTTACTTAACCTTTCATACCAAGATCTTGGAGCTTGTTTTAAACCATAGAGAGCTTTCTTAAGTTTAAAAACATAATTTGGATGTTTGAAATCGGTAAAACCAGGAGGTTGCTCCACATATATTGTAACACCCTAAAATTTCAATAACTGCAAATGTATGGTCAAAATGTTTCTTGCACAATTATTTGATATGAGTGTTAGGTTATGTGAGACTTGATTGATCTATATTTAAGTTATTTAGGCGAAATATTAATTAGAAATATTACAAAAAAATAGTTTAAAAGAAATAACCATACTACCCTTCCCTTGAAGCAGAAATTACAGAAATGCCCTTAAGGTGAAAATTACACAAATACCTTTGGATACTTTAGAAATTACTATAATACCTTTGAGACTAAAACTATTTGAGACACCCTTAGAGATTTTGTTAAAACTTGATGAAATTACAGAATACTCTTAGATGACAGATTATCAAAATACTTTGTGACAGAAAACCCTAGAATAGAATTTCTATGAATTTTATAAGCTAATAACTTTGAAACTTTATTCAGAAGAATTCAAGCATCAGAAAAATATGGGAAAATGATAAATAAAATCTATGGAATTTTCTCTTAATTATAGTATTATTTAATAAAATGGTTTAGTAATTTTGATGGTTAAAAGTAGTATGGACCAATCAGAATTAAGGTAAGAGCAGTCTTGTATGTAAAGTCCGTGTGACACTCTGTATAGACTGCTTGTGAGCAATTAATACTGTAATTGAAGTCAGTTTCTGGAAAAACTCTAGAGTTCTATTATTTAATATTATCCTTTAGGTAAAAGAGTTCAAATTGAACTTTACTTCTTCCTATAAAAGGCCATGTGTGAAGATGAATTCAAATAGAATTTTACTTCCTTGCAATGAATGCCATGTGTGAAGCTATCTTTAAATTGAATTCTTCTTCTTCATAAAAGGTGACTTGTGGATACAAGGAAAACCACATAATTTTCTTCTCTTTAAGAAAATGAAAACATGATATACAGAAAAATATCTTAAGCTTCGTAAATTAAAATGATAAGATACAATCATGAAGGCTTAAGAAACATCTAGTCACTTGTAAGCCACCATTGATGAAGGGATAAGAAGCCATCATGCTTTGGGAATTATTTATACAATGTAGCATGAAAGAAATTAAATTTTCTCCTCCTTCTTTGTTGTCCACGTGAATAAGCTAGTAGAAGAGAAAAACTTCATGAACATGCCAAGTAAGAGGACATTTGGAAGAAAGGTGTCATGCCTTGAAAGACATGTGTACGAGATGGCATGAAGAAAAGAAAAATCTTCTCCTATTTGTTGGATGGTCACGTGAAAGATGGATAACCATGGAGAAGCTTCATGATTTGCCAAGTGGAGGGACACTTGGAAGAAAGAAGGAAGAAGCTTCAAGACCATGACAAGTGGTAGGGCACTTGTAAAGGTCATGACAAGTGTAGGGACACTTGTAATGGAAGCATCATGACTTAGGAGATTTTTGTAAATATTCTATTATTTTCCAAACTCTATATAAAAGGGGGGGGGGAGGCCTTAAGTGGAAGTCATTCTCAAGACTTCATCCTACTACACCTTCACGTGAATCTCTCTCTCATCTCTTTCATTTCATTTTCATCCTTTCCTTTCCAAAGCATAAAGAGACTCCACTTTCCCTTGAAGATCACGTGTAAAAGCTAGTACCATTAGGAAGAGATAGACAAGCTTCATAAGAGGTTATAAGGTATGTATAGGGAAGCTTTATGATAAAGATAGTTTAAGTGTTGTTTGTGTTTGAAGTTCATGTGTTGCTAAGTGTTTCTATGAATTTCTCTAAAATCCATGTGTTGTTGAGTGTTTTTATGAATCTCTGTATATGAATGATATGTTGAGTTTCTGTACATGAATAACAAGTTGAGTTCTGTACTTGATTTATATTGAATCTCTGAGTAAATTATGTGAGACAATGATTGGAGATTGATGTGGAAAATACATATAAGTTGCTAAAATGAATGAGTCATGCATAAGTGAAACCATCTCATGTGTATCATAAGAGTTACCTCAGAGAGGAGGTGTGTCAGATAGTTACAAGAACTGAGTCCATGCGTTCGGATAAGAGAAGTCTGAGCTAGGGGGTGACTCTTGCAGTACGGAATCACATCACATGAAGTGTGAGTGAGAACCTAGGAAACACTGGGGTACCCTGACTGATCGGATAAGTTCTGGACAACTGAGATGGGACTATCTTGACAATTGATACTACATGTTGATGTGTCTCATAAGAGTTACCTCAAAGTGGAGGTGTATATAAGAGTTGCCTCAGAGAGGAGGTGTGTGAGATTGCTGCAGGAACTGAGTCCGTGCGTTCAGACAAAAGGTGTCTAAGCTGGAGGGTGACTCTTGCGGTGGGGAATCACACCACCCATGATGATCACATGAAGTGTGGGTGAGAACCTGTGCAACACTGGGAGACCCTGACTGGTCGGATAAGTTCTGTGCCACAGGATGGGGCTATCTTGACAATTGGTACCAAATATTGAAAGAGTTTAAGAGAATCATGCATCATCATAAGAGTCTAAGAGAATCATGCATCTTTGAGGATGTTGTTATGAATACCTGCATATTGAATATATTATGTTGCTTAAATTATGTTTATCATAAACTTACCCTATACTTTGTGTCTGTGGTTGACACCTGCTATGACCTCGATTTTATTCGGGCGAGCAGATGAACAGCAAAGAGAGACTATTAGCTGTCTACAAGAAAAGAATTTTGTTTGAAGATGTAATATTTTGAAGAGGTTATGTTTGAAGATGCATTTCTTTGTTACGGAGTGTTTTAGTCGTTTGTACTATGTAATAGAATTGATACCAGTCTGTATTTTATTGTACATCAGATTTATAAATATCAATCAGTGAGGAAAAATCTTTTGTACTCTTATTATGTTACTTCAGAATTATAAATATTACTCAATAATGAAATTTTCTTGAAGTAACAGTTATTGGCAAAATTTTGTTATATTCAGTTGAGTGCTTTTAAGAAAATTGAAAAGAATTTTTCATTAAAAATCAATAAAAACAAATTGTAACTTGAGGTGTTACATATATTTCCTACTCAATATATCCATTTAAGAAAGCACTTTTAACATCCATTTGAAAAAGTTTAAAACCCATTAAACATGCATATGCCAGCAACAACCTAATGGTTTCCAACCTTGCAACTGGTGCAAAGGTTTCCTCATAGTCAATGCCTTCCTCTTGGTTGTAACCTTTTGCAACCAATTTGGCTTTGTTTCTAACTATGATTCCACTCTCATCAAGTATGTTTCTAAAAATCCATTTAGTGCCAATAGGTTTGAGAGAAGAATGTCTAGGAACAAGTTCCTAAACTTCATTTCTTTTAAATTGATTTAATTCATCATGCATAGCATTCATCCAATGTTCATCAATTAAGGCTTGATCAATATTTTTAGGTTCTATTTGTGAAACAAAAGCCATATTACAACAGAGATTTCTTAATGAAGATCTAATAGATACTCCCTTTGAGACTTCACCAATGATATTGTCAAGAGAGAGATCTCTAGTAGTTCTCCAATCTTTTGTCTCTTGGACTGGTGTTGATTGACTTGCTTCAGCAATCAATCCAAGGATCCAGTCCAAGCAAAAGGGAATTTGAGTTCTGGTTTAGTATTTCAAATTTTGTGTGAATGTTCACTTTCGTCTTCAATCATCTATTTAGTTTTCATGATTATGAATGTGTTTAGGATTGAAAATGGATTAGTTTATGGATTCATTTCCTAATTTTGAATTTTAATCACAGATTAGTTGAATGATATTTCAATTAGGTTATGATTTCAATTAATTTAGGAGTTACTTTGATTGAACTACTTCTAATGAAATTGAATGAATTTTCATTATAGAATCATTATCTGAGAACTATGATAATTACCATTGCTTGGTTTGGTGAATTGGATTGATGCTTTTTAATCTATTTTACATTATCTCTTATCAATTCACATTAGTTTATACGTTTTTATGCAATTGTTACTTATCACATGCAAACTGTTTGACAAAAAACCCCAACTGTTTATTAGTGAATTGAAGTTGGAACCATATTGATAGTGTCTCTGAGTTGACCTAGGTTAATGATGTGCTACAGAATCAGCGTAGTTTAATTGTTTTGAAGCAATACGACATCGGGTTATCACTCTCAACAAGTCTTCTAGGGTTTGTGTGGTTCTTTCGATTTGTCCATTTGTTTGGGGATGACAAGCAGTACTCAAGCATAACTTGGTTCCAAATGCTTTTTGTAATGCTCCCCAAAACCTAGAAGTAAAACGTGGGTCTCTATCAGAAATCAAGGTGGAAGGTACACCATGTAATCTAACTATTTTCTGTATATACAATTGAGCTAATCTCTCTAATGAATAAGAAATCCTAACAGGTATAAAATGAGCTAACTTAGTAAGTCTATCTACAATGACCCATATTGAGTCGTGACCAGAAGCAGTCCTAGGTAATCCTACCACAAAATCCATAGATACATTCTCCCATTTCTACTGAGGAATTTCTAAATGTTGCAAAGTTCCAGAAGGTTTCTGATGTTCTATTTTTACCTTTTGACATACTAAGCACTTTCCTACAAACTTTGCAATATCTTTTTTCATGCTAGGCCACCAAAACATTTTCCTCAAATCTTGATTCATCTTAGTAACTCCAGGATGCATTGTGAAATTACTTTTGTGAGCTTCACTCAAAATTTTGTCTCTTAATTCATCAATCTTGGGTACACATATTCTCTTTTGATAAGTCCATAACCCATCATTATTCACATCAAAATTCTTCAATTTTCCTTCTTGGACTTGAGTTAAAATTTGTTGAAAACCTGAATCTCTCTGCTGCCTAGCTTAATGTGCTCTTTGAAATCACTAGTGATTTGTATTTGACTCAAAATGATACTTTTAGAATTAACAAAAAATCCCAAATTAAGATTTTTGAAATTTTCTATTAATTCCATTTTCTTAATCATCATGCTAGATACATCTAGAGATTTCCTACTTAAAGCATCAGCTACAGCATTTGCTTTTCCTGGATGATATTTTAACTCAAAGTCATAATCCTTAAGAAGTTCAACCCATCTTCTCTGTCTCATATTCAACTCTTTTTGGTCAAAGAGGTACTTGAGACTCTTATGATTTGAAAAGACGTCAAATCTTACTCCATACAAATAATGTCTCCAAATCTTTATGGCGAATACTACAGCCCCTAACTCTAGATCGTGGGTTGGGTAATTAACTTCATGGGGTCTTAATTGTCTAAATGCATATGCTACAACATTCCCATTTTGCATCAACACACAACCTAGACCTTTCTTTAAAGCATCAAAGTACACTTCAAATGCACCATGAGGATCTGGCAATACTAACACTGCAGTACTAGTCAATCTTCTTCTTAATTCTAGAAAACTCTTCTCACATTCTGGTGACCATACAAAAGGCACATTTTTCCTAGTCAAGCTAGTTAGAGGTAAAGCTATTTGTGAAAACCCTTTAATAAGCCTCCTATAATAACCAGGTAGTCTTAGAAAACTCCTAATCTCAGTTACTGTGGTTGGTCTCTCCCAATTCATGACTATTTCAATCTTACTAGGATCCACTGAAATTCCTTCTTTCGAAACAACATGACCTAAAAATTTCACTTCCTTGGCCTAAAATTCACACTTAGATAATTTAGCATACAACTTCTTTTCTCTAAGTGTCTGCAATACTATCGTAAGATGCTCTTCATGCTCTTTTTCAGATCTAGAATAAACAAGTATATCATCTATAAAGACTACTACAAACTTATCTAGATAAGATCTAAATATTCTATTCATCTAATCCATAAAAACTGCTGGAGCATTAGTTAATCCAAAAGACATCACTAAATACTCATAATACCCATATCTAGTCCTAAATGAAGTTTTAAGAATATCTTCATTCTTAACTCTAATCTGATGGTATCCTGACCTAAGATCAATCTTAGAAAATACTGTTGCTCCGCTCAGTTGGTCCATAAGATCATTTATCCTAGGCAATGGATATATATTTTTAATGGTTATCTTATTAAGCTGCCTATAATCTACACAAAGCCTCATTCCGCCATCTTTCATTTTCACTAACAAAACTGGAGCTCACTAGTTGTTATCAAAACTGGCACCGTTGCCGGGGACACAGTTCATTGTGTGCTAGCTTTAATTCACTCATAATTAGAATATACATATATATATATATATATATTTGCATTCATTCACTGCATATTAACATTATGTTGCACAATTGCACTTTGTTACATATTTGCATTGTTGCTGCTGTGCATTATGAAGTGTTATTGTAAGAACATAAAAAAAAACAAAGTGAATAGTAAAAAAACAGAGTAGTAGTAGGGAGAGAATTAGTGTAGTGTAGTGTAGTTGTGTTGTAGGTGGTCCATTTTGCTATCTAGAAATTTTCGGTCTTGTGGAGTTTGATTCTGAAACTTAGTGCCCGAAGTTTATCCCCCATTCTAAGCAAAACTAACCCCGTTGGGGTTTGGTGTAGGTTCAAATTGGCAAATTAAGCCTCTAAGAAGGAGTTTTAGCAGTTTTATCACAGGGGCATTTTGGTCATTTCACAACAAACTGTCTCAGAATGGACTGAAAGTTTACCAGAATGTGGAGAAAAATCATACATCATTTTGACCGTGTGAGAGACAAATATGGTCAGAGGGGTCCAAATTTCCAAATTCATTGATCTAGGCCACTTCTGAATTTATTTTGTGTTTTCATGATTTTTAAAATTCATCAAAAAATCACAAAAATCAAGCTTGATTTATAGATATTTATTGTGGTGTTTTTGAATTTTTTAAAAATTGTTTGTGGCACTTTTCCAATTTCTGTTTCATTTCGGCAGATATTGTGAATAGTGTTCCTGGTAGGGTAGTTGTCTGTTATTTCTGTGATTCTGTCTTTGATGAGCTGAACTGTGCATGACTAGGTCCCAACCAAGTGATTTGCATTCATATGATCCTGAAATAGATAGGACATTTCACAGATTGAGCAGGCGCAATAGTAGTCTAGATGACTTTGATAGTGTAGTTCTAGATAGCAGTGTAGTGTTTTCTGAGTCTTTAGTTTCTGATTCTAGTTCTCATTCTGCACATCTTGATTCTGAAAATTTTTGCTGATAGAATGGCTGATAACAACTTAACTCTTAAGGAATTGGCTACACCTGATGTTGTTTATCAACCTTGGTGCATTCAATTTCCTGATACTGAGGTTAGTTATGAGCTCAAATCTAGACTGATCCATTTGCTTCCAAAGTTTCATGGTCTTTCTGGTGAAGATCCACATAAGCACCTTAAGGAGTTTCATATGGTGTGTTCCACCATGCGACCACATGACATTTATGAGGATTATATCAAGATGAAGGCATTTCCTTTCTCTCTGGATGGTGTTGCTAAGGACTGGTTGTACCTTCAACCAGATCCTATCAACACTTGGATAGACATGAAGAGAAGATTCTTGGAGAAATTCTTCCCTGCCTCCAGAACAGCATCCATCCGGAAATAAATTTGTGGTATAAGGCAGCTTCCTGGAGAGACTTTGTATGAGTACTGGTGGAGATTCAACAAGCTGTGTTCTACCTGTCCTCACCATCAAATCAATGAGCAATTATTGATCCAGTATTTTTATGAAGGATTGATGTTGATGGACAGGAGTATGATAAATGTAGCCAGTGAAGGCGCTTTGATGGACAAGACTCCTCTTGCTGCAAGGCAGTTGATTTCAAAGATGGCTGTCAATTATCAACAATTTGGTACTAGAGAGCAACAAGCAAGGCTGCAAATGAAGTTTATGTTTCCATGGTTGCTGATAACCCAAGGTTGGAGAATAAATTGACAGAGTTGACATCCCTTGTGACACAACTTGCTATTGGTCAACAGCAGAATGTGATGGCAGTCAATCAACCAAGGCTGTGTGGTATCTGTTGTGCACCTGATCATCCAACAGATTCTTGTCCCACTCTCCAAGAAACAGAACAAGTTGCTGAAGTTTTCTGCCATACAACCTGGATAGTCATTCAGACCTCAACAACAGTATAATCCTTACTCCAACACTTATAATCTTTGGTTGGAGAGATCATCCGAATTTAAGGTATGGTCTTGGTCCATAAAACCAGTAGGAGACACAACAACAACAGCCATTCAGACCTCAACAGCAATATCCACCTTCCACAAGTAAATACCAACCTTCCTCATTCATACAACAGCCACAATTCCAGCAACCTGCACCTACACCTGCACAACCTGTGTAGACCAGTTCTGGACCTTCCTTGGAGGATTTGATGAAGCAAATGGCAACATCCAATTTCAACAAAATGTTAGTGCCATCATCCAAGACCTGCAGACTCAGATTGGACAGTTAGCTACAACTATCAACCAGATGCAGCAGCACGGTTCTGGCAACATTCCAGCACAACCAGTAATCAATCTGAAGAATGTCAGTGCTATTACATTGAGGAGTCACAGAGCTTCCAGATGCTGGTGCTAAAATTGATGTTGGTGCTGGTAAACAAATTGATGATGGTGCCAAAATAGATTCTGCACCAAAACATATTCCCTTACCTTTTACTTTTAGATCCATCTTTGCAAAGAAAGTGGAGTTTGACTCTGATCCTCTTGAGACTTTCAGGAGGGTGGAAGTCAACATTCCCCTATTAGATGCCATCAAACAGATTCTGTGACACCCTGAAATTTCAATAACTGCAAATATATATTGTAAGAATTATTCTTGTGCAACTGTTGATGTGAGTGTTAGGTTATGTGATATTTGATTTGTCTATATTTAAATTATTTGGGTGAAATATTAATTAGAGATATTACAAAATGTTTGAAGAGAAATGACCATATTACCCTTCCTTTGAAGCAGAAATTACAGAAATGCCCTTGAGGTGAAAATGACGATAATGACCTTGGATATTTTGGTTAGATATTTTAAAGTAGAAGTTACAAAAATACCCTTGAGCTAGAATTACACAAATACCCTTGGATATTTTGAAAATTACAATCATACCCAAAGGGTGAATGACAAATTACCATAGTACCCTTGAGGGAAAAAATTACCAAGACACCCTTTGATATTTTGTGAAAGCTTGATGAAATTACAGAATGCCCTTAGATGACAAATTACCAAAATACTTTGTGACAAGAAGCCTCAGAATAGGATTTCTATGAATTTCATACTGTAATAACTTTGAAATTTTATTCAGGAGAATTCAAGCATCAGAAAAATAAGGAAAAATGATAAATAGAATCTGTGGAATTTTCTCTTAATTGTAGGATGAATAGACTTATTCAATAATATGGTTTAGTAATTTTGATGGTTAGAAGCAGAACGGACCAATCAGAATTAAGATAAGAGCAATCTTGTATGTAAAGTCTGTGTGGCATTCTGTATAGACTGCTTGTGAGCAATTTATACTATAATTGAACTCAGTTTCTGAAAAACTCTAGATTTCTATTATTTAATATTATCCTTTAGGTAGAAGAGTTCAAATTGAACTTTACTTCCTCTTAAGGAATGCCATGTGTGAAGTCATGTTGGAATTGAGTTCTTCTTCTTCATGAAAGGTGACATATGGACACAAGGAGAACCACACAATTTTCTTCTCTTTAAGGAAATGAAAACATGATATAGAAAGAGGAAAGGAAGATAAAAATCTTCCCTTTGGCTAAAGAGAATACACGTAAAGAAGAGAAGAAAAAAGGCTAAGAAGTCATCATGTTTTACAAAATATTTACACAAGATAACATGAAAGGAAGAAAATCTTCTTTTCCTTCCTTGTAGGCCACGTGAAAATGGAGAAAGAAGGAAAAGCTTCATGACTTAGAAAAGTGAAGGGACACTTGTAAAGAAAGTTTCATGATTTTGGACAAGTGTAAGGACACTTGTAAAGTGGTGGACACTTGTAAAGGAAATCATTATGACTTAGAAGATTTTTTCTGTAAAGTAAAATAATAATAATGAACTTAGTTAGAATCTAATGGAATAAGAAGAAATTAAGTTAGGATGGAACTAAATGAAGGTAATTAGTTAGGAAGGGCAAATATATCCTTGAATATTTTGTTATTTTCCAAACTCTATATAAAGGGAGGAAGGCCTTAAGTGGAAGTCACATTCAAGACTCCATTCTTCCACCTATTCCACGTGAAACCTCTCTTTCATTTCACTTTCATCCTTTCTTTTTCAAAGCCTAAATCAAGTAGAAAAAGACCCCACTTTCTTGAAGAAACCACGTGTAAAGTTAGCCACTCTAGGCAGAGAAAAACAAACTTTAAAAGAGGTTACAAGGTATGTATAGGGAAGCTTTATGATAAAGATAGTTTAAGTGTTGTTTGTGTTTGAATAAGTGTTTGAAGTTCATGTATTGTTGAGTATTTCTATAAATCTCTATGAAATTCATGTGTTGCTGAGTGTTTCTATGAATCTCTATACATAAATGATATGTTGAATTTCTGAGTAAAAGTATGTGAGACAGTGATTGAGGACTGATGTTGAAAATACATATGAAAAGAGTTATGCATTAAGTGAAACAGATTCATGTATCTCATGTGCATAAGAGTTGCCTCAAAGAGGAGGTGTGTCAGATAGCTGCAGGAACTGAGTCCGTGCATTTAGACAAAAGGTGTCTGAGCTGGGGGGTGACTCTTGCAGTGGGGAATCACACCACCCATGATAATCACATGAAGTGTGGGTGAGAACCTGTGCAACATTGGGAGACCCTGACTGGTCGGATAAGTTCTGTGCCACAGGGATGGGGCTATCTTGACAATTGGTACCAAATATTGAAAGAGTTTAAGAGAATCATGCATCATGATAAGAGACTAAGAGAATCATGCATCTTTGAGGACGTTATTATGAACATCTGCATATTGAATATATTTTGTTGCTTAAATTATGTTTATCATAAACTTACCCTATATTTTGTGTCTGTGGTTGACACCTGCTATGACCCCAATTTTATTTGGGCGAGTAGATGAACAGTAAGGAAAGATTTGGCAAGCGGATTTCTGAAGAAAGGACTTTGTTGATGATGTTTGGTTGAAGATGTTTTGTTGTGACAAATATTTTAGTTATTTGTACTATGTAATAGAATTAATATTAGTCTGTACTTTATTTTATATTACATCAAGACTTATAAATATCAATCAGTGATGAAAATCTTTTTAGCAATTATTAGAAATGTTGATTTGATATTTTTAAACAAGTTGAAAAGAAATTTTCACTAAAAATCAATAATAATAAGATAGTAAGTTCAAGGCGTTACAGATTCCAAAATATGCAAAGTTCTTGAAACCCACAAGAGGAAGCTGAAGGGAAATGAGCAAGTGAAGATGGGCAAAAATGTTTCTGCACTTATACAGGGCAAAACTGTTGATGCCATTCCACTATCCACCTTGCCACAGAAGTGCAAGGATCCTGGCACTTTCACTGTCCCTTGCACCATTGGAGATTGTACTTTTGTAGATGCCATATGTGACCTCGGAGCTTCCATTAATGTCATGCCCACTGGTGTGGTCTTTCACTTAGCCAACAGTAGTGTTGCGCTTCCACTTGGACTTATTGAAGATGTACTGGTGCGAGTCAATAATTTGATCTTTCCATCAGATTTTTACATTTTGGATATGGAAAATGAGTCTTCCAGCCATGGTTCCACATTGATCCTAGGGAGACCATTCTTGATGACAACAAGGACCAAAATTGATGTGTATGTCGGAACTCTTTCCATGGAGTTTGGTGATGACGTTGTCCAGTTTAACCTTTTTGATGCCATGAGACATCCTGTAAAGGAGCATTCTATTTTTCTTGTTGATATCATTGATGTTACAGTAGATAGTGTAGATATTTCTAATTTACTTTTTGATGATTTTTCTGATTTTGATCTTGGTTGTACCTGTGATGATTCTACTGTTGTCTGCAGTATTTGTGCGGAGATTTCCTCTGCACTTGATTCTGATTGTGTTGCAGGTACAAATGATGATTTTCCTATCTCTCTTCCTTCAGCCACCAACCTTTCCTTGCCTTCTTCCATTCAGCCACCTTCAAATATGCATATTTAGATGATGCTCAGAAGCTTCCAGTCATCATACCTAGCAGCCTGTCACTTGAGCATGAAGAGAAGTTGTTGCATGTTTTGAGAAGCCACAAAAAGGCCATTGGATGGACACTTGCTAACCTCCCTAGAATTAATCCTTTCATTTGCATGCATCAAATACTACTAGAGGATGATTCTAGGCCGATGAGGCAGCCACAGAGGAGGCTGAATACCACTATTCTTGATGTGGTTAAGAAGAAAGTGATGAAGTTACTAGTTGCAGGGATCATCTATCCCATCTCAAATAGCACTTGGGTTTCAACTGTCCAAGTGGTCCCTTAGAAGTCGGGTATCACGGTTGTGAAGAATCAGGATAATGAGTTGTTTCCGACTAGAGTGGCCAACAATTGGAGAGTTTGCATTGACTACAGGAGACTCAACTAGGCCACTCGCAAGGACCATTTCCCTCTCCCATTCATTGATCAAGTTCTAGAGAGGTTGGCAGGTAAATCACATTATTGCTTTCTTAATGGTTTTTCCAGTTACATGCAAATTTATATTGCATTAGAGGACCAACACAAGACCATATTCACTTGCCCATTTAGCACATTTGCCTACACCCGGATGCCTTTTGGCCTATGCAATGCACCTGGCACCTTCCAAAGGTGCATGGTGAGCATCTTTTCTGATTTATTAGAGAGTTGCATGGAGGTGTTTATGGATGATTCACTGTTTATGGTTCTTCTTTTGATGCATGTTTGGATAGTCTCTTTAGAGTGATTGATCGATGTATTGGGACTAACCTTGTTCTTCACTTTGAGAAATGCCATTTTATGGTGCATGAGGGAATAGTCTTAGGGCATTTGGTCTCTAGTAGAGGCCTTGAGGTTGATAAAGCCAAGATTGATGTGATCACTTCTTTACCTTACCCCACTTCTGTGCGAGAAGTGTGTTTTTTTCTTGGGCATGCGGGTTTTTATAGGAGATTAATTCAGGATTTTAGTAAGATTGCATTGCCATTGTCCAAGCTTCTCCAAAAGGACGTAGACTTTATGTTTGACCAGCCTTGCAAAGAGGCATTTGAGGGATTGAGGAAGAAGCTTACTAACTCTTCCATCATGCAGCCACCGGATTGAGAGCTTCCCTTTGAGCTCATATGTGATGCCTCAAATTATGCACTTAGGGCTGTGTTGTCACAGAGAGTTGATAAACTTTCCCATATCATTGCTTATGCTTCACACACTTAGGATGCAGTCCAAGTTAACTACACCACTACTGAGAAGGAGCTTTTGGATATTATTTTTACTTTAGATAAATTCAGATTTTATTTGCTTTGCTCCCATATCACTGTCTTTACTGACCATGCAGCTTTGAAGTACCTGTTGAAGAAGCCTGTTGCTAAACCTAGATTGATCAGGTGGATGCTTCTTCTTCAGGAGTTTGACATTGAGATTAAGGACAAAAGTGGTGCAAAAAACTTGGTTGCTGATCATTTGAGTAGGATTGAGGGACCTCTTGAGTCTTTTCGTATTCTTGATAATTTTTCGGATGAGTATTTGATGCATTTGCATTCATCGCATGTCACACCTTGGTTTGCTGATATTGTGAATTTCATTGTTGCATCTGTTGTCCTCCCTCATGCATCTATGTCCCAAATAAATAAACTTAAGAGTGATGCTAAATATTATTTGTGGGATGATCCTTATTTGTGGAGGTTTGGTAGTGACCAAGTAATCCGTAGGTGTGTGCCAAATCATGAAATTCAGTCTATTCTTCAGTTTTGTCATGGCACACCTACCAGAGGTCATTTTGGTCCTCAGTGAACCGCTAGGAGGGTATTAGACTATGGGTTCTTTTGGCCCACCTTGTTTAGAGATGCTCAACATTTTACCACCACTTGTGAGCAATGTCAGAGAGTAGGAGGAACCATTACACATAGGCATGAGATGCCCCAACAACCCATTATTTTTGTGAGATTTTTTTATGTGTGGGGTATTATTTTATGGGTCCATTTCTTGTTTCTCGTGGTTTTTCATATATTTTGCTTGTTGTTGATTATGTCTCTAGATGGGTTGAAGCTAAGGCCACTAGAACTAATGATTCTAAAGTTGTTGTGGATTTTGTGAGATCAAACATTTTTTGCAGGTTTGGTGTGCCTATATCCATTGTCAATGACTAGGGGAGCCACTTCTGTAATCGGTCATTGGCATCCTTGCTTCAGAAGTATGGGGTTGTGCATAGAGTTGCTACAGCTTATCACCCCAAACTAATGGGCAAGCAGAGGTGTTTAACAGAGAGATCAAGCAAGTGTTACAGAAGATGGTGCAACCCAACAGGAAGGATTGGAGCAAGCTACTTGAGGATGTTTTATGGGCTCACAGGACCACTTATCGAACACCTTTGGGGATGTCTCCCTATAGGGTGGTTTTTGGTAAGTCATGCCACCTTCCGATGGAGATTGAGCACCGTGACTATTGGGCGGTGAAGAGTTGTAACAAGGTATTTGATGAAGCGAGTATGGAAAGGAAACTTCAGTTGCAAGAACTTGAAGAGATCCGTTTAGACGCCTATGAGAACTCCAGGATTAAGAAGCAGAGAGTGAAGAGATTTCATGACTCTAGTATTCTTAGGAAGAAGTTCCATAGTGGCCAAAAAGTGCTTTTGTCTAACTCTCGCCTCAAGCTTATTTCCCGTAAACTTCGATCTAGATGGAATGGACCTTTTGTTATTACTAATATTTTTTCACATGGAGCAGTTGAAATTAAAAATGAAGTTACCGACAAAGTCTTCAAGGTCAATGGTCAGCAACTCAAAGTATTTCATGAGAGCCCTCAAGTGGAGGAGGAGCTTGTGACGGACATCTTGTAACGCCCCCTTCTCCATGAGGGTCATTACCAAGCATAACCACAACACACAGATAATTAATCAGAGTTATAAGCAGTTTGGAAGCACATATATAAGAGTGACATCAACAAATGTCATCATCAGATACACTGTACATATCATATGAGGAATATACAAAATCTCTGCTCAGGTACAAAACTGTACAAATAACCCCTCAGGGTATAACAAAAGCAAACTACAGGCTAGGTACAAAACATCAGAGCCACATGCTCATATCATCTAGCCTAAAGTGGCAAACAGCAGCTATCCCTGCACAGGCTTCTTGCCTTGGGATCTCTCTGCTCCTCCTGATGAATCACCTGCAT
>PYAF01003000.1:9448-21076 GCA_007407185.1 Glycine tomentella | reverse complement strand
ATAAAGACGGTTTTTGAAATAACCGTCTTTGTTTGTCCACGTAAAAAAAAAAAAAAAAAAAAAAAATCGGATACGAAGACGGTTTTTAGAACCGTCGTCGAAAGGTCCAACTTACAACGACACGCGCATAGATGACGGTTCTAGAACCGTCGTCGTATGTGTTCTAGAACCGTCGTCGTTTGTTCCGTGTGTAGTAGTGCTAGGAACTACTTCCGATGTGAATAGAAAAAATGTATATACATTAGGTAGTTTATAAGGTATAAATTGCAAAAACAAAGTATAATTATCTCAACAAAGTTGGGGCACATGAATTCTTCTTTAGAAGAGTTTATAAGTTTACTCTTGCATTGTTGCACGTGCGATTTCTGTTTGTGATGATTCCATATCTGACATACTTAGAGAGTAGATTGATAGGTGATGGTTCGGTGTCTTTATAGACTTCATGGATATACATATCTGAACGTGAAGATATATTATCCATTTTTGTTTCATACTTTAAGTTATGTATAATATTAACCGACTTAGAATTCATATAGTTTATCCTTAAAATGTGCTTTATGTTTACATATATGTTTTGGAGATATTTGAATTACTATGATGTTATATATATATATATATATATATATATATATATATATATATCATGTGATGTATTATTTTTTGTGTTGTGCGTTTGGTCTTTGACTTTTGAGACATAAAAAGTTTACCAATACTTTCATAATTAAAATAAAAAATTAAATAAATTAAAATAAAATCTTTCACTTAAGTTAGTTTCTAGTTTCATACACTGACGATGAGTCGTTACAAAGATTATCTTGAACATGTTCACTTTTATATACAGTCATATTGATTGGGACATTTAATTGTAAATATAAAAAACAATTGTTTATTCTATTTATGCTGACTATCTTAAAGTAATAAATTATGAGGATTAATATATATTAACAACAACAAAAAATAAAAATAACTGCATTGATTGTTCTACCTTAACATAATTATGATTTAATAAAGGATATTTAAAAATAATTTAATGAAAATAGTATTTTATTTATAAAATATATAAATAAATATTTTATAAATAAAGTTATCAGCCTCATAGTTTTTTTTTTTACCAAGTTCACAAATGAATTGATATTAAGTTGTTTAAGTTTAACTAGTGATTTAAAGTTTGTGTCTAAGAGTATATTTGATAAGGTATTTTAGTTAGTTTTTAAATTTTTTTATTAACTGAAAATTTATTTAACTATTTGGAAAAAAAATAGTAACTTTTAATATATTTTGAAACACTTCAAGCAGAGTTTATTAAAACACTAACTTTTAATTTTTTATATTTATGTTGTTTTTGTCCTTGGATTATATAAAATCTTGTTTCATAAAAATTTTGAAAAATATGAATTGACAATTTTAACAATAGCATTTTTCATGAAAAAATATAGGTGGAAAAAAATTATTAGGAAAAAAAACGCACTAAACATGACTAGCTAAAATTCCTAACCCAGAACACAATCTTTATCAAAATTAATAGATATACTCTACACTAATATTATGGTGACTAAGAAAAAGATTAATAAAAATACTATATAATTAAGCATAAATTTTATTGAAGATATGGTAAAATTAAGATTTTTCATACACAAGAAGATGCAATCCTTTATTGTTCTCATTCTCACTTGGTGATTGCATGACAAGACCTCGTTACTCAATTTGTGGGTGCATGAGTAAGAACATTATCTATAAAAGAAAATACACATGTACAGTGGTTGTTACTACATACGCAACCACATTTAGCTCTACAAGGACGATATTTGCAGTCATCGTCGCTAGAACAATGAATATGCACAATGGGTCCCCTGGCTTCTGATTCCATACGCATATCTGCATACACAAATAATACGTTAGCATGAAAACATGATGACTTAATTTAATATTGGATTGAGTGGGTAATAGGAAGATTAAAATAAAGCATGATTTATAACTTGATGCAATGATGAAGAAAGCCAATAAGAATGCCATTGCGACTGAAGACTTCCTTGTAGTGTCCATCTTGTTGCAGAACATGATCTTCAAATACATGTTTATATATGTATATGGGTCATACTATCTTTAGCATATTTTTCAACAGTCTCGAACAAAATTCTAAAAAAAGTTAAATTGCATTAATTGATACATTCAATTTAAGTATAAAAGAAATATATTATTTTGGTTTCTAATAAATGGTTGCATTAATTGCCTTAAAGATGCCAATCCAAATGTTAAAAAGTTGATGTGCAATATTATTAATTTGCCTATTAAGCTCTATTTGCCACCAAAGTAAATAGGAAAAATTATAATCTTGATCTTTAGTTAATTTTAATTCATGATTTTGATCTTTTTCTATTTAAGATAGTTGAATAACAGATACGCTTTATGTCATAAAGATAAGATATGAAACCATGAGTGACTTTCTGCATGGTTACATGCTCATTCTCTACATTAATTTGTAAACATTGCTAAAGTTGGCTTGGGTTTTCAGTGTTGATGCCAAAGAATAGTAGGAATCATTTTAGGCAATATATATATATATAGAGAATGTTTGGATAAAAGGTTAAAAATGTTTTTGAGAGTTTTTCTACTAGAAAAAAATTTATATTTTTAGTAGAAAAACTCTTAAAAACACTTATAACTTGTATCCAAATAGGCTCATAGTCTAATAGGAAAAAAAATTAAAATGGTTTGATAGGATGTGTGATTTGTCCCATTTGATCTATTTAGTTACATAGATATATTATTTTCAAACTCAATATTGCATATGTTGAATATGTTTTGAACTTTATAAATTTAGGTCTTGACTACACTTAACAGTCAACTTGAAATTAATTTTTTTTGGGTAAATAGTCATTTTTGTCCCTGAATGTGTAGAACGTTAACAAATTCGTCCTCGAAAAATGAAAATTCAAAATTTTGTCCCTGAAAGTGAAAAAGTGCAACAAATTCATTCATCCGTTAACTTCTGTACGTTAATGAAAGACTATATGTGACACATTCAGGGATGAATTTATCAACGTTCAACATATTCATGGACGAATTTGTCAGCACTATACCCAAAATATAATTTAATCTTCATCTTCTCCCCTTTTTTTAATCATTGCAATCATAAGATTGCAATATACACTTAAAAAATTGGAAAACAAACATAAGTTAGAATAAACATAATAATAAACATAATATTAATTAATAAACATAATATGTTTGTTGCTTTGAAATTTATCAACTTGAATCTCATTTTTTTTTTGTAAGGATTAATTTAATGACTTTGCATTTTAATTTGTTTGAGTCTCATATTTTTAATGTGACAGTACCTTATCCAAAATACGAGACTCAAACAAAAATGCACAACCATTAAGTTAATTCTTACAAAAAAAAATGAGACACAACTTGATTTTATCATTACATAATGTTGTTACAATAGAAATTTCATAGTAACAAACAAATTATGCTTATTAATCAATATTATACTTATTATTATATTTGTTTTAACTTATGTTTGTTTTCCTAATTTTTAAGAGTTTATTATAATATTATCTTGTAATGATTAAAAAAAAAGGAAAATATAAAGATTAAATTATATTTTGGGTAGTGCGTTGACAAATTCATCCCTGAATATGTCACGTAGGCTCTTTCAACTAATGGTAACATGCTGAAGTTAACGGATGAAAATTTGTCGCACTATCATAGATAAAGATCAAAAGTGAAGAAAGACAGAACGAATCTCTTATCGTCATCTTTATCTTTCTAGTTTGTTCTAGGATTCTTCCTATTTGTAGGCCATTTATGGCACGCAGGAAGAGCTCAGGGACAAAAATTTGAATTTTCATCTTTTGGGGACGAATTTGTCGCTCTATACATTTAGAGACAAAAATGGTTATTTACATTTTTTTTTTTTTCCTTTTACAAATAGTCTATCTAGCTATGAACCCTTTGCTGCTTTTACAAATATATTATTTTGCTGATAAAACAACACAAGGTAGTTGAATAAAAAAAAAAAAAATATATTACGGACTTTTTAATTAACGTTTGTATATAATTCATTCTATTATCGCTTTTTCCCTCTTTATTAGGTGGAACTACAACAAAAAAGCTTGCACTTTCTATTTCATCCTATGGAAAGCAGGAAGTGTTGTAAATAAGACTGAGAATCGCAAACAATTATTTCATGAGGTGTGTTGTAAAGCATTCCCTGAATCCCACGGAAGTTTTTCAAAATACAACAGGAACTTCTCAAACAAACTGAGCTAAAAGAACTAACAAGCAGGAAATCGGACCCATAAACATAGAAATTTGAGAGAAGAGAAGAGATTTTTTTCGGGGCATAAAACAGTCAAAAACAAACTTTATATAGAGTGTGGGTAGCATGTTAACATTTGAAAATAAATAAAAAGAACGTTACCAATTAATACTGTAATAAAATATAATTAATACGGTAATTAAAATACGTTGATGATAAAACTCTAAAGTAATTAAAACAAAAACTCCATAAATTTCATAATTGATTTATCTTAAGGATTGAAATCACCTGTCTCTAAATCATGTCCTTCCAATAATATTATACCACGTCAATTAAAATATACATGTAAGCTATTTTATATTGCCATTAACCTTCTCTTCCCATTCTCTCACTCTTTCCCGGACACTTCACTGACCCCCCACCCTGTTCCACTCATTTTCCAACATTAAACATTCCATATATCCTTCATGAATAGGCAATAATTCCGTGTTTTTATTGACTCGATCAGTTTAGAGTTTACGTAGTATATTTTTAAAGTGTGATATATATATATATATATATATATATATATATATATATATATTGAGAAGATTTGAATTAATCTAGATGATATATATATCATGTATTTTTTTTTTTTGTGTTATACATTTTAATTTATCACCTTTGAGATGCAAAAATTTTAAGAGTACTTTTATAATTAAATTAAAAAATGAATTAAAATAAATTATTTTGCTTAAGTTAATTTCTAATTCCATATAATAACGGTGGATCATTACATAGATTATCTTAAACATATTAAGTTTTATATACGTTTATATTGACTGAGGAATTAATTGTAAATATAAATAAATAATTATTTATTCTATTTATGTTGATTATCTTGAAATAAATTATGAGAACTAATATATATATATATATATATATATATATATTATAAAACTGCATTGATTGTTATACTTTAACGTAATTATGATTTAATAAAGAAAAATTTAAAATACTTTAATGAAAACCATATTTTATTTATAAAATATATAAATAATTTTTTTTTAAAATAAAGTTGTCATTCTCATAGTCTTTTTTTCCACTGAGCTCACTAATTAATACATATTCAGTTGTTTCAGCTTAACAAATTACTTTAACTTTGAGTGTAAAGGTATGTTTAGTAAGGCACTTCAAGTAATTTTTATTAAAACACTAGCATTTAATTTTTTATATTTATTTTATTTTTGACCTTTGATTATATAAATTTTCATTCATAAAAAGTTTGAAAAATGTGAATTGACAATTTTAATGATAGCATTTTTTTTGGTTGAAAAACTATGGGTGAAACAAACATTATTAGAAAGAAAAATCACACTAAATGTGGCTATTTGAATTTCTAATAGAGAATATTCGTCATCAAAACTATAAGCTAGCGTGCTGAACAGAAAGTCGTAGAGTGATCACAGCTTCTTCTTCTTGTATTAAATAAGGCTTGACTTTCCCCCTTTTCCCCGCAAGAGGAAAAGAAAGAGACAACACCTGCTTTTCCGGTGTTTAAAGACAACAGATGACGCACTAATTGATTGGCACCCCCTGGTACTAAGAAGTCGAGTGCCGACTCTTGCTACAGTGTTTTAAAAGAGAGTGCTCGCTATTGTAGATTTACGAATTGACGGACTACAAAAAAATGATAAATTTGTGACGGTTAAAAAAGTCATTTCTGACGGCTAAAAACGGCCACAAAATGCATTTGTGACTGTCAAAAATATATAAAAGATGTCACAAATTTATTTTTTGTTTTTTTTATTTTCGCACCAAAAATATTATGGAGGCTAAAAACCGCCACAAAGTGAGTTTTTCATTTTTTTCCACCACAAAAATATTTTTTAATAAAAAATCATATTAATCTTTCTCTAGTTTAATCATTTCCATTATTTCTATAATTATTTTCATTTCTATTTGATTAAGTATAAAAATTGAGATA
This sequence comes from Glycine tomentella, assembly GCA_007407185.1. Lineage (NCBI taxonomy): Eukaryota > Viridiplantae > Streptophyta > Magnoliopsida > Fabales > Fabaceae > Glycine > Glycine tomentella. Next base: position 14,846 of record PYAF01003000.1, on the reverse strand, counting down.
ACTTATTAAATTTCTATTCTCTTAAATTTTGATACTATCGTAATTATTGTAATTATTAATATTATCTTCTTGTATAATTTTCTTTCTTATTTATTCCTATTCACACCACAATCTTCAAAATGATTCATTCTATCCTATAATTATACTTTGCACCAATAAGTCAAATACATCTTTGATAGAATTAGAATTGCAATTAAAAATATCAAACATAATTTTAACATTATTTTGATTTGGGTAGTAGGAAATGAAAGAGATAAAAAAAAGGAAAATGACATCTAATCCTACATATTACATATTAGTCTTACATATAATACTGAGATAGTCATGTTGGTAGCCTTCAGTTGATGAAAAAATCTCTTGCGACATCTAGCAGAACCATGTTCCTCATGCTCAGACTTGGTCACACACATTGCTTCAAAATCTGGACTCGTTGCCAACAGCGACCCTCCATGCCAAACACCTAGAATAGGATTGCAAAAGAACCATAAATTCTTTTATGGAAAATACCAACTTTAGATTAAACAAACTATAGGGCAAGATGTTTACTCTTCTTGAGTAGTTATCTTCACATGATAATGATCAGGAACTAGAGGCCGAAGCTCCCTCTCTTTCAAGTGCATGAGCAATGATACACTGCAATAGACAAAGAGTAAAAATTAAGCCCCTGAGTCCCAAAGTATATGCAGTCATAACAACTTTAACTAGACATGTCATGTAGACCAACATGAGTGACACCTAATTTATGTGCCAACAAAGAGGCAACAATGTTTCCATCACTGTAATTTCCAACAATTAGCTCTGGCTTGCCTTGCAACTCTTTGGCAAGCTCATGAGCAACATCCTATTAACAAGACACAATTGCATCGAATAAGTGAAAACACGTCAAAATGCTTAACGGTATAAAAATTTAAGAAGGGTCAAAAAATTTACCTCAGTGTAAATTTCCAAGTATATACATTTAGTTCCAAAAAATTCAAATGTTGGGAAGGCCAACAATGGTGTCTATACATTTAGTTCCAAAGCTTATGGTCCCAACAGAGAACAAACATCACAACAGATGTGTGCTCTGTTAGTGTCTGTAAACACTACAAGGTAACTATTGTAATTGAGAGAATCACATACTTTGGCTTTCAATTTCAAAAAATGGAAAATGCATTCCAAATCCAAAAATATTTCCCTGAGGAAATTTTCAAAGTTCAAAAGTGATCAAATACTTGAGAGGAAATTGTCATGTCAGTCAAAGCCATGCCTTTACACATTAATACATATAGCATGAACACAGTATGATACTCACCCTATTCTGAGAATTTTCAACCCAGTATTTATTAGGCATTGAGAACCTTAGTCTGCCAGCCTTCATTACAGTAATCACATCACATTCCTAGAAAATTGACATGAGCCAGTTCTGTATCACTTCATCCCTAAACAGAAGAAAAGCTAGTTCATAACTTCTAAGAAAAATTTGTATACTTATGTTAACCAAAGTGATTTAAAAAACATGACAACTGAGCATATATATTGTGGCTAACATGAATATGCATATAAACTAAAAAAGAAGTATGGAAGTAAAATAAGGCATTTTTTTTGAACCAAGCCACTTAAGTACACCAAAAACATGGATAAGGGCAAGCACTCACTACTGATTGGTCCACCAAATTTGTAGAGGAACTGGATAGGATAGGAAACCAGGTCAAGTTAGGATAGAAAACCACAAAACTTTAAAATAATACAAATATTCAAACCAAGCCATGCTTTGCAAGGCTCCATATCAGGTCACTTAATATGGAATAAACATCACAATTGTCGTACGCCTCAGAATCGAGACACAAATTAAATTCCTTTGAAAATAGTGTATATAGCAAAGCTTGCAAGACACTCCTTAGCACACATGAACAACTTTCAAATTATACACTTGATATTTTGCTCAGGCAAACGCATTACTAAACCAAGCACACCAATAAGCTTTTAAAATGATTGTAAAATTGTCTTGGGAGACTTTGTTTTACATAATTCAAATTTGCCACACATAAAAATTTAGACATGACCCACATTTTCCACTTGGAATAATTGCTAGTTGACCAAATTCCATAATAAAAATAAATTGAAATTAAAAAAAGCATAAAAATAAATAAAAAATAAATATACAAAGAATGCATATTAGAACCTTAGGACTTAATTCATATATAGTTCTATTGTTTCGTCCATGGCAACAGTAGCTACTCATTTGTTTCCCTGATAATAATAAAAGGAAGGCAGGGGCCAGAAATAAGCAATCTATTTCCAGTGCTCAATCAGACTACACGTGCATTATATAGTATACCTGACTGAGTTGTATTGAACCATTGGAACCATGTTTCTAATCAAACAAAGGAACGCTCCAGGAAATAAAGATTCTCATAACTAGCAAAAAAAAAAGGATAATAGAAAAGGAACATTAAGATATACCTGAATTATAATGCTTATCTCACTTCTACTTATTTCATATTCTGCAATAACTAACTCTGATGATATCAATAGTTCGTGTAGTTGTTTAAACAATGTAATCACCCATTATTATGCACATACATACATATACATAGGTCATCTGGGAACAATATCATTTTACGAAGCACTAACCTTTTTAAGAAAGCAAACCTGTATTTGGTTATCAGTTAAAATTCTTCATGCAGCAAGAGACCATTTTCCAAGTAACTGCACAGACATACCAGAATTAGAAAATTTGGATAAAAACAAAATAAGTCCACTTACTTTTCACATGCTCCCTTCTTGTACTTGTAAGCCTAAAATATTTTTGCACCTCTATTGTCATTATTTGGCATACCATTGGGCACAAAATGGATTAAGAAACTATAGTAGCAGATTCTCTTAATCTATAGTATATTCATAAGACTAAACTACAAAAATGGATTAAGAAACTGAATACAATTAATCAAGCACACATGATGCAAATCCTTACAATACTGCATTAGCAAGAAAGGCATCACTTATCATATAGCAATCTACAAAATGTACAGTACTACATTAGTACAAGACAAATCTTGACCAGAAAGACTAATAGAAACAAGTGTAGAATGAACAAGATTTCCCCCTTGTTTTTGCTCAAAATAACCATAAACAACAGCACTGAAAATAACATATTCATCTTTTAATAAACAACAGATCCTCCTTGAAAATATATTTTATTTAGACTTTGTGATTAAGATTCAAAATAACTTGTATTATGTATAACATGCATATGCATTTTGTTAATATATTTCAGTTTTTTTAAGAAATATTTTAGTCCACTGTAAAAAAAAAAAAAAAAAAATACTAGATGACAAAAAGAAGTTCTCTGAGTATGGAAATGCTTTGCAAGAGGGAGGTACATATAGAAAGAATAACTTTAGGAGTTGTCGTTGCTCTAGTTAGATGGTTCATTAAGGAAAAGTAGCCAATATGTTTTTGGAAGAAGTAATATATAAATGGTTGTGTAACGCCTCAATTTACCATCTTGTTATTATTGATTTTTAATGAAAATTCTTTTCGATTTGCTTAAAAATACTAAACTACAATTTTTTATTACTGAATAATATTCATAATTCTGAAGTAACATATAATAAGATTACAAAAGATTTTTCCTCACTGATTGATATTTATAAATATGATGTACAGTAAAATACAAACTGGTATCAATTCTATTACACAGTACAAATAACTAAAACACTCCGTAACAAAGAAGTACATCTTTAAATCATAACCTCTTCAGAATATTACATCTTCAAACAAAATTCTCTCCTTGTAGACAGCTAATAGTCTTTCTTTGATGTTCATCTGCTCGCCCCAGTAAAATCGAGGTCATAGTAGGTGTCAACCACATACACAAAGTACAGGGTAAGTTTATGATAAACATAATTTAAGCAACAATATATATTCAATATGCAGATTTTCATAACAACATCCTCAAAGATGCATGATTCTCTTAGACTCTTATCATGATGCATAATTCTGTTAAACTCTTATCATTTGCATGATTCTCTTAAACTCTTTCAATAATTGGTACCAATAGTCAAGATAGCCCCATTCCAGTGGCACAGAACTGAAACGATTAGTCGGGGTACCACAGTGTTGCAACAAGATTCTCACCTACACTACATGTGATCATCATGGGTGGCGTGATTTCCCCACTGTCGAGTCACCCCCTAGCTCAGACCTCTCTGGTCTGAACGCTCGAACTCAATTCCTGCAGCTATCTGACACACCTCCTCTTGAGGCAAATAACACGGACTAACCCCCGTCGGGCATATGCATATGAGACATATAAGACTGATTCACTTTAAGGTATAACTCTTTTCATCATCTCATATTTATTTTCAACATCAGTCTTCAATTTATATCTCACATACTTTACTCAGAAATTTAACATAAATCAAGTATATAACTCATCTTGTTATTTATGTATAGAGATTCATGGAAACACATGAAGTTCATAGAGATTCATGAAACACTAAGCAACACATGAATTTCATAGAAATTCATAGAAACACTCAACAACACATGAATTTCAAACATTTATTTAAACAAAACAACACTCAAACTATCTTTATTTCTTTGAAGCATTTCATCAAACACATGGTGTGCAAGCTTTATTCTTCGTAGAAATAAATGAGATTCTATATATATTTATTTGAACAAAACAATACTTAAACTATATTTAGCATAAACTTCCCTATACATACTTATTTAAACACAAGTAATACTTAAATTATCTTTACCATAAAACTTCCCCATATATACCTTGTAACCTCCTAATAATTTTGTCTTTCTCTTCCTTCAAAGCTTGACAAACTTTCCCTAAAGATGCTAGTCTCTTCTACACGTGATCTTCAAGGAGAAGTGGAGTCTTCTTCTCACCTGATTTAGGCTTTTATAAGGGAAGGATGAAAATGAAATGAAAGAGGTATGAGGGAGAGCTTCACGTGAAAGTGTGTAGGGAAATGTCTTGGGAAATGACTTGCACTTAAGGACCCCTTCACCATATAGTGGTTGAAAAATGATATAATATTCATGGACATTTCTACCCTTCCTAACTATTTACTTTCATTTGGTTTCATTGTAACTAAATTCCATGTCATTCCATTTCATTTTAACTAGATTCCTTATGATTCCTTTACTTTATAAGAAAAATCTTCTAGGTTTATCATGCACCTTACAAGTATTCTACCACTTGTCTTCATCATAAGGCTTCCTTTGACAAGTGTCCACTTAGTTGGCATGTCTTGAAGCTTCTCCAATTTTCCTCCTTGTTCACGTGAACTACCAAAGGAGACAAGAGAAGATTTTTCTTCTCATCTTGTGTACATGTGTTATGGCTTCTTCCAAGTGTCTCTTCACTTGTCATGACCTTTACAAGTGGCTTATT
>PYAF01002998.1:513338-538941 GCA_007407185.1 Glycine tomentella | reverse complement strand
CGAGGACCAAGGTCAAAGGGAGGCCGACCGATCTAGGTCATCCTCAGTGCCGGCCGAGCCGACTACTCATGCGGCCGACGTGTCTGGGTCGTCCCCTGTTCCGGCCGAGCCCCTTATTCATGTTCTTTCATCTCCTCGTTCATCTCCTCCTCCGGCCCCACCTCGTTCATCTCCTCCTCCGGCCCCATCGTCTCCTGTGGCCGAGGTACCAACCGACGTTCCTGAAGAGCCCACGGTCGACGTCATAATGGATGCCTCGGTCATTACTGATGTTGCTCCGGTGCCCGGGCCTTCCGAGGATCACCACCGACTGGCCTCCCGGACTCTCTGGGACCAAGGTGTGACTCGAGAGCTTTTTCATGTTCTCCGGGCACCAAAAAGGTATTCCGACCTAGTTCCCTTCAACGAGGCCGACAGGGACGAGTTGGGTGCTTTGGAGTTGGCCTGCCACAAGACAGCCTCCTTGCTTGGGAGTTTTGTGTCTTTGAATAGAAAGGCTTGCAAGGGGGCCGCTGACCTCCAAGCTTCTGAGAACGAGGTCCGACGGCTCCAACAAGAGCTGGATCTTGCTCAAGAGAACGCTGCGACTTCGGCCAAGGAGGCGGAGGCATCCTGAGCAGAAGCCCAAGAAGTCGCCAAGGAGGTGGAAGCCTCCCGAGCAAAAATCCAAGAGGCCGCCAAGGAAGCGGAAGCCTCCCGAGCTAAGGCCCAAGAGGCCCAGGAGTCGGTGACTAGGCTGACTGCCGAGCTCGAGACCGCTCGGGCTGAACAAGCGTCCTTTCGGGCAGAGCTGGAGGCTTCCCGGGCGGAAACTGAGTCGGCCCGAGCGGAGGCGGCCAAACTCAAGGAATCTGCTGCTGAGTACCGGCGTCGGGCTGCTGACGCTAATGCTAGTTTGAAGGATCTGCTGGACTTTAATGCGAGGAAGATTAAGGAGGCGGATGAAGCCTTCCACGAGCTTCAATTTGTCCAATTCCAACTCGCTAAGTCTGCTGAAGCGTCCTTTAACAATGCTTTGGCGCAGGTCCGACTCCTCAACCTTGGTGTGCAATTGAATACCGAGGGAATGCACTTCAAATCTTATGTCGGGAATGGGCAGCTTTTGACCCTTTCCGACAGCGAGGAGGAGGAGCCGAGCGCAGCAGATTCACTGGAGGAGGTTCCCGGTCCGAGCGGAGGAGATTGAAGGGCCGGGATGCCGGTTTGATCTTGTATTTTCTTTTTCTATACTTCTGTTATGTACTTAATCGAACAAGTATTTTGCACTCATTCGTCGGCTTTTATAACTTCGCCATTTATTTCTTCCGTATAGTGGCTCCAACGGCCAACTCCTTAGTTGATTTTTATCGTTGGCTACATAGCCATATAATATTTAACCCGAATCAGTTAGTCGGTATTAAATGTAATGTAGGGATCATGTTCCCGTCTTAGCAACTGTTAATATATTCGTAATATTATCCATTAGATGTAATTCTTTCGGAAAAATCTGATGATTCACCCGGGATTGAATAATTACGCTGGCCTGATCAGGACCGAGTTAATATAAAACAATGACTAAGCGCTCATAATTCGTGCACGAAAATATTCCTTGTATTAAGGATTTTATTAATAATTCATGGTATCAATTACAGATTTGCGCGGGTGTATGTTCCCGGTTCACATAATCAATTGACAAAAACATGAAAAATTACATTTCAGAATAGACTAGCGCGGGTTGTATGTCCCCGGTTCACAAAGTCTTAGTCCCATGATCCCAATGACGGGCCTGACGGCCAACTAAAGGGAAACACATGGTGTCCATGATTCCGATGATGGACTAAGAGCCGACTAAAGGGAAACACATGGTGGAGTTCCATGATCCCTATGACCGACTAGAAGCCAACTAAAGGAAAACACATGGACCTTCAGCTGTAATATTTCTTCAACTTGTCCGCGTTCCAAGTCCGTTTGACTTGCTTGCCGTTCAAAGTTTCCAGCAGGTAAGCTCCTTGTCCGAGATTCTGGAGCACTCGGTATGGTCCCTCCCAGTTTGCTGCCAGTTTTCCATCTCGGGCGTTCTTGTTCCCAATGTCCGCTCGGCGTAACACGAGATCTTCTTGCTCAAAGGACCTCGGTTTCACTTTTCTGTTGAACCTTTGGGCCAGCTTGTTTTTTAGATGGAGATCTCGGCGATGGGCAGCAGTGCGGATTTCTTCTACCAAGTCCAACTCGGCTGTTAGGATAGCAGCATTATCGTTCTCTCCGAATATATGTTGCCTCCTCCATGATGATTGGCCGATCTCTACGGGGATCATGGCTTCGCAGCCATAAGTCATCCTGAATGGGGTCTCACCAATGGCTGTTTGGGTCGTCGTTCTGTAAGCCCACAGTACATAGTAAAGTTGCTCGACCCAGTTCGGGCCGGCCTCCTGCATTCTTTTCTTCAGCCCTTCGAGGATGACTTTGTTGGCCGCTTCTGCTTGGCCGTTAGACTGGGGATGTTCTACTGAGGCAAAATGGTGCTTGATATGAAGGCCGGTCATCATTGCTTTGAACGTGCCATCGGTAAATTGCGTCCCATTGTCGGTAACAATTTCCGCCGGGATTCCGAACCTTGCTATTATGGTCCACTCCAAGAATTTTTGAACGCGAGCTGAGGTGATGGCGGACAAAGGCTCGGCTTCGATCCACTTGGTGAAGTAATCGACGGCCACTATTAGCCAACGCATTTGACCTTCTGTAGCTTTAAATGGCCCCACCAAGTCCATGCCCCATTTGTAAAATGGCCATGGTGCGGTGATTAAACTGAGCTCGGACGGGGGACTCCATACTACCTTTGCATGTCTTTGGCAGGTGTCACATTTCTTAACATGTTCTGCCGCGTCAGCTTTCATCGTCGGCCAGAAATAGCCTGCGCGGAGAACTTTTAGTGCCAAAGCTTTAGCCCCCATATGCTGTCCGTTGTTCCCTTCGTGCACTTCCGAGAGCACATACTCGGCTTGGTTGGAGTCTAGACACAACAATAACGGGCTGTGTAGACCTCGGCGGTATAGTTCCTCGTTGAGGATTACATACATAGCCGACTCCCGGATCAGCTTCTTTGCTTCTACCTCCTCATCTGGGACGATTCCACGCTCTAAATAATTGACGATCGGTCTCCTCCAGTCATCGGCCAGAAGTATAATCATGACGCATGCTGGTTGAGCAAGCTTTTGCTGGACAACCGTCCTGTGGTTTCCTACCCCTTTCGTACTGGCCAACTTTGATAGGATGTCGGCCCGGGCGTTTTCTTCCCTCGGAATATGGGCGACCTTCACTTTGTCGAATTCTGCCATGATTTCTTTCACCTTTGCTAGATATTTAGCTAGCAAAGGGCCTCTGGTCTGATATCTGCCCTCGATCTGCGCAGAAACTAACTGAGAGTCGGTAAAAACGTTGACCCTTGTCGCTCCTTGTTCCTTCACCTGCTTCAATCCTGCAATCAAAGCTTCGTATTCCGCCTGATTATTTGAGGTCGGAAAATTGAGCTGGAGGGATTGCTCAAGGGATACTCCGTCGGGATTTTCGACTATGACTCCGGCTCCACTCCTCTTCGCGTTAGACGAACCGTCGACGTATACTTTCCAGACCTTGTCGGTCTGTTGAGTGACCGACGTCGGTGTCAATTCTAAAATGAAGTCGGCCAAGGCTTGTGACTTTATGGCATGGCGGGCCTCGTACTGGACGTCGAATTCAGATAGCTGGATGGCCCAATTCATCATCCTTCCAGCCAAATCCGGCTTGTGCAACACTTGTCGGATGGGTTGATTTGTCCGGACGACGACGATATGGCTCTGGAAGTACGGGCGGAGCCTCTTTGCCGTGGTGAGTAAGGCAAAAGCCACCTTCTCCAGCTTTTGATATCTCAATTCCGAGTTTTTGAGAGCTCGGCTTACAAAATATACCGGGCACTGAGTTTTGTCCACTTCTCTGACCAAGACGGCACTGATGACTTCTTCTCCGACCGAGAGGTATAAGATAAGCGTCTCCCCCGGTTCTGGTTTTGATAAAACCGGGGGTGAGGCCAAGCATGCCTTTATTTGTTGAAATGCCTCTTCGCATGCTGAATTCCATCCAATCTTGGCTTCCTTTTTCAATAGCTTGAAAAATGGAAGAGCCTTCTCCTCGGACCTTGGTAGGAATCGGGTTAGGGCCGCCATCCTCCCCGTCAATTGTTGAACCTCCTTTTTGCTGGTCGGAAACTGCATATCCAGGACGGCCTTGCACTTATCCGGATTGGCTTCTATTCCCCTGTGGGTTAACATGAAACCCAGGAATTTCCCGGCTTTCACCCCAAATGCGCATTTCAACGGGTTCAAGCGTATGTTGTGCTGCCGTAGTTTCTGGAAGGTTTCTTCCAGGTCCTGGATGTGATCCCCGGTTGTCGATGTCTTCGTGATCATATCGTCGATGTACACTTCAATGTTGCGCCCGATTTGATCCGAGAAGACTTTGTTCATCATTCTCTGGTAAGTCGCCCCTGCATTTTTCAAGCCAAAAGGCATGACATCATAACAATAGTTAGCATCAATACCTCAGAACGCAGTTTTCTCTCTGTCGTCGGGGTGCATGGGTATTTGGTTATACCCCGAGTAAGCGTCCATGAAAGACAGCAGCTGGAAGCCCGCCGAGTTATCTACAAGCTGATCGATATTCGGCATGGGGTACGAGTCTTTGGGACAGACTTTATTCAAGTCGGTGTAATCAACGCAGACTCGCCATTTTCCATTGGGCTTCTTTACCATCACTACGTTGGACAACCAAGTCGTGTACTGGATTTCTTTAATAAACCCAACCTCCAGCAATTCTTCAATATGCTTGGTCAACGCCTGTCTTCTGTCTGGACCGAGCTTCCTGTTTTTCTGTTCTACCGGCTTAGAGCCGGGATACATTGCCAGCTGGTGGCAGCAGAAGGTCGGCTTGATCCCCGGTATCTCGGATGCCTTCCAAGCAAAGACATCCTGATTCTTCTTCAGGCATTGGATAATCTTGCTTTTGTTTTCTGGGTCACCCTGCTTACCTACCTTGGTGACCTGTCCCGGGGAGACGCCAATCTGGACGTCCTCAAGCTCGTCCACCGGCTCAGGTCTCCATTCCTCTACATCTCGCAAGTCGAGTTCTACTAAATTGACCGGCTTGCGAGATAAGTGATCGTCGGTCATAGACCCTCGTTGCTCGCCTCGGCGGATCCGTGGTGGGGATGATGGGCCACCCTCTGTTTCCTTGACCGCATTATAGTAACACTGTCGGGATTCTTTTTGATCTCCGCAAATGGTGATGACTTTGCCCAGGTGCCCTATCATCTTCATTTTCTGATGCTTGGTGGACATCAGAATATCCCACTTGTGAAGTGTGGGTCTACCCAGAATGATGTTGTATGGTGACGGAAAATCACCGACGGTGAATGTCACCCTTTCTGACTTGAAACCCTCCTTTGTTCCCAGCGTTAATTGGAGGTCGATGGCCCCTTTTAAACCGGTACCTTCGCCGTTGAAACCGTATAACATAGTTTGACACGGCCTCAAATCTTCCTCCTTCAAATTCATCTTTTTGAAGGCGCTCCAGCTGATAACGTCGGCAGAGCTGCCGTTGTCGACGAATATCCTTTTGACCCGGAAATTGGCAACGGTCCCCGTTATGACTAGACCGTCCTCATGCCCGGGTACTACTCCTTTCAAGTCGTCCTCGGTAAAATAAATCAGCGGGGGTGTGTCTTTTTTGCTACTCCCACCGCCGGTCTCCTTGAACCTCGGTCGGTCTCTTACCGACATTACCTCCTTGAGGTACTTCTTCCGCTGACTTGCCGTATCGCCTCCTCCCCCTAGTCCTCCTGTGATGACGTTGCATTCGAATTCGGGTTCTGGGAATTCGTCATCCTTCTTATTTTTCTTGTCATCCCGTGGTTTATTCTCCTGTTGGGCCTTTCTTTTGGCTTGGTGCCCTTGGGTTCGAATTACGTACTGGCGCAACTTGCCTTCACGTACGAATCGCTCGATTGCATCTCGAAGCTCTCAACATTGGTCGGTGGTGTGTCCCGGTCCATTGTGAAAATCACAATACCGGGTGTAGTCCATTCCTTCTCTTCGAACTATGGAAGGAGGTCGGTCGACCTTCCTCATCTCTGTGAAAGCTACTTCTTTCCAAATCTGTCCGCGAGTGGCATTCAGCGGAGCGTATCCGTCAAACTTCGCTTCATATTTCCCCGGCCTAGGTCGAGTATCAGGAAATCCTCGTGGAGGTCGGCCTGCCGGGGTATTAGTTGGATGTCGGCTGGACTGTCCAACTTGAAAGTTTTCAGGAGGACGTCAGCTTTTTGGTGAAAGGGGCTTTTTATTTTCTTTAGGAGCTAAGTTAGCGATCTCCATCTGCTCCAATTCTAGATATTTTTTGGACCGGAGTCCAAACTCGTTTAGGGACTTTACCAGATCCTTGTAGATTGACTTACCAAGTCGGGAAGATCCGTGAAGCCCGGCCGACAAGAGGTAGACGTGGACATTTTCATCCAGCCCGTGGACCTGCAATGCGGCCTCCTTGAACCGATCCAGATAACTCTGCAGTGTCTCCCCATTCTGCTGTCGGATCTTTCCCAATGCGAACCCGAATTTTGGCTGTTTCTTGCTTGTGGCGAAGTTCAGCAAGAACTTTTGGCCAAACTCCTCAAAGTGACGAATGGTCCTCGGCGACAGCGAATGGAACCATGTCTGGGCCGGTCCCGTAAGGGTAGTGGCGAAGACTCGAGATATGATGGGCTCCTCAATACCTCGGATGCACATCTGCATGTCAAACTCGTCGATGTGCTCTTGTGGATCTTGACTTCCGTCATACTTTTTCAGGAAGGATTCATTAAAATCCTCCAAGAATGGGGCTTTTACTATACAGTCGACAAATGGACTGTTGTTCTGGTGACCCCGGCTATACTTTCTTTGGTACACGCCATTGCCTTGACCGGGGTGGCGGATGATTTCACCCGTCGGTCTATCCTCAATGGCATATTCAGGTGAAATGGCCGACGACGAGCGGTGAGCCTCATGTTGTGAACGAGACATTCTACCCCGCTCAGAATGGTCGATCGGTTCTCTGTGGTCGGTCCTGGCTGTTCGGGCCGACGTTGCTGTTCTCGGTCTTCTATCCGTGGTATGGTCGGCTTCTACATGATCCTCCGTGTGGTTGACGTGGTGCCGACGACCCTCTTCTCTCCTTCCGTCGGTATTTTGCCGACGTTCCTCCTCTCGTCTCCTGTCATCGCGATCCTCTAGCTGGGCAATTAGCCGCTGGATGTCTTCCTGACGCTGAAGTTCATAACGCTTCTCCAGGTTCTCCATTCGAGCCATGAGTGTCTGGAGAGCATTCTGAATAAAGCGCTGTGAAGCTTCAGAATTTTCCTGTGCCGCCGGAGTGTTGACCGGCTCACGAACTGCTGGTCCCGCACGGGATGAAGCCGTGTGAGACAGTGCATCTTCTGCCACCACATGCTCCGGAATAGGATTCCTGGGTGGGTCTTCACGTCCGATGTTCCGATGCCTCCTGGTATTAGCCATTGAGAGATGGTGGGATTCGAAGTTTATCGTCCCCACAGACGGCGCCACTGTTCTGCTCGACGAGAACAAAAATGTCCAACAAGTGGTGTTGGATGATTTTATGTTGGATCAAACTCTCTCTCTCAAGAAGCTTATGGAAATGAAGCAACTCGAGGAAGAAGATCACAGCACAATAAACACGACACTTTGGGGGGGGTGCGGTGTGTGCTTGTGTAAAGGAAAAGAGAGAGCCAGAATTGTGTACCTTTCACCATGGATGAAGCAGTATTTATATGCTGATACCTGAACGTTGATAACGGTACTTGAGGCCCCATTATCTTAGTCGAAACGGTTGAGTGCAACCTCCTTCCTTGATTCACGGAGATCGTGATAACTGGAAGATACCAACTGCATCCCTTATCTCTGGGGTGGTTACTTAACGGAGAAGAACATAATTATTAAATAAAATATTGTTTTATCCGTAACAGGCTCAATAGATGTCACGTTTGTTGTGAATGCGACTTAGATGTTCTGTTAGTCACTGCTTGGACTAACAATAATGTTGGAGAAGGTTTTTTGATGGTGGGAACTATAAGGTATATGACTAGTTGTGTGTGTTTTGGTTGTTGAAATATATTTGTTCCTAATATTTTGTTTGGTATTTTGCCGGACTCAGGGAGGCAAGGTGTAATTTCTTTGAATGGTATGATCCACCATTGAATCCTCGTGTGAAGAAAATTATTGTTGGGTTAATGAGGAAACTGGAAGAGTCCAAGAATATTGAGAATGAACCTAGGACAAAGCATATTTAGTTGAAAAAGAGAGAAAAATTGTTGATCAATGGGATTATTGTGTCTTTGATTTTTACATTTTTAGTGGTTGTGTTGGTTGTTAGTAAGGTGTAATCATGTAGTGTTGTGTTGGTTATTAGTTATCCTATTTGATGTAAGTTTGGTGTAGGATTGGAATGATTGTGTGTATCAATCTATTTGGTATCGATGAAAATGAATCCTTTATTTGGTATCAATCTGATTCTAATTTGTTTAGTTTGAATATTATTCCAAACTACCAATCAAAATAATGGACTAAGAATTAGCATAAATAATGAATATCGGATGAACAATTAGCATAAATAACAACTTTATATAAAGGGATATCAATAATGAGTACTTGTCTAAGAATGGTCTATAGGCATTTGAAGTGTACTAAAACACACCATTCTTGGACAATCAAAATACATAGCAACCAACATAGTACCAAGAATATCCAAATTACAACCAAAAAATATTCCCAAAATACAACCACAAAACATTGATAGGAACTACAAAATTCAGTCCACATCTAAGCAATTTTTTTTCATTGGAGACTGATGCAGAGTTTGTGGTTCAGATTCAACTACATTGTGACTAGTTGATAAATGAAATGAAGTTTGGTTGATTAGTGGTGCAATAGATGATGGTTGGTTACCAAGTGGTGCTAGAGATAACATAGATGAAGCTTGACTCAATGGAGGTGCAGTAGAAGAAGCTCGACTCACATGAGGTGCAAGAAGTAGTTTAAATCACTGGGGGTGCAGTAGAACTAACTTGAATCACTAAAGGTGCACCAGAATTACCCTAACTCTATGGAGGTGTAGCAGATGCACACGCGGTTGACCTTATAGTTCTCAAATTAACATCTGCAATTAAATTAACAGTAAATGTTGATTGTGATGAACCATTTGGAGCTAGTATAGGTGCAGTTGATTGAGCAATAGGTGCTTGTTGCGCTAATGCAGATGTTTCACCAGGTCCAGACTTAAAGATTGGCTTCATCTTTTTTTGGCAAACATCAACAAACAAAATAATAGTTAAGTAAAGCAAACATAAATGAAGAAGTGTAGTTTTTTTAACAATTAATTTGTAAACCTTATTTGGAACCGATCATTATGCAACTCTTTTCCTTTTCAAATTCTACAACATTGACCACAAATAGATTGAAGTCCTTAAATTAATAATATCCAAGTGTAACACCCCAATATTTTATATTTATTAAATATAGGTTTGAGGAAATACTTTAGGACGATTAGAATTATAATACGCGATCTAGTAAGATTTTTAGAATTTTAAATACATATTATGAAATAAAGTTTAATTCACGCTATCCAAATTATTAGAAATTGTGTGAGAAGGATGAAAATAATTTTAGGAGTTTTCTCTTAATTATGGGCTAAAAAGATTTATTTATTAAGATAGTTTAGTAATTTTATAAATTGAACCAACAAGAAAATAGGATTTTGCTAGCTTTGGCCCTTGGAAGCAAGACTTGACCGTATAATTAAAGGTAGGAAGGATTGAAAATCAAGGATGGTCAAAGAGGATAAGAATTATTTAAGGAACCTAAGTGCAAATAAATTTAGTAGAATATAAGATATCCAAATACAAAGCAAAAAGCAAATATTATTGGAACCAAAAAAAAAGGAATGCTACGGCCAAGAGGAAGAAAAAGCAATGGCAGCCCTTGCACCATGGAAGTCCACGTGAATTTGAGCTAAAAAAAAAAGGAAGGGGGGGCCAATTCAAGTGAAGGAAGGGATTAGCCAATGAGAACCAAGCAAGTGGAAAGCTAGAAAAATAATTGGAGACAAAACCATAAATGCCAAGATAAGATAAGATAAGATAAGAAGAATAAAAGGAGACAAAGGGAATCTACAATAAATGTTAGATAGGATAAGAATCTCTCATAAATGCTTGGAAGGAAAAAATCAAATGGAACTCCTCAAAAAGCTACCTTAGCCGTGCAAATCATTTGGAGAAGGAAGGAATGAGTGGACCAAGTGAAATAAGCCATCAACCAATGAAAAAGCTTGATACCTTGACTTTGTTATAAAAGGAAATGAATGAAGCATTTTGGGTCAGCCATGAGAAAGTGACCGTGCACTTCTCTAACCCACCCCACTTGCCTTTTGTTTTTAGCTTTAGTGTATTCCAATATCAAGTCCTAACCATATCTACCTTGTACTATCACTTTCATAAAAGAAAAACATTCCAAATCCAAAGCAAGTCCACGTGAAGTTGGGGTCAAGGGAGCAAGCTTGTTCAAAGTTTGAAAAACAATTAAGGTATGGGGGAGTCTTGCTAAACAAAGTTTGAGTATTAACTTACTCCTAATCAACTTCTAATCAAAGCTAACTAACTACTTGAGTTAAGAAAAATTTAAGGAAGGGTGGGGAAAATTAAAGAATATTAAATCACTTAATGTTTCATTGTTTAAATAATATAGTTTCATTAATTAAGGCATTGATGAAGCTAGTTTAACCTCTAAAACTTCTAGGATTAAAGCTATGTTTAATGTATGTTTTATATAGATGGCTACTGTATATTTTATTCCTTGACTGTATTTTAAATTTAAATAACTACTGTAGGTTAATTTATTTATATTTGGGAAATTCTGTAATCAAATATTGTTATAGGTAAATTTCCTTAGTTACCGTAAAATAAAGTTGTATGCTGTTGACGTAGTTAAATAAATCTGTATGCTGTTGATGTAGTTAAATAAAGCTGTAAGCTGATTGACGTAATTAATTGATGTTGTATGGATGTTGTTGCTATATTTAAATTGTTGTATATCACTTGTGGATGTAAGCTGTATTATATGCTGTTTGTGGAGGTCTATTCTAATTAAAGTATGTTCATCTTGATCTGTTGATATTCGAGTATCCAGTTAATAGTATTTATTTCATGTGTCATGGAAAATATTTATGAGTAATAAAACTAACATACACAAAACTTATATGTCATTAAGAGATTCTATTTGTGAATAAAGTTAATGTGACGTGTGATGATTGATGATGTGGATGATGAAAAATGAATTTAGAGATATATCTGTGATGAGGTTGAGTTGAGATGAAAGTGATGAGAAAAAAAGAACAATTCAAAGATGTAAAATGAGGCATTTATGCATTTTCATGTGCATCTACCTGGTGGGGTAGAATTTGAGACGATGAGACGATGAACCTCATGAAGGGGTGTGTCAAATAACTAAACTGAGTCCATACGTGTTTAAACTTGGGGGTAGTTGAGACAGTGAGGACCACACCACCATGATAATCACATGAGTGGAGGTGATAATCCTACGCGCCACTGGGCTACCCTGACGGGATGGATAAGTTCATTCCACTAAGGTGAGGGTGGGGTTATCTGACTGTGGCCACAATTATGGAGACGTTAACCTGAGATCTCAGGCATGCATCATATAATAAGAAGAGCATGCATTTTCTTACATTGCATAACAAGTATGTGTGATGAAGAGATAATATATGTGTGTTGAGTAAATGATGATAATTAAATCTTAGTAACGTTTTTGATAAATTATCTGTATTATTATATAACTATTGACGTATATTTATTATGTCTATATTTAAAGTTTGTTTATCATGACTTACCCTATTTTGTGTCTGGTGGTTGACACCTGTGATGACCCCAAATTATTTGGACGAGCAGAGCAACAGTGATAGGGACGTGGTACAAGAAGATTTGATAAAGATTTTGTGATGGTTCTCTGCTTGTTGATGATCTCTACTTCTGTGATCTGTATTATGGACTGTTCTGTTTTGGACTGTGGACTGTTATGTATTGTACTATGAACTTGTAATCATGGACTGTATGGTATGAATATGTGAACGTCATGAACTACGTTACGTAAAGAACGCGTAAACTTTTATAATTTCTAAAATCGTTTTCAAATCAAATGAAAATTTATTTGGACCTTTATTTTTACTATTTATAAAAAAAAAACCCCGTAATTTTATAAATAAATACGAAAATAAAGCAAAGTAGAAGCGGTTGTTTCACCAAGCATATGTGCATTATCAATTACCTTGTTTCCACCTTTACAAGTTTGTTTGTTGTGTCCAACTTTTCCACACATTTTGCAAACAACAGATAGTTTTTGCCTAGGCAACTTGTACCTATCTTGTGGCTCATCATTTGCTTTGTTCATTGTCTTCTTTGGTCTACCAAGTGCTTTTTTGATAGCAAGGGCACTAGTGGAAGTCCATTTTCAGTCCATAAATTTTGACCATTGGATTCCTTAATGTAGTATAAGTAGGTTGACAAATAAGTGTTTTTCCTGCAATCACCACATGGTAGTTGGTTGTTACAAATATTCTAAAATTAAAATTGAAATGTATAACTATTTTAAACAATGTACCTATAATAGGTAGCCACATAGGCCTCTGGATTATAATTGTTGTGCTACAAGCAAGCTACCCCATGACAGCAAGGGATGCCAATCAGATCCCACTTTCTGCAGTTACAAGTTCTTTGGTTTACATTGACCATAAACTTTTTAAAGTTCTTAGACACCTCAAATAGTGAGTATTGATCATCGCCACACCATTCTAGAGTCCAACCCTCAACCTTTCTCTTTATCTTCTCATAAATCTCTTGAATTTTAGGACAAATTAGACTATTATGCCTCACCATCTTTTCCCTTTGACTCAACATTCTTTTCATTAAATATACCTTAATCCCCTCCACTAAATTGATAATTGGTTTGTCCCTTAGTTCTAAAATACATTTGTTAAATGCCTCACACATATTATTAACTTGCAAGTCACATTGACAACTTACATCATATGCTAACTTGGTCCAACAAGATGCATCTGGGTCATTTAATTCTTTCCAAGCACTTTCATCAGCCTCTTTTATCTTTTGCATAATTCTCTTCCATTCTTGCATAGTGGTAGCTCTTGCAGCTTGCCACAATAGTTCCTTTAAATGAGCACCTGAATGCCTCTTTCGTAAGTTACTATACAAATGTCTTACACATAGACAATGTTGAACATTTGAACCAAGATTTTTATACAATAATCAGGCCATAAGATTCAGAAATACAAATAAAATTAATAACCATTGAAATGTACATTAATAACAAATAAGAATTAATAACAAAATTACATTTTGTTGATCAAATATAAAGACCCAATTTTTCTCTTGAATACTGTTCAAGTCATCTAATAAAAGCCCAACAAACCATGACCATGACTTTATAGTTTCAACTTCAACAATTGCATAAGCAATAGGTAACATTTGGTTGTTGCATCTTTGTCTATAGCTGTCAAAAGCTATCCACTATACTCACCTTTTAAAAAGCAACCATCTAATCCAATCAGTGGTCTACATATAGTCACGAATGCAGCCTTGCATGCCTAAGACAAATATAGAATCTCTCAAAAACTGGTCCTCTGCTACTCATGTTACTCTTTACAATGGTTGTACTATTATTGTTACTTCTGATAATCTCCTGATCATAATCCATTATATGAAAGTATCGTTTCCTTGTTGTACCTTGTATTTTCTCAAATGCCCTATTTTTAGCTTTGTAAGCCTGATGACGAGACCACTTGCAACCTCGTCTCTCAAGTGTTACAACAATCAACCTTTTTATCTTCATGTTTGGAACATGCCTTAATAAAAGAGATTAATTTCATACTTAACCACTTTTTAGTAGCTTGCCAGTTTCTAGCTGTCCTGAGGCATGTATGAATGTTTCTAAAGGTCACCACCTACCAATGAGTTTTTTTATTTGACTTACTAAACCGTAAATGGAATGGACAACCATGCATACACTTGACAACAACCTTCTTCAAATCATTTTGCTTAATGATCAAATTCTTTTTGTTTGCCATTGCAAATGTTTTGATAGTCATGTTTATATCAATTTTTGAGTTAAAAATCATCCCATTCCCAATGAAAATCTGAACATCATCCTCAGACATTCTAAACCTTGGAAAATTTTGGATCTCTGACCCTTCATCTTCACTGCATGGTGGTGTGTCTAACACATCACTACCCCTATCCTCATCATCAAAATTAGCAGTTTGACTGGTTCTTCACTTCTAGTGAAAGGGACATCAAACCATTTGTTAGTTGAAACCTTTTCATGACCTGTCCCAGGTGGTAGCTGCGTTTCACCAAACAGATCTTGGTCCAACACTATAGTCAACCAATCCCAATTCTTCTCAGAATCACTATATTCCATAGATGTGCACTCATTGTCAAAATTCTCTTCAGCAACATAATCATCATCTTTAGAAGAATTAGAATCACCCTCACCCTGTACATCAATAACAAACATGATCACCTTCCCTCTCACACTCTACATTAGCAGCAACAACATGATCACCTTTACCCTATACATAAACATTAGAAACATTACCCTCACACTCTACATTAGCGGCAACAACATCCTTCAAACTCACACTCTACATTAACAACAACAACATGATCACCTTCACCATGTACATGAACATTAGAAACATCACCCTCACACTCTAAATCAGTGGCAACAACATGATCACATTCACCCTTATACTCTACATTAGTAACAACAACATGAACTTCACCCTCACACTCTACATCAGCAGTAGCAACACGATCAACCATTACCTTTCCTCTGTACATCACCCTCCCCTCCACTATCATTATCATCAATCACAACAAAATCACTTCCTCCTTCATTGCCAAACTCCTCACCAATTATAGGAACATTAATAATATGCTCCACATAGATTTCATCTAGTTCAAACCTTTTGCAATCATTAGCCAATTACAAAACAAAACATCCTTATCACTGTCTAACGGTTTCAACCCATGACTCAATGCAAATCTTGGATGTTTGTACCATAGACATTTGAAATGCTTGAAGCCTAAATCAGTAACCACCTTTTTTTTTTATCACAATGTATAACATTTGATCTACATCTCATTCCCAATCACAATCATAATGAGTACCTTTCATATACATGATACTTGGATGATGAATGAACATCCCAAAGTTATGAATATGCAACTTTAATTTGTGTACCTTGGTAAGCCTGCATTGTGAGGGTGATGTACATTAGACCCAACTAACATAGTTAATAGGACCAATTTAAAGCATTGTAGTCTTGTGATTTATGATAACAAAAACCACAAAATGACAACCAAACTTTTGACAAATTAAATTCCCCCCAAAACAGTAACAATTAGGGACTTGCCCTTGCAAATAATTAAAATTTTGATACCCAACAACATAAATATGACAGATGCCAGTTAGGAACCCTAAAAGTAACCCCATACACCCATGTTTTTCGCTATTAAAAGATCCACACCGTGGACCACATTCAATTAAAAAAACCTAACAAATATAATAAACAATGAAAAACATACAACAAACGAGACATTACCATCATAGTATCAAAAATCTCACCTTGAAAAGCATGTTGTCTTGTGTTTGTTTCTGCTCGTGTGCTATGCATTTGTTTCGCATCCATGATAACCACCATTGCTAGCCATCAATCTTCCTTTAGATGACGATGACAAAGCGTCACCCCTCACCACCACTCACGAAAGTCGAAACGATGAACAAAGCCTTACCTTCCCTCACCTGTTTGTTTGAACCCACTTTGAACGTAGGAAGAGAAAGAGGATTATCTAATTAAAAAATCCTAATTAAATGTGTTTAGTTATTTACTAGGAACACATCCATTTACTAGGAACATAGTAATTAAGAAATACCATTAACAAAACTAAACAATAGTAAACGTTAGTACATTCACGGTCAACGCGATAAGATGTTAAAAATTAGCCAAGTGCACCAAAACGCACAAATTTAAAACTTTGGGGACAAAATTCTATCATTTTAAACTTCGGGGACCAAAATCGCACCAACGTCAAACCAAGGGGGCCAAAGTTGCAATTTAGTCTTATATAAATGATTAATAGTTTAAAGTTTGAGATACACTAACAAATATTCTCTCTTTCTTGTCTAATATTTTTATTTATACTTTTTATGTTTCTTCTCTTATCCTTATTTTTTTGGACATTGGTTGTGATGCTTATGTTTCTAGGCTTGATTTTATGGATCCAAATACATAGCCATATAAACATTGGGACAAACAAATGAACATTAGGTTTTATTGTATATATATATATATGCCATGTTTGATTCATTGCTAGCGCCTCTATCATGGTTTTCATTGTTCCTTGGCAACATTGATGTTGAAAAGCTTCTCGGTAGCTTGTTGGTTCAATCTCATATGACAATGACATAAGATATTGGTGATGGGATGATGAGATACATAAGTAAGTAAGAACAAAGTGAAGAGGATATAAGCACCTCATGGATGACTTGACAACAAAACTACAGTGATAATAAAAAAGGCTAATGAGTGGTTTGTGTGGTTGTGTTGACCTGCGAAAAGGAGGAGACTAAATAGAAGATGGGAAAATAGGAGGTGATGGAACAAGACTATTGGATGAAGACAAGGATGATGTGGTGTCTATGTTGGGTTAATAAGATGAAGGAAATGTTGGCTCATTTGGTCCAACTAAAGGTGTGGTGTGTGGGCTTTGTAGACAACAACCCAAAATCCAAAAGGCTAGATTCACTGGGCAAAGGAATTGGGTTACTAACTAATGGGTCATTATGTATAGAAGTGTTTTTAGTAAAAGGAAAAACTGTTTCATGAAAAACATGTCAGTAAACAAATATCTCTTTTGTATCTAAATCTAGAATGATGTAGCCCTTGGTTTCATTTTGGAATCCCAAAAATGCTCCACGTCGAGATCGAGGATCAAACTTGTGATGATGGGAATTATTATGGATCATATGCTAAACAACAAAAAACTCTTAGATTTAAAAAATCAGGAGTTTGTTTATGTAGAATTTCAAAAGGAGTTTTGTTCTAATTAATGGGAGATGGAAACACAATTTATTAAATGGGTTGCATGTTTAATAGCATAAGACCAAAAGTGATTAGGAATATGTGATTGAAACATGAGCTCTCTTGTCACATTGAGAATGTGTTGGTGCTTTCTCTCAACTCTCCCATTTTGTTGGGGTGTTGCAACACAACTCGTTTGATGTAAAATGCCTTTAAAAGTAAAGAAATCATTTAAAAAAATTAGGTCCATTGTCAGAACAAATAGTTTAGACATTGGTTTCAAATTGATTTTCAATTAAGTGGAAAAAAATTTTGCACATGTAATTGGACTCTCTCTTTTGATTTTAATAACACAATCCAAGTGTAATGACTATAGTCATCAAGAATTGTTAGAAATTATTTGTGACCATGAAATTTTTTTTTTTTGAAAAAGGATCCCATATATCCATGTGAATCAATTCGAAGATCTTGGAAGCTCTACTGATACTTGTTGAGTATGGAAATTTTATTTGTTTAGCCAAATGACAAATATCACATGTTTCATTCATAGATTTAGAAATAAAAGGAAATTGTTGATGCAAAGCATTCAAATGGTTTCCAAATGAGTTTCCTATTCTAAAGTGCCAAATGTTGGAGTTGGTGATAGTAGTGGTGGTGGTATTGTTTACATATGGGAGTCTAGATGGAGAGACTTTGTTATCTTTATTGATAGTGAGGTGATAGAGACCTTGTTGCAGTTTAGCAGGACCAATCATCTTCAGGAGTTCATTTCCTGAATTTCACAAACAATTTTGGAAAAAATTAGTATGTAGGGAAGAGTGAAGATTAATTTAGAAATAAAAATGAGATTAAAATTAAATTCAGGAACATAAAAAACATCACAAATAATGAAGTTTAGTGAAAATTAGATTGTGCTAAAGTGGTGTGAAATAACCGTGGCACCATTGGGAAGTTTAATGTGTACATGCTTTATTTCAAAA
This sequence comes from Glycine tomentella, assembly GCA_007407185.1. Lineage (NCBI taxonomy): Eukaryota > Viridiplantae > Streptophyta > Magnoliopsida > Fabales > Fabaceae > Glycine > Glycine tomentella. The sequence continues at coordinate 520,738 of PYAF01002998.1, read as the reverse complement.
TAAACCTGAAAAAGATCTAGGGATCATGCAATATGATTAGTGTCTCCTGAATCTATTAACCATAAGGCAGTGCTTAAAGAATGTGAGGACAACATTTTAAAGCGTGAATGTTACCAAAATTTGGGCCTGAAGAACTAGTAGGCCCATTATGTGAAACGTGAGAGAGATTGGCATGGCTTGGTTGGGAATTTCTATTTGAACTTTAACCACTAAAGCTACCAGTTTGTTGGAGAAGAGAAATTAAATGGGGATATGCTTCATACACCATATTCATTTCTAATACACCATATGCGTAATAGTGGAATTCTCGAAATACCCTTTTTATTAGGTTTATTAATTGAGGTTGTTTTCGTTTTTCTTCTTCTACACCGTACTGCTGCTGCTCATTCTTCTTCTTCTGCACCAGTGTTGGTTTTCGTTCCCTGGCGCACTGTGGTGGTGGTGTTTGTTCTTTTTGATCATTCGTCGTCCCATTGGGTGACATTCCTTAGTGGTGTTCTCCATTGGTGGTGGCACATTTTCGAGCTGCTTGGTCGCGTCCTTCGATAGTGAGTGTTGATTTTAATTTTTTTTTTGCTGTAATACTGATTTGCGAATCTGTGGGGATGACACGGATTGTAGAATTTGTAAGAATAAATTGTGGAACATACAAATTGACCAATCCGTATGAAGCTTACAGATTGCACAATCCGTAAATTTCATAGCCAATCCGTATGAATCATTTTTTATATAATTAAATATAAATTAATTAATTTATGTTTATATATATATATATATATATATCACAATGTGAAATAATTATTTCTTGTTTATTTATTTGCCTTTTTTTGTATTTAAAAGACAACTGAATACTTGAATAGTTTAAGAGAGACATGCAACTTATAAGTTATATTGACCTAAAGTTATAAACAATATAAATATATGGGACAAGTTGTCCCTGATATTGGCTAAGGTGTTTATATGTGAAAGTTAAGTTTTGGTTGCCTATGTGAATAAATCAATTTAATAAATATGTAGTATGTGAATTTTGTTGGACGCATATGTTAGGATACAGGTGGAAGGAATGTTTGTCTTGGCAGGTTTAGGTTGAGATGTCATATGTCATGGTGTTTCATACGACATATATAAATATTAAGTATATTCGATTGATTATTGTATGTTTTGTAACAATTTAGGTAAATTAAATGTTGAGACACAAACATGAAGTTTTGGGCATTTTGGAGATAAGAATGAGCAATGTTAGTTATAAACACTTACAATAGTTTGAATTGTTGTATAACATCATTCCCATACCTCCTGTTATACTTGGATTTTTTTAAATTTATTTTGTAACATATGTATATATGTTTGTCATAGTTGTCTATACTGTGTATTACAAGAAAATTGTAATAGGATTGGTCTGATATGACTGTTGATGAAGCTATCATTTTGTTTGAAGTTTTGGACTAACATTTAAACATATGATATAGATTATGGTAAAAACACGAGGTTTGCGTCGGACTCTAGGGAGAGTTGTGGACCGAGCATTTGGAATACATGTTGCTGGTAATAAAGAGGAATCCGTTGAACGCCGTAGGCCTACCGCATCTGTCAGAAGATAACGGGCAACTGTTCCTGTTGCTGAGGATGCTGCTGCTTAAGAAGGACATATGGAGCCTGACATTCCTATGAGGAGGATGTTGGTATTGAGTTAGAATCTTTTCCAGGTGGGTCGGAAGATAGTTCGGTGCTGATAGACTACTTTAATCATGTGGCGCTTAAAGTGTGGCACTGAGTTAGAATCTTTTACATTTTGCTTTCACATTCTTGTCAATATGAAACCGACACAATAAATTGGTTGACTTAGGAAAAACTATTTTCACTGCATTCAGTAATGCTGAATCTCTATCAGTAATAGTGACCTCGTGGAAAAATTCGCTTTTCATAAATCCCTCTAAAGCGTTCAAGGGTCTACACAATATTGTTTATACATTCGTCCTCTAAATAGGCAAATGCAGCTGAAAATGTCACCCCAGTAGGTGTCACATCAACAATGTTAAGTAAAGGAAGTCTGTACCTATTTGTTTTGTATGTACTATCTATCAAGAACGCCATATGATATGCATTGCTCAATTTGACCGCATCTGGATGTCTCCAAAATATGTCACGTACAATATTTTCATCCTTCAATCTATGCCAACGAATATACATGTCGCGTTCAAGAAGTTTCATTAATTGTTGTATTTTAATATTACTGCCTCTTATACGTGTCTGATATGCATATCTTGCATTGTGTACTTGCTTCAAAGTTGTATAATTATTGGCATTGTGATCCTTCAAAGTTAAAAGAATATTCTTTGGTTTCACCTTCGACCTTGTCATATCAGCAACAATGATCTTCTCCTCCTCAGTTGGTTGACCAGCATGTGGGTGTCCACAGAATGACTTAGCCAAAGCATGATTATGAGTGCCACATATTAGCTTCACCATCTACCCTTGACCTCCCGGGACTGGTTTGGCTCGCAGCTTAAAAGAACAATCATATTTTCTAGTGCTAGTCGTTGTAAGTACCAAATCTTTTTTATATGATTTATACTTTTCACTCATTTTACAACCAATTAAAACAAATGATGTCCTACCGGTATTTCTAGTTGACATGTCACTCCTCATTGTGACAACTACAAAACCATTATCATATGCAACAGTACTAGCCCATTTCAATACGTCCTCACGGAAAAGGAACACCTACAAAAATGGATATTACATCTTTAATATTCTTAATTCATTCATTTAAAAACTTTAACTAAATTCAAAATCATATAATTACCTTAGATGTATTGAAGGGTGCAGAACAATCAACTGAACAATTAACATTTTCAAACGCTTCAGATTCTTCTCTAATATCTTCATTCATATTAATTTCTTCAGACATAATATTGTCATATATCCACTCAACGTTATCCATCTTAACAAATCAAAATAAAATTTATTCATTGACAAAACATATGCATAATAATAATATTTAACAACATTAAAGTCATAATATAATACAAATTCAATAAATTTTTTGGCCAGCATCAATATTACAAAATCATACAAAATACACTAAAATTTTCATTAAATACATAATAAAATATACAAATAAAACATTCAAATTTCAAAAAGAAAATAATCAAAACAATAAAAAAAAATCATAACAACACTAACTATCCAATTTACCTATACTAATTCATCCACAAAAATACATGTATCAAATTTATCGAACTTAATTTTTTATTAATTATAAATAATTAAAATCATTTTTAATTTATATTTATTGTTTTAAAAAATATTTTTGTTTGAAGCATACGGATTAGGTAATCTGTATAATTCATACGGATTACTCCATATGAAGCATACGGATGAGCTAATCTGTATAGTTCATACAGATTAAGTAATCCACATGCTTCATACGGATTATTTAATCCGTATGTTTCATACGAATTAAGTAATCCGTATGCTTCATAAGAATTACTTAATTTGTATGAATCATATGGATTGTCTAATCTGTATGCTTCATATGGATTATATAACACATACAGATTGTGTATTCTATATCATCCATACAAATTAACTAATCTGTATGTAATAAAAAAATAACAAACTTACCTCAGTGCCACCACGAAGGCGACTCCAACGACGCCAAACAGTGAACACATCTACCACCACCCAAAACTAGCTCCTCCAACACCAACACCTCCAATGCACAGCCAAAACCAAACAACTCGCAGCAAAAAGAATGCAGAACAAATATGCAGAAGTGGGCAAGAACGCTACATGACCAACAGTAAAAAAGAAAACACAGCCGAGGGCAAATTTGGAATTTAAAAAAATAATATGGTGTATTAGAAATGAATATGGTATATGAAACATATCCCAATTAAATGTTGACGTTGGGCTGGTGTAATGTTCCAAACTTGGCCCATTAGTTTCTTTTTCCTATGTGCTACTCTCTGTTCCCTTATGGATCCCTTTTGTGTTGTTGTTTACCACCACTGAACCTGAAGCACGATTGTGGTCTTCTAGGGTAGCGAGGGTGCATAGGTGGATATCCATGTTTGTTGTAGCAAACGTCAATGCTATGTCCAGAGCGACCACAATAAGTGCATTCTTTGTTTGACATTCCTTTACCTCCGTTGTGTGCAGAGTTTCCGTTGGCGCCATCATAGGGAACACCCTCTCCTTTGTTATAAAAATTATGTTTCTTTGCAGCATTGACAAATTTGTTTTGCTCTTCTGCAATATCTTGGCCAGATAGTTAGTGTCGTTCATAAAGAATTACCATGGAAAAAACTCTATTTGCTAATGGCACGGGTTCCATAAGGAGAACCTGTGAACGAACTGCTAAGAATCGCTCATCAAGTCCTTTAAGAAAGCGAATAATGAAGTCCTGGTTGTGACAGATCTTAGTTGAACATGTGCATGGAACCATGGGACGATAATTGTCCAGCTCTTTCCAAATCGACTTCAGCTTGGTGTAGTAATCCATCACTGTGTGTTACTTGCTTAAGGTCGAATACTTCTTGGAGTTGTGCAATGAGAAGCAAGTCCCCTTGAGAAAATCGTTCCCTTAAGTCGTTCCATATATCGATGGCACGATCAAAGTGTAAAACGCTTTGAGAGATGGACTGGGACAAAGAATTCAGAATCCAAGACATGATCAAAGTGTTGCAAGGTTCCACGTTGTTTACAAGGGATCCGTGAGTTCTGGGGTTGGACTAGATCCTATGAGGATGGCCATCTTGTTCTTTGAGATGAGAGCCATTCTCACTGATCGTGACCAAGAGTGATAGTTATTTTCGCTCAGTGATTGTGAGACAAGAACAAAGGTAGAGCTTTCACTTGGGTGTATATAATAAGGGCTTGATGGGTTTTGAGTAGGGTCTTGAACATTGCTGTGAATTTCTAACATGAAAGGTTATAGAGTATCAGCAAAGCTCCAACAGGGAGCTCTGATACCATAAAACAATTTTGGATATAAAGGAAATGGACAAAAGAGTTGAGACAATGATGAATGAAAGACTACTTTTCCTTGATAATCGTTTACAATGGCTGAAGGAATATATAGCTAGAAATAATACACCCAATTGATAATATTAAAAGCTAGAAGACAAAAATCAAAAATACAAAAAGAGAAGGCCAACTCTATGACAACTATTATATCAGCTACCACTGTCAACAAAGGACAAGGACCGAAAAGACAAGAACCAACACAATAACATCTAGAGCCTTCTAGAATCGTCTAGAAGTCTTAAATTGGGTCTTGGGCTTGCTGACCATTTATGGGCTGAGTGTGAGGTGTAGCCTGTTTTTCCAATACAGTCTACCAATCTTACACCAACTCTTTCTTTTCTTGTAAACACAAACTTCTATCTCTTTGGAAGATGAAACACATAGCACTATATGACCAAGCATGAGCCAATAGAAACCTAAAAAACAAACACTCATAGAAGGCATAGCATAGGTCCACACAAATAGTACAGAATCAATACTTCAAAATGCATAAACTAAAAGCATGACACACATAGAGATTCATTACTTCAAATAGTAAAGAAATGCAACACTGTTTGCATTGAAAGTGAACCATACAGATTCACTACTTCAAACAAAAAGCATTACACATACACATTCAACCAAAAATTTAAACAGTGTGATGTTACATGAAATTGCTGAAAATGGAGAATGGTGTCTTTTCCTCTTTTTTTTTTTTTTTTTTTTTTTTTTTTTTTTTTTTTTTTTTTTTTTTTTTTTTTTTTTTTTTTTTTTTTTTTTTTTTTTTTTTTTACACAGCGAGTTAAAGAAAATGGGAGTAAGAGTGTGGTGAGGTGATTCTTTGAAATGTGCTATCACGAGTATAAATGTAAGGAGCTCACAAGACCTGAGTGATTGTTGCTATGAGGAGGGAGAGAAAATCTTATGAAGAATTATGTGCATGTAAGCGTCTGAAAAATGTAGTGTTGTGTGCTTTGTGTGTGACTGCTAATATATATATATATATATATATATATATATATATATATATGTTAATAAGCTTTTATGTGCACCATAAATTTCATTAGAAAATTTAAATGAGTCAATGAATAAATTTTCTGTTTAATCCATATAAAACTAACATGATATAGTCACCTCAAAATAAATACAATATCATGTTTTTAGCTTCAGAACATAAAATAAGATCCAATGTTAAATTTCTACAAACCATAAATTGGCAACTCTATAAGATAGCAATTGTGCATCAAGCAACATCTAAAATAACATCAAAAAACATAAGAGAAATCGTAGAAAGACAAAATTGTATAGTGGTTTTGAGCATGTATTGGGGGATGGGGGCTCTCTTAAGGTTGGGAGCTCAATAGTGTAATTTAGCCACTTCTTATGTAACTCTCCTTCTCAATTCTAGAATTCCTAGAATATTCCACATTTGGAGATAGTTATATACATAATACACTTTCATCTTTTTATTTGGTCTCCTACCTTACAATTAGTCAATGCCTCACTTGATGACACTGCACCAGAGTAGATAACATACAATTGTTTTGCAAAAGAGACAAAACTCAGAATAATTTTGAAAGAATTCTAGGTGTTATCTGTATTAGAATATTTACAATTCCAATGGAGCATGGAAAATTACCTGTATAAGATGCCTAGTACAATACCATGCAGACTGAGAGAAAACAGGAGCCATACCATGATAATTTTGAAATAGAAAAAATAAATGTCTAGTTCAAAACAAACATAAAACTTCTAAGCACAAAAAAAAATGAAAACCAGAACCATTTCACGCATAACTATCTTACAGGCCTTTTTACGTAAAGGGGGTATTTTTTTTCATAATTTACGGATCAAGGGTACTTTTCAAATAATTTACGGAAGAGGGGTAAGTCGTAAAAAATTTACGACTTCTGAATAGAAAGTCGTAATTAATTTTACGACTTTATTTTTTTAATTTTTCATCCCAAAATCGGATAATATTTTATGACTTCTGAATGCATTTTAATTTTAATTTACGACTTTAAAGTCGTAATCTAAAGTCGTTGCAACCAATACGATTTTAATTTTTTTTTACAAAGAAGTCGTAAATTATTATACGACTTCCATTTTTTTTAAGGAAGTCGTATAATAATTTACGACTTCCGTTAAATTTTTTTTTTCCAAAGTCGTGTCAATCTATACGACTTTTGCTTTTTTTTTTGTTTTAGGTTTTTTTAGGATACGTTTTTTAATTTTGTTTTGTTTAATTTTGTTAATTTATTTTGTTAAGTAAATTTTAATAAAATTATTTTATTTATTATTTAAGAATACACTAATTTTAATATATTTATTTGATTTAATATTTTGTATAATTTTATTTATTTTGTATTTAATATAAACATTAAAAAAAA
>PYAF01002998.1:478453-507663 GCA_007407185.1 Glycine tomentella | reverse complement strand
GATTGTGCAAGTAGATGGAACATTTTTAACTGGAAAATATTGTGGTACTTTATTGACTGCCATTGGACAAGATGGTAGTAGAAACATTTTTCCACTTGCTTTTGCAATTGTTGAGAGCGAGAGCAAAGAAGCTTGGATGTGGTTCTTGCATCATTTAAGGAGATACGTTACACCCCAACCGAATTTGTGTATTATTTCAGACAGGGGAACAGGTTTGTTAGCAGCTTTGCGATCAGATAGAGTTGGGTGGACTTCACCAGATGTATCTTCTGTATATTGCATTCGCCACATTGCTTCAAATTTTAACAAAGAGTTTAGGAATGTTGACTTAAAAAAACAAGTCATAAATATGGGTAATCTTCTAAACATTTCATAAATAAAATTCTTACATTATTGTGCATTAATGTAATTAATACTTATTGTTTTTTATTTTGCCATAGGATATGAGTTGAGAAAATCTCGGTTTGAGGCAAAGTTACTCATAATGCGATCTGAGTTTCCACTTGCAGCAGATTGGTTGGACTAGATTCCCAAGAATAAATGGACACAGGCATATGATGAAGGAAAACGGTATGGCCATATGCCTACCAACCTTGTCGAGTGTATGCATTCTGTGTTGAAAGGAGCCAGAGCATTGCCTATTACTGCCTTAGTGAATGAAACATTTAATAAAATAAATGATTCATTTGTTAGTAATGGCATGAAAATCATGGCCATGATAGAGGCAGGATATAGGTACTCTGAAGAGGTATCTGTTATGCTGCAAGAAAATCGACACATTGCAACCTCACATTATGTGAGGATGTTCGTTCGAGAAACGGGGGAGTTTGAGGTACAAGAAATTGCAAACACGCGACTTGGGTGACGAGCAATGGCATGCACTGTCAAATTGAACGAATGGTCATGTGATTGTGGACAATTTCAGGCCATTCGAATTCCTTGCTCGCACGCAATTGCAGCTTGCTCTTCTTGCAATTTAAATTACGATGACTTTGTTGACCCTGTATATAAGTTGGAAAACATTTACAAAGTTTATCAACATCACTTTCACTCTCTTGGAAGCGAAGACCATTGGCCTCAATATGTAGGTCCATATTTTATGCCTGATTCTTCAAAACGACGTCAGACATCAGGAAGGCCAACCACTACTCGTATACATAATGAAATGGACGAACCAATTCCAAATAGGCCTAAGAAATGTTCATTATGTAGAACTGAAGGACATAATCGTAGTAACTGTCCATACAAGGAAGTCAACGGTTAATATTATTTATAGTTTTTATATTTTTATTTCATTTGTATTGTTCATTTCTAATGTTATTTTTATTTTAACAATCATATTTATTACTAAATTAAATAATGTTCATAACATTGTGATAATTATTAACAAAAATCATTAACATATTATTGTGTCAAATATTAAATTTTGTTAATAATTGAATATTATTATAAAATTTTTAGTTTAGTTCTTTTCAAATACAAATGTTAACATAAAAATACATATGTTATAAAATATATCAAATAAAATCATATAATATCTTCATTAAACATATATTACTTTGTAAATTTTTGAATTATAAAATAACATATTTTTTATAATAAAAATAACAAACAACAATTAAAATTAAAAAACAAAAATAAATAACAGAACAAAACAATATTTTTTTTAATGTTTATATTGAATACAAAATAAATTAAATTATACAAAATATTAAATCAAACAAATATATTAAGTGTATTGTTAAATAATAAATAAAATAATTTTATTAAAATTTACTAAACCAAATAAATTACAAAAATGAAACACATAACCGTATCCTAAAAAAAGCTAAAAAAAAAAGAAAAAGTGAAAGTCATATACAAGGAAACGACTTTCAAAAAAAAAAAAATAACGGAAGTCGTAAATTATTATACGACTTCCTTAAAAAAATAAAAATAAAATGGAAGTCGTATAATAATTTACGACTTCTTTTGGAAAAAAAAAATAAAATCGTATTGGATGCCACGATTTTAGTTTACGACTTTGAAGTCGTAAATTAAAAATAAAATGCATTCAGAAGTCGTAAAAATTTATCCGATTTTGGGCTTGAAAAATAAAAAAAATAAAGTCGTAAAATTATTTACGACTTCCTATTCAGAAGTAGTAAAAAATTTTACGACTTACCCCCTTCCCGTAAATTATTTAAAAAGTACCCCTGATCCGTAAATTACAAAAAAAAAAGACCCCCTTTACGTAAAAAGGCCCTTACATTCCTTTTGGTTAGTCATCTTATGCAACCATGAGAACATCTTACGTAAAAAGGCCCTTACATTCCTTTAAAGGTTGTCAATGTCAAATTGCAAAAAAAAAAAAAAAAAAAAAAGGATTGCCAGATCAACAAACCAAGCAAAACACATCAAATTTGATTTTGAAGTTACAATTACTTCTGGGTGGGTGAAATGCTACATGGATGGGACTGCTAAATGGTCCCCTGACATGATCAGATGTGGAGGTATTAATAGGGATCATCATGCGAATATCTTGGGGATGTTTTACTTTGAATACAGGAATCAAGTGTGCCTTATATGCAAAGCTTCTGGATGTTGCCAAAGCTATTGAAATAGCCTTTGATAAGGGTTGGAAGAATCTATGTTTGAAACGCGATTCTTAAATAGTGGTCCTAGCCTTCAAGGATGTCAAGATAGTCCCATGGCAGATTCAGAACAGGTGGAAAAATGTGGTTTGGCTCATCAAATCAATGAACTTCGTTGTGGGCCACATTTATCGTGAAGACAACTAATGTGCAGATAGACTAGCCTTACATGCCACTACTATACAGGATTTTTGTTGGTGGGATTTTATCCCCTCTTTTCTGACTTCTTTTTTTTGTACCGGATAGAAATGCTCTTCCCTATTGCAAATTTAGGTAGAGTTTTGCTTTGTCCCTTCATGGGTTTGGTTTAACCCCCCATGATCCTCCTGTATCTTTTGCTTTGGTTATTAATATGTTTGGCCTTTTGCTTGCTGTGGTGCCAACCTAGTTGGGATTACGACAAACATTGGCCTTAGCTTAGTGCCCTTTTTGCATAAAAAAAAAAGTTACAATGATTTTGACATTTGACCCTAGTGAGTGATATGAAATTTCATTGTCTTAAGGAGATACCTCTTTTTTATTGGAGGTTCATGTGCCTTTAGACGTCAGTCCTTCTATTCCTTGATATTCCAAGGATCGTTGAGAAATGAGAACCTATTCTTGTGAACTTTTTACTTTCCTTTAAACTCCAAATTCCATATTCTGCATTTTAATTATCAACAAATAGTTTGGGATGAAAAGAACAGAGTTTTTAACAATAAATTGCACAAATGGAAGCAAGCTACACCACCATTGGTTCTTTCATTTTTAGCATTTCATATTTTATTTTTTCCTATTGCTCTTGCAAGTGTCAGATTTATCCTCCTTTCTCTTGCCCCATCATCTTGATTTGACCATGGCTAGCATCGTAATTGCCTTACATAATGTCCGTAGTGTGCTCCCCGTGCCAAAACTCTATTAATGCAAATGTAATACCAATAAATTAGTTTGATATAAATGCTATTAAATGAATTATTTAAGGGATCTCTAAGAGTTCAAACCATAAAATAAAATTACTTAGTTCTTAGGCAAGTTCACTCTAAATATCCTAAAACGGCTAAAAGCAAAGAGTCATCTCATCATATTATATTACTCTTACTGACACAATATTCAAGTTGTTAGTAGAATGCACTTATTGTATTGCTATGAGAAAACAATAGTGCACGTTGATAAAAAAGCTAACAAACAAAAACCAATCATGACAATTTGCACTGGAAGATACGAATAGTTGCTGGCAAAAGATAAAAATTAGAGTCAAATACAAAACTTTGAGGATAGTGATACATTGTTTTTTATGTTTTGACCAAAAGAAAGACAAATAGGGCACTCTAATTGTATCACAAACTACTTGAATACAAATACACAACAAACAGAGCTGAGAACATACAACAAATATTATATAATGCATAGAAATGGATGTACTAACCAAAAAGCAAAAGAAAAAAAATACACATTGCATAAGCCACAAATTCTCACTTTCTCAAAAATACTGGTCCATGTCCACCGTAACTTTCTCAAAAATAAAAAAAACAACACATTCACTCATCCTCTGACTTGGCACAGTGCACACATGTTCTCTCTTAACAGGATTCAAATCACTTGTCCCACCAATAAAAACATGTCATTTCATTTAAAATATCCTCCTAGACTTCTCACTTTTTACACATTGTCCTTAACAATTCCCTTCACTATTATCCCTCTCCTCAACACTAACCAATCTTTCCTTTCTCCAAGACCAAATTTCACCTATCGGCACTTATAGGAACCATCCACTACTACAAAACAGGCTTTCTACATCGGTTCCACAGCGCATTCGACGTCGATTCTCCAACCGTCTTTGTAGTCAACGCAGTTGAAAGGTAAGACTTTTGACGTCGGTTATTGAACCGTCTTAGAATGTCTCATTCTAAGATGATTCTTAGCCTACAACCATCTTAAAATTCGTCTTTAAATATTTTTTTTTACATCATTCTAAGACGGTTATTAGACGGTTTTCCAGATAATCGTCTTAGAATGTCTTTTTCTAAATAAAAAATTAACGATTCTAAGACGAATTTTTTAGCAAAAACCGTCTTAGAAGTCTACATTCTAAGACGGTTTTCTAGATAATCGTCTTAGAATGTCTTTTTTTTTTAAATAAGAAAATAGAGGATTCTAAGACGATTTTTTTAGAAGTCTACATTCTAAGACGGTTTTCTAGATAACCGTTTGAGAATTTTTTTTTTAAATAAAAAAATAGAGGATTCTAAAGACGATTTTCTAGAAAACCATCTTAGAATATCTTTTTAAAAAAAATTAAAGAAGATCTTTTTCATGCTAATATGGAATGATGCATTGATGCACATGTTAAAATATAGAATATATACAAGACATATACCTGACCCAAACAGTAAAAGAAAAGAATACTGACGAAAAGAGCCAGAAGCTGTATTTTTGGATTTTAACTGACCAAAGGCTTCTTGGGTATCTTCAAAGCATCCTTTGCTTGCCTGCAAATTTAATCAGTTATAACACAAAATATAAGGAACAATATAATTAAGGAATACCCATGAGAAATCAACATAAGGATTAATTGAATTAATTACATACTTCAGATCGAATATATAAAATATAAACAACATTAAGTTACCATCAAATTTTAACACTAACATCATGACATGACAATGAAATTGCATATGTGGAAATCAATTTAATCATTTGATACTCAATATGCCACATAGGATTGAATATATAAAATATAAACAATTTACAAGATAAAAAAAAATGAAAGGAACTTAGATCAAACTAAACCTCATGAAACTCAAAATAGAAACAATTCTTTGGGTTTACTAATAGTGAGAACAGAAACCAAAGACTCAATTTCCTAGAGTTCTCCCACGAGACTGATGAAGTGGAATGCACTGTTTGTGTGCCTCACTACCTTAATCTTTGTCTTGTGCTCTATCGTAAATATTAAGGCAAAATGAACTGGTTGATGTTCAGTTTAATTTGGTATGCTCAGTGTGCAATTCATTATTATATTATCGAGAGAAGTAAACCTACTAGATTATTATACAATTACTCACTTTGTATTATAAAATATATAAAAAAAATGCAAAATAACATTAGTCATTGTGTCTTAAAAAGTGAGAAATAACAACAAAAGGTACTTTGCATCATAAAGTCCCTAATCGATCTGTAGGCATTAGACAAACAGGTTACCCAAAAGTACCCATTACTCGAGTTGTGATATGACTTTTTCCAGCACCAATAACTTTGCCAACCCAAAGTCAAATATTTTGGCATTGAAGTCATCATCAATTAGAATATTGAAGCCCAAAAATACTCTATTTATGCTCAAGAAAACATTTTCAATACAAAACAAACCTAAGCAATTCATATACAGGGCTAAAACAAGTTAAATGTATGCTTCAAACAATGAGGTAGGTCCACAGGTGTACCTTTTGGCATTGAAAGTGAAACTCACCAATTGCATTGAAAAACTAGATTTTACCAACTTTATATATATGATCCACAATGCAAAAAGAACTGAATAAAAGTATATCTCTGTATAAAACCCAAATTTCAAAATTCTAGATGGCTATCCATAGAAGCTGCAGAATAAATTTCATTTTATGGTCTTCATACTGTTTGTGAAACTAATAATGCCAAAAGCTGAAAGCTAAACTCATTTAGTTCAGTGTAACTTCACATCCACCATCAAAATTAACTCTTCAGCATAGTAGACCCAACATTCAGTTAACCCATAATTTTCAAGCATATGGAGGCTTACCCAATGAAAACTTCTAGACAGGTGTGATTGAACAATTTTTCAGGTGTGATTGAACAATTAACTCTTAGCATAGTAGACCTAACATTCATTTAACTCTTTAGCATAGTAGACCTAACATTCATTTAACTCTTTAGCATAGTAGACCCATCATTCGTTAAATAAGGTGTTTGTAGTAGTGATCGGAACCATATGGTTCAAGTGTGATTAAACAATTTTTTTTTGTTACTACGTAGAAGTTGAGACTGTTGAGCGTAAGCAATAAATATAGCACAATGCAACCCTGTGTTGATTCTTAATTTTTCTAGGCATGCAACTCAAGTGCAAATAATTTCTACACTCTCAATTTCATGTATTCACAAGGAAACAATAACGTGCTAATGTTGAAACGATAACAAGAAATAAAAATCTTGCTTTGAAATAATTAGATGTTGTATTTTGAATCTTAATTGGAAAATTTTGGATGGGTTTCAAGGTTTTAAATTGGTGTAATTGGGAATAGGTCTGTTGATATTTTCCAGCATTGAAACAATTAAGTGCTCTATTTTATTCTTGATTGGGAATGCAATGTAATTTTGTGATGATATATTTTTAATCAGATTTTGTGATGTGATGATGATTATGGAAGAAAAGGGACAACAATGGCGTTGAAACTATACAATGTTGAAACAATAATAATCAATGGAAAAGTAGGGTTAACAGAGTATGGAGTTAATGACAATGTGGGTAAAAGTGATAAGTCTAGGTGGTATTTTAAATGACATGATATGTTTTTATTGGTGGGGCATGAAGTGAGACACACTCATGGGACAGGTGATTTGAATCCATCTTAACAAAGGACACCTCAATTATAACACCCTAAGGGTAACCTTAATTATGCTTAAGATTTCTAGAGACACAAAAATTAAAAACATTTATATGACATTATCATGCAGAAGCTAACAAATAAATATACAAATTAGAACTTAATTACAATTTATTTCTCATAAATTTTACATCATACAACATATAAGAAAAATACAAAGAAATATAAAATAACTGAGCTATATCTTCCCTGATGAGACTCCATGCTCCAACAACACATGCCATCACCTGTTTCCTAAAAAGGAGGGAACTTAAAGGGCGAGACATAATGTCTCAGTGAGTGCTCTAAGGGTCCTAAGGTGTTAAACTCATTTAACCAATCATCCCTTCACATATCTCTCATGGCTTTAATCTTATTGAGCTTATAGTAAATTCATCATGCCTAGGTCGGATATACACCTTTCAATAATTAATAATTTTCATTGACTTCTCACTTATCTTGATTTGTTGTACTAACTTACTTTCATTATCATTTTAGAACTTCACTTTCACCATTAACACTTTCCTACTACAATCCTATTTAGTTAGCTCAATATTCCCCATTTAGATTCTTTCCTTCTTTCATTTGACACTTAGGATCGTATACCAAAATCCAAGGTTGATAGTATTCTAAGATATCCCTAACGTTCACCTTGCATCTTTTTATCCTTAACTATTAACACACATTCTCACATCTATGCTTGCCCTGACTAGGACTCACATAATACTAGTAACTTTTCTCATGCCCTTAACCTAGATAACAAATCAAAGCACATTACAAGTCAAAACAATAGTTTTTCACATAAACAACATATCACAATCTTATATAGAAATTATTATCACTTTACACAAGAATCAACACAGTGCACACATGACTCATGCATCACAAAATCACACCAATCAAAGACACTCATAATAATACACATATGCAATGCGATGTCTTCATTCTTCTATTCTCATATGCATGTGATATTAGTAAAACACATTGCGATAGAATCTTAGAACGACATGTAGTAATGGACCCACAAGATCTCATCACTACATTCTCATTGAGATGAGGTTGTTGGCAGCGCGTCAGGGTTACCTAGTCATGCAAGGATACTCCAACCCATGAGATCAACATGAACCACACAAAGATTCCAGATTGGATACACCCTGTTTTTACCAATATCTGGAATTGTCACACATAAGGGTGGACATGGTCTAAGTGGGTTTTAGACTCTACATGTCGGATGGTGAGTCAACCTTGTTAAGAATGAGGACCTGCAAAACAAAGGAAAGGACTCTGATGCTGAAGTAAGTATATCAAATATTGAGAGAATAAAGTGATTGAGAGTGTTAGCCAAGATGAGGAAGTATGTACTCTTATGTAAGTGGGATGTGAATGAATGTGTGGAAAGGTTAGATGAAACTTGTATTTATAGGATGAGTGTGAGTCTTGGGCCTTTGTAGATAATTAACCTGTAGATAAGGTTAACAAATAATTGCAGATTGTATATAATTCAAATTATAGATAAGTCGTACCTTGTAGATAATCTGTTTCCTTATAAATAAGTAACAACTTGTAGATAAGAGCTTATAGATAATCTGAGACTTGTAGATAATTAAATACCTGCTGAGAGATAAAGTTGTTGCAATATTTGAATAATAGCACATAACAGGTAACCTGGTGGCCTGAAAAGCCTGACTGCTGAGGGTTGACATCCGTGCTCTTGTAATAGGGCTGACGTGGAGGGTAGACACGAGTATATAGGGTCCCACATAAGTGGCCACATGTATTTTCCATATTTTGTACAGTACATAAGCCCCCCAGCCTATGAGCCAGCTTGCGGGCGAAAGAGTTTGTAAGAGTTTTGACGAAGACTGTCTGGTGTCAAGGTTAGTAACTTGAATAAGTAAAAGAGTAGCAAGCTCATGAAGCCCCCAAGCGTGGACAAGTGTTGTCCGATGTCGATGGTGATAACCTCGACAAATGTAAGAAATGTAAGTGGGGAACTTGTCAGGCTATCTCTATTGAATAGTCTAGAAAGGACATGCTTTATCTATAGACAAGGTTGGACATTCTAGGCACATTGTGTGTCCTGGTTGGACGCTTTTGCCCTTATCTGACTGTTGTGGAGTGTATTGAAAGCATGCGTTATGCTTTGTCTTATGCCACAGGTGTGTGTCGCACATGTGCAGTACTCATGCATATGTGTCACTTGTGGAGTGGGCACGTACTAGAGACTTGCCGTAGTGAGTGAGTAGCGTTAGGTCATGGTGCGGGTTTCAAGGGAGTCGTTTCAAATCCCATTAGTAACTGAAAAGTTGCGCCTCCATTTAAATGGAGGGGACATTTGACATTTTCTGTCACCGCCATACTTGCCTTCTTGTATTTACTGACTTCTTCTTCTTTCCAGAACCTTCTTTGCTTTCTTGGTTTTCTCCTTGCTTCTCCTTTCTCCATTCAAGGTACATTTTCTTGTTTCAAAGATGACTGTGTCCCCTATTTCGATTCTGCTTTGGGTTTGGGAGGTAGTGATTTAGGGGGCTCGATTGAGCAACCCTTTATACACGAAGTGATCTTTGTGGGTGACTCCTCGGATAAGGATAGTCACCACGAAGTTTTTGATGGTGAGGGTACCTCTCACCTTTGGCAGAGGGCGAGACCTTCTGTTGCCCCTCGGACCGAGAAACCTTTGCCGTTTGCGATTCTTTCTCCTTCTACTTCTAGAAGGGCGAGGAAGAATGTCGCTGGGAATGATAGGGCTTCCCCTCGTGTGCAGTACAACCATAGTGTTGGGTCACCGTCGTCTACCCGGCCGTGCCTAGCTATGAGTGGGTGAGAGAAGATGTTCTCAAGTACAACAACCCAAAATCCAAAAGGCTAGAGGTGAAGTTGAAGGATGCCGATGGTAGATTCACTGTCGAGATAGAGCTAGCTAAGAAGGTGGAGAGTCTAGAGGAAAGGCTGAGGGAGACTCAGGTTGAGCTTTCTGCTGAAATGGTGGTTAGCAAGGAGCTTGATGAGGAGTTGAAGGTGTACAAGCAGGAAGCAATGGAGCTGCACGAGAAGGGCTTCTTCAAGGCGGTGTGCCAAGCTGGCCTCTTTGCGAAGGACCTTGACTTGGGTCAGTTTGATCCTTTCAAGGATGTGAAGGATGACACTTGGTTGATAAGGAAGAGCTTGGTTCCGCTGAGGAGAACGCTAGTGATGCAGCTGATGTGTATGATGTTTTTATCTTTTTGCTTCTTTTGTACTTTTGGTCGTTGGTGGCCATGTAAAGTTATTTTTCAACTTTAATGAAACTATTCCTTATTTCCCATCTTCGTCAATCTTCTTTATTTTGCATATTGTCTTCTCTTGAGTTTTGCATGCCATGAATTATCGTTGTCATGAAGTGATGTTGGGTTCCTATCGAGGCTCCCATTATCAGTCTGTACTTAAGAATATATCTTAGGCTTATAAATGTTGAGGGTGGACCGTGGACATCTGTTGTTGAACTCTTGTTTCTGCAATTGGCTAAGTCCTTAGCCTATCGTGTCAAGGTTCATATGAAATTTGGAATGTCAAGGGTAGACCTTGGACATTTTTTTCCTGCAAAACAAATAACCCTATGGTCCTGCATGTCGAGGTTCCATAGGAGTTTAGAGTACCAAGGGCGGACCCTGGATTTTGGTACCAAGAATGTTTCTTGGGTTTGGCATACCAAGGATGGACCTTGGATTGAGAACCAAGAATGTTTCTTGGGTTTTTGTGTAGCTTGTATTCCTGCACAAATAGAATTTATGAGCACTGAAATCATCAAAGTAATGCTTTAAATACCTTGTATTTCCACAATGGATAACTTGGTAAATATGAGGTTGACCACTGGTGGACCTCAATCTTTGAAAATTGCATGTTTCTAAGTGTTGTTGATAACTATGTAGGTCAAAGATGGACTTTGAACACCTATTTCTGCAATAAATAATCCTATGGTCCTCCATGTCGGGGCTCCATAGTGTAGAATAGTACCAAGATAGTTTTCTTGGGTTTTAGGAGACCAAGGGTGGACCTTGACCTTTATGTGCCATGTATGTATCTTGGGCTTTATGTTCCTGAGAACTTATACTCCTACAAGGAGGAAAATATAGAAATAATAACCTACGTTGAGGGTAGACATGGTTGTACCTTATATTTGTCAAGGCTGACACTGGTGGAGTTGTCCAAGCTGGGATTTGTCAAGATTCACCAAGGTGTGACCTTGGGTTTGTAGTCCTAAGAGTTGGTCTTGGATCCATGATTCATTGAGAATCTACCAGCAGCGCATCCGCCCTGGGATTTTAAAGGTTGACCAAAAATCTTGGGTTTTACGGACCTATAAATGGTCAAGAACGGATTCTTGGGTTGCCAAGACGGATCTTGGGCTTAATAAGGTCAACCAAGTAGATGGAATTATGAGCTTTCTACCAAGGACGAACCTTGGGTCTTCATGACCAAGAACGGATTCTTGGGTTGCCAAGACGGATCTTGGGCTTAATAAGGTCAACCAAAGCTTTAGGCTTAAGAACCTTAACGGTTCGGCATAGTTTGGATTTACAAACCTGTAAATTGCCAAGACAGATCTTGGGCTTTGTAAGGTCGACCAAAGCTTTAGGCTTACAAACCTTAACGGTTCGGCGTAGTTTGGATTTACAAACTTGTAAATTGCCAAGACGGATCTTGGGCTTTGTAAGGTCGACCAAAGCTTTAGGCTTACGAACCTTGACAGTTTAGCATAGTTTGGATTTACGAACCTGTAAATTGCCAAGACAGATCTTGGGCTTTGTAAGGTCGACCAAAGCTTTAGGCTTACAAACCTTGGCGGTTCGGCGTAGTTTGGATTTACGAACCTATAAATTGCCAAGATGGACCATGGGCTTTGTAAGGTCGACCAAAGCTTTAGGATTACGAATCTTGATGGTCAACGTAATTTGGATTTACGAACCTTTGGAGAGTACCAAGACGTGTTCGCCCTGGATTTTAGTAAGGCTTGCCTATGGTAGACCTTGGCAAGTAGTACCAGGACATGGTCCGGGGTTTTTGTCGAGGCTGGACCTGGGAGCATGATCAGGCGATAATTCCTGAAATTAGTCAAAATCCTACAATATTGACGTAAGTAAAAAGAAAAAGAGGTATATGTTTTATTAACATAGCATTTAATGTACATATTCCCTCTGTTGTTCCCCGGATGAGCCTCATTAAAACCTTTCAAGCCAAAACCCAGTGGGACAAAAGACTTGAATAGGGAAAAGAGTATGTCATCCGGTCTTGAACTCCTTAGTTGAAGTATAACTTCAAGTGGGTAGCATTCCAAGTTATTGGAATATTTTTACCACTTAGTTCCTGCAGTTTGTAGGCGCCATTGTTCAGGTTGGTGATGACTCTGAATGAGCCTTCCCAGTTTGGTCCAAGCTTGCCTGCGCAGGGATCCTTCCAGGCTTCACCCCGGACACGCCAGACTAGATCGCCTGGCTAGAAAGTTCGAGGTTAAACTTTAGAATTGTATCTTCTTGTCCTGCGGAGCTTGGCAGCTTCTTCGTTAATTCTGGCTATGTCTCAAATTTTTTCATTGGTGTCTAGCTCGACTCTCATGTTTTCCTCGTTACACTGTTCCTGAAAAAGCATCCTTCTTGTCGAATATTCCCCTAGCTCAACGAGGATCATGGCATCAGTGCCATATATAAGGCGGGAAGGGGTTTCCTTTGTAGTGCTTTGAGACGTGCAATGATAAGCCCAGAGTATGCTGGAGAGTTCTTCCTTCCAGAGACCTTTAGATTTTTCCAATCTGGTGCGAAGGGCTCAGAGAATGACTCTATTTGCAGCTTTCACCTAACCATTAGTCTGGGAGTGTTCAACAAAGGTGATTAGGTTCTTGATACCCAGTCATGTGAGGAAGTCCTCGTAGGTCTGTGCCTTGAACTGCGTACCGTTGTCAGTAACAATAACATAACGTAGACCATATCTGCATATGGGATGTGTCCAGGTGAAGGTTTCGACTTCGCTGGCCGTTATTTCTTGTAGTGGATTTGCCTTGATCCACTTGGTGAAGCAGTCGATTGCCACCAGCAACAATTTGACCATTCTTGGAGCTTTAGGGAATGGTCCCAAGCCCCCACATAGCGAAGGGCCATGGGGAAGAGATGGTATGAATGTTATCAGGAGGAATCCGTGGGATGTTCGCAAACTCCTGACATCTTTTGCATTTCCGTGTGAACTCAAAGGCATCATTCCTGAGTGTTGGCCAATAGTATCCTGCTCGTACTACCTTAGTGGCGAGGGAGAGCCCCTGTATGGAGGCCGCATATTCTTTCATGGAGTTCCCTCAGGACGTAGTTTTCCTGTTGGCTGTCTAGACACTTGAGTAGAGGTGTTGTCAGTCCTCTTTTGAATAACTCGCCATCGATGATAATGTAGTTGCTGGCTTTCCTCTTTAGAGGTCGACCTTCGTTTTCATCTGCAAGGAGTGTTCCCTTTAAGAGAAAGTCTCTATAAGGGGTCATCCAACTAGGTTCCTCCAATTCGACAGTCATTACCGCTTGGGTGTCAATGGTGTGTTTATGGAGTATTTCTTGGATGATTGTTTTGAGGTGCCCGATTTTTTTGGTACTGGCCATTTTAGATAGCAAGTCAGCCCTGATATTATTCTCTCGTGGTATGTGATACATCTCGAAACACTCAAAACTGTCGATGAGGGTTTTAGCCAGATGGTAATACTGGAGGAGTATGGCTTCTTTGGTTTGATACTTGTGTGCTATCTGTCCTTGGACGGGCTGTGAGTCCGAGTAGCATCTTAGACATTGAGTCCCGACTTCTTTTGCGAGTTGGAGTCTTGCTATGAGTGCCTCGTACTCGGCTAGGTTATTTGAGGCTTTGAAGTTAAGCTTAAGGGCTTGTTCCAGTGAGATATTGTCGGGTCCTTCAAGTATAATGCCTGCTCCGCTTCCTTGTGCGTTGGTTTCTTCATCCATGTAAAGGTTCTACCAGTATGGGGTGGATTTGTCTTTTCCTGCAAATTCTTCCAGAAAGTCTACTATGAATTGCGTCTTCATGGAACTGCGTGGTTCATATCGAATATCAAATTCTGACAGTTTGACTGACCATGTCACTATTCTGCGCTATCTCTTCGTCTATCATTGTCTCTGTTTCTGAATCGATCCCCTATCGTTCTTCTTGTCTTTTTTGTGTTGGGGGATTATCAGGTTTTTAACAAATCGTGATAAGTGCCCCGCTTGGATAAGTTCTTCTATCTTATCTTTCAAGGTCAAACAATCTTCAGTGTTATGACCATTGCCATTATGATATCGGTAGTATCTATTAGGGTATCCTTCCTGTTTCATGGATGATGAGGGAGTTGGCAATGTCACTTGTACTTCCGTGTTGAAGGCATCGTCCATGATGGTAGCTTGGTTGACCGTCAGGGGAGTGTATCTCTCAAACTTGGGTCTTCTCGGGAGAAGCTGTTGCTTATGCAACTATTGCCTCTTGTTTGACCTCTGGGGGTCAACTTTGGTGGATACTTCGTGTTTCTCTCGCTTCTGTCCAATCCATCAGACTTCATTTCTGAACTTCGACATTTCTTCCATCTATATGTAACCTTTCGCTCGTTCGCGTATTTCGTCCATGCTAGAGGGAGGTTTCTTGCATAGACTGTCTACGAACTTGCTAGGTCGAAGGGCCAGCATCATGGAATGTAGTGCTACCTCAGGGTTGAAGTTTCTGATCTGAATAGTCAGCTGCCCAAATTGTTCCATGAACCTGTGGAAAGGTTCATTGTCTGCTTGGCGTAGTGTCGCTTGTGCAGCGGAAGTCAGCCTATGAGTTCGGCTAGTCGCGTATTGTGCATTGAATTTTTCGACAAGGGTGTCGAAACTGTCAATGGACCGTTCAGGGAGGCTACCATACCATGCTAAAGCTGCCCCCTTCATGGAGATAGGGAACACTCAACATAATATGGCGTCGTTGGTGTAAAGATTTGCCTTTGATAGGAAGGCATCCAGGTGTTCATCGGGGTCAGTGGTGTTATCATACCTCTCTAAATGTAGAGGTTTCCAATCAAACGAGACATCGACTTCCCTAATGTGGTCAACGAGAGGATTACGCTGTGTGTTATGCCTCTCCAGTTGGTAGCCCTGTGTTCAAAAACGAATACCGGGAGGGTTGACATGTTGTCGAGGATGCGATTCTCCTTACGTCTTTTCTTCTCTGGTGACAGAGGAGCGTTCAGCTCTCTGGGATGTCTTGCTCTGCTTTCCTACTGAGCATGATCAGCTTTCAACCTTCTAATTTCTTCTTAATGTCTTTGTTCCATCTCTGTCAAGCGATTCTGGAGTTGTTGAATGGTGTCAGTATTTGTCATGGTAGCCTGCGGAGGGTTAGACGCTTCGATAAGGGTGTCACGTCTAACACTGGAGCGTGTACTGACCATGTATTCGTGCCGATGACTTATCTGGGTGCGAGGCTACAGGGTAAGATTTACCAGGGGCCCACGGTGAGCGCTAAATGTTCTTACCAAAATCTGAAAATTCCACGTGTGAGCTAGGCGTTGCCAATGTGGACTCAAAATTTTGCACGTCGGATGATGAGTCAACTTTGTTTAGGGGGAGGACCTGCAAAACAAAGGAAAGACACTCTGACGCTTAAGTAAGTACATCAATTATATGAGAATAATTGAATATAATATCAGAAGGGTATGAATATGAGTATTCAAGTATATACTCAAATCTGAATGAATGTGAATGTGTAAAGAGAACTTGTACAGCTGTATTTATAGTATGGAGTATGGGCCTTGGGCCTTTGTTTGTTAGTAACCTGTTGATAAAATAATAACAGATAATAGCAGGTAGCTATCTAATTTAAATAGAAGATAATGTGTAGCTTATTGATATACTGTTAGTTGTATATAAGTAACCACTTGTAGATAACTTGTAGAAATATTAAGAGATAAGGTGGTTACACCAATATGAATAACCGAGCATAGTGAATATGCGATTGATAAGGGGATATGCACAGTAGGCGTCCATGTTCCTGTAGAAGGCCGGTGTTCGTGTTCCTGTATAAGGCCGACGTTCGTGCTCCTGTAGCAAGATTGACATGGAGGACGGACAAGTGTGTCCGGGTTGACACTTGGAGAGTGAACAAGCACTTATTAATGTAGCAGTGCTGACGTGGAGGGTGTCTACATGTATAGTGACCTTTCAGTTATAGCCACGTGTCATTTTACCATTGTGGATTGTACATAAACAAATTTAAAAGAAGTGATGTTAACCAACTACTTATATAAGCTTCCCAATATAATGCTAAAAGTCAAATTAAACAAACCAAGTCCTAATTCTTATTCAAAGAGGAAATAACCATCATGCGAAGATGATCATCTAGAGGTTTGTTGCAAGATCAATAATGCCAACATGTATACACGTGGAAGTAACTGAGTTGACTATGATTCACGATGTCATCCTAATGAAAGGCTCTCATCTTTCTTAATCTTCAAAGAATGAATCATTTAAACCAAGAAACATATCAAATCAGTTAATGCATGTAGATTACCATAGTTGACATATGGTAAGCAAGTTTACAACTTATTTTTTATACTTCAAATAAAAAAATAACTATGACAATTGAGTGACATAATGTGTTGGTTCTAGTCTTAGGAACTCTATATTTGTAAATGAAAGTTTAAGAAGTTACATACTTTTATCACTTTGTAATGTCTTTAGTTAGAGTGAACAACCACTACTAGAAAGAATGTTTTTAACACTGCCATTTTAACATTAGTTTTTGATAAAATCGATGTTGACAAAAGGGTGGTGGCATATTTGTAAATAACATAAGTTCGTTAACATTGTTTTTTGAAAAACCGATCTTATTTTTCATTTGTTAACATCGATTTTTGAAAAATCGATGTTATTTTACGCTTGTTAACATCGATTTTCCAAAAACCGATATTGTGTTTTGATGTCAACGTAAGTTTTGATAAAAGCCGACATTATGTTTTTCGTATATTTAACCTGTTTTGGTCTAACTCTCACTCCATGATAGCGCTTCAAGTCCCCACTCTCTCACTCACCTTATTTTTACTGACAACTCTCCGCTGCGGTGATGAGGTTATGAAAGGAGAGGTCACGAAAGGTTAGCATTTCACTTTTCACTTTTCAATCCTTTCTTTTCGTCCTTTTTGTTTTTTTTCTCCAAATTTTGATCTTCTGCTCTGCTCCCACTTTCACGATCTTCCTTTCAACTTTCAAATTTCACAGTTAACCTAATCACAAATTTCGTATTCTGAAGGTCTTAATTGAAGGTCTTTCATTTTTCTTCAATTGTTTAAGCTCTCGGATTCAAACACAGCTTCTTTCGATTTCTGTTTTGATTCTTTATTTGTCTCATATGCTGTTTCACAAGGTAAACTCCTATATAGTTGTGTATCTGATCTTTCATCTGAATCTTTTATTGTGCTGTTAATTTTGTATCGGATATTAGCATGTCGATCTTGGATGATTTTGTTCTTTGGATTTTAAAGAAAAAGAAAACTATTGTTGCTTTGTGAAATTATTTATCAAATTGGATTTGCCTAAATTGAACACCAGGATTAGTGGTTTATCTGTTTTCTCTATTTTTTTCGTACAATTATGAAGATGTTTTTTTTTCTTTTTCTTGGTTGAATTCATTAATTGTTGCAAAAAACTTGAAATTAACAACAAAAAAATAGCTTGTTTGTTGAGCTGTATCATTTGAATTCCAATCTATTTCTGGGGTGATTCCCATAGTAAAAATAAGGTATTGGATATTAGGTATTGCATATTATTCATATTTGGAAACTAAGAATAAGGTGTTACTAATTTTCAAGCATGGGATTAAGGAAGATATGAAACAAACTAACTATTATTGGTATGCCTCTTTGCAAATGAATGTACCGACTAATTAAAATTTTGAGTCCATGCAAAACAATTAAGTAACAAAAACATATGAAAATTGATCACTTGGTTAAACCTCATTTGGGATGACTTTCTAGCATTAACTTAAAGAAACATGAAGACTAAGTGGAATAATTGCAACTAGCTACATAATATACATTACCACAAAGGTTACATGAATATTAGTTGATCTACATGTTAGATAATCTTTCTTTGAACCATCTTTCATTCTTTATTTTAATTTTTGCCACATTAAGTATTAACATCAATTACTAGCCTAACCTCTTCATTTTTTGGTGAAATGCTGGTGCAGATGGCATGTGTGTGTATATATATATATATATATTGAAGTAAGATATCTTTGTAATGTTGTCGTAGTGCAAGTTGATAAAAAAATAGTAACTCACTTCCAAAATCAAAAGATCATACAAATAAATTATTTTATAGGTAAAATATAGACAAAATATTAGATAAGCAATACATATTAAATTTATCCCTTCTACTGAAACACTCTCATAACGTTTAAGATTTAATCGATTACTTTGGCGATTCAATCAATTATATTCAGTTACAGAAGTTTGTTATAAATAGTTGTTAGGTCTTTTGTTTTGGTAAGAACTTGATTTTGTGAAATACCCATTACTTACAAAAGCTCTCACAGTCTGGGAAAAGATATTCTGAGTAACATTGATCTTGTTTCAAAACCTAGAACTCATGCATTATTGGTCATGTTGGTTTGAACAAGATTTGTCAAGAGTTTTTCAAAGAGAGCTGATTCCAAGAATTGCTTACATTCAACTTGAGTTTGTTTGGTAAAATTCATTCATTCATCTTCTGAGGATCATGAGGTTGTATCTCTCTTAAACTCTTACAGTGATTTGATTGTTTACTTTTATTTCTTGTAAGTTCTTAGATCAAAGAGGTTCTTTAAAGCTTTTTCTAGAATAGGGTTCTCTAGAGGGAAGAACAAAGTAGTGTTATCTGGTTCTTGGTCATTAGAAGTCTATAGGGTTTACATTTTTGTTTCTTTATCTAGGTTTGATAAAGGTGATCAGTTGTAAAAGCTTGTAAAGAACAAAGTTTGATTTAGTGGAACTCTAACCTAGTGTTGGTTGAAAGAAACTGGATGTAGCTTCTCTTGTTGAGAGGTGAACCAGTATAAATTCTTGTGTTGATTACTTTCTTTTAATCTCTTCTAGCTATCTTAATCTATGATTCTTTTGGTGCAATCTTTTATTACTCAACAAGTGAAGTTTTAAGTAATTGTATTCTTGAACTAAGTGGTTTGATTAATTGAAGCAATCTTATTGTGATAAAGATCCTAAATCCGCTTCTTGTTTTAAAATTTTTTTTAAAGACTCTGTTTTAACCAATTCACCCCCTCTTGGTTATTGTGTGTGTTCACTATTGTTTTCACTAAATAGTATACAAACAATATTCATATGATAGAATCCTTTGTTATTCATGTGTGAGGAATTTCACCAAAATCAAACTGCATTACAACATCGATTTTTGAGAAAATCGATATTGTAATGCAAAAATAACACTGGTTTTCACCAAAATTGATGTTATAAGGTGCATTGCAACCTCGGTTTTGCCAAAAACTGATGTTGTTTTTGCATTTTGCATTACTTTTGTATATTTCTTACTATACAACATCGGTTTTGGAAAGAACAAATATTGTGAAGTGAATTTAACATCAATTTTCATAATCAATGTTAAAATTGATACTTTTAATGACGGTAGTCTCAACATCGATTCATAACCAATGTTGAGAGTTCAAAAAATCTATGTTAAAAGCTTGTTTTATAATAGTGAACATATCAAATGTAATTGTAAAAGTCTAGAAATTGAAAAAAAATGTTTGCTTATTATATTATGTGTCATAGAATTCAAACCAAAACATCTGTGTATTTGGCCAAACTTTTGAGAAACATTGACTTTCATAGAACAAATGTTGTATGGATTCCAGCTCTGATAGGCAACTAACACAAAATGGGTCTTCATTGTTCAAAATGTCTCTTTAAAAAATTTACCTTCTTACTTGCATCGCCTGCCATACAAACAAAATAGTCTTCAAAGGAATAACATTATTCCACAATGCCAATGCCTACCTTGATACATGAATATTTTCCACTCCTATTTCCAAGCTTTTCGTGCATAACTCACATAATATCTTCTAGTTTCATCCTTACACTACTACAAGGGGCTCAATCTACTACGGTTCTTAGCGCATTACAATGACGGTTATACGACTGTCGTAGATATATACATCATTGAAAAGATTCATATTTTAAATACGGTCTACGGACCGTCTTTGGAAAAGTCATTTAAATTACGATTCTGCTGACGAAACCGTCCTTGATTAACTTTGCCTTTCAAAAAAAAAAAAACAAAATCAGCTATTCCACTACGGTTGTTTTTGGTACCATAGTGGATAAGATCAATTCAAACATGGTTGCGGGGAGAACCGACTTTGATTAAGAGCATTTCAAACACGGTTGCGTGGGGAACCGACTTTGATTAGGAGCTATTCAAACACGGTTACAGGTACAACCGACTTTGATTTGGAACTTTTCAAAGACGGTTTGCCTAGCGGAACCGTAATAGATTTTTTTTTTATTATTTTGGTATATATTTTAAACTTTTTATATATTATAAAAAAATCACCTATTTGTATATATTTTAAATTATTATTATTATTATTAAATTAAAATCAATTCAAACACCCATTTGTATTTATGATTAGATTCAACAAATTATTGGGTTTAAAAAAATATTCAAGACATTAAAATGTTGCTTTCCATATCTCTTCACAAATTTAGAGACAAAATTACATATATAAACTGTAAAATTTAAGTACCACATATATAAATGTATGCAACAAATTTGAATAAGAACATGATCGTAAAGAGGAAAATGGACATAAATTAGAGCTCAAGTCATGTATATTCTACAAAATTTTCTCTTAGTTCTCATAACAGAGAGAGAGATGTAGGAGGAAAAGAAAAGGAAACGTGAAATAAGATGAATGATGAGATAGAAAGAGATTATTAAAGAAAATAATTATAAAAAGTAATGTGATGAGATGAGAGAATGTCATACCAATAACCTTATAATTTGACATTTATATAATGTTACTGTAAAAAATATTATATTATTAACTAATTAAAAATTACTGTTGATATAATTTTTATAAAATTTTATCATATTTAATATTTTTATTGCATTTTATAAAATCTCAAGGATACTTATTCACTAATAGGCAAAACAATAAAGCCAAACTGGGGACACATGCCAAGGAGAAGAAGATGACCTGCCAGTGATAACAACATCAAAGAATTGAAGGCAGCCAAAATTGTTATTGACATCTGCCATACTATAGTCCCATATATAGCTGATATAACATTACTAATAGTGTTCTAAGTATGTTCATTCATACACATAAAGAAGCCAAATCTGATTGGGAGGTAAAATGATAACATACTAAGTTTCTTTTAAAAAACTATTGAACATTGCCTCGTGTTTGAATGCACAAAAATTTCCTTAAGTCCTAGTATTTAATTGATATAAAAATAAAGGGCATTTAGAATTCTTGAAAGGAAATATTAAGCAATCCAGAATAAACTCACTCAACACCCTCTTGAATCTTGCCAGGATTGCAATCCTTATAATCAACCAGTTGAGCAAACAAGTATACATGAGCAAACCAGTTCATCGCCGAGTTTTCGACCAATACTGTTCTTGGTCTTTTCTTGATGTTACCTGTCATATACATGAACAAATAGAACAACTGAGTGGTGTTTCTTTTAAGGATGAAAAGAGGAAAACAAGTACAATGAAGCTTAGAGTTACTTCTTGTAAAAATTCTGCTACTCCTTTCCTCTTTAGACATTTGAACCCCATGTATTCAAAGAACCATTGAACATTTTCCCTTGGACCCTGATACACAATTTGTCCATCTGAGAGGAGAATTATATCATCAAATAACTCGTAAGTTTCTGGTGCTGGCTGGAGAAGAGAGATCACAGTTGTTCCATTCAGAATGTGGATAGATTGTCTTAAAGAATTAACCATTTGGAATGTGGTAGAACTGTCTAAACCAGTTGATATTTCATCCATGAAAAGTGCTCTTGCTGGTCCAACTATCATCTCACCTATGATTCATTGGAATCAAATAATAAATCAACATGGTAATTGGTAGTCACATATAAGAGTTTCACAAAATATAAAAATAAAATCATTTTATGTAAAACTAATAACAGCTTTTTGCTTACCAGTTGTGACTCAATTCTTTTGTCTGCCAGAAATACCTCGAATCATGTCATCCCTTACCATGGTATCAGCACAAACTTCTAGTCCCAAAATCTGCCAAATGTTAGAAACAAGAACAACTAAGTTTCTTTTTTTTTTTTTTTCTATTAAAAATTAAATCACCTTAAAAATTTGCAGAATGTACTGTGCTACCTTCATTATATAATCTATAACAACATTGGTTTCTTGGCCTTCTAGTGCTACTGCCTGAAAATTCAGTATGTTTAGATTAGCCATTTAGATTTTTCTAACATATTCATTATGCAATTAATTCGAAAAGCTGCAAAAAAGGTTATATTAACATTTAATTTTAATCTTATGTCACCTTCATATAAATATCAAGATCAGGATCTGGCTTAATGTTTGCAGCCTTCTCTCTTATTGACAATTCTGCCAGCATCTCTGCAAGTTACATAAATTGAAAATAGTTCAATCAAAGTTAGGTGACATAATTCCTCAAAGTCCAGACATCAAAGTTGACAATGTTGTTTTTGAAGGGCTAACTGACCATTACAGGTTACGATCCTTGACACCTTGCAGAGAAGGCCAATGTTTATCTTACTATCATTTCTCCTATGTGTAGATCAGTTTGACTTATGTAAGCTGATGTTCTCTGAGGGACAAATTCCTCCATCCCATGACCATTATACGAAACTCAGCCCTGAAAACTGGTTTTCATTAGCAATAAAATTGAATGAATCATAAGCCTTAAATGATTCTCATTCTAATTCATCAGTGAAGTTGCTGAAACAAAAGCAAATCTCCTTGATGAGTTGTTGATACATAATAAGACTTCTCCAAACAATTAAGAGTCATAATATTGAAACAGAGGCAAAATAAGGTCTGACAGAACAAAATTGATACCTAAATAATAAAAAGAATGCAGAGCAAGAAATCTAAAACACAAATAGGATAAATTTATGGTGCATCTAATAGCAGCAACAAATCTTAAGTGGAGAGAGAGAGAGAGAAAAAAAAAGTTAGTTTAAGGAAGAGCAATTTGACTTTGGTATTTTTTACCTAAACTAATTTAGTTACAATTAATCAACCTTTTCCATCAAATATATTAATGAATTTCATCTTCAAAGACTTTTATTCCAATTCAATTGTTATCTTAGGCATGTATATCAAATATGGTTGTGTTATCTAGTCATTGTCGAGTTACTATACCTCGAGAATGATTTAAAGTTACCATCTACGGGTGGTTCTGAGAGGTGATTATTAGAGACATTACTACACAATGGAGGTTTCAAGTTAGCTAATAAATCAATAACAAAATGAAATTAATCTAGGACAATATCCATTCCAAACCCTCACCTTCTCTCGCCCCAGCACAAAAAGAAAGATAAAAGAGAGAATCTTACAAGACTTGGAGATTATGAGTGGTGACCACTATTGGGATAGATCCTGTCAGCTGGTTGTTGTTGAGCCATCTATACCATATTCATGGATGCAAATAAAACATAGTTGGCATATGATTTGATTCAAGAGTTAACGAGTTTTTGTCCAAGCAACATGATAAGCATGCTTACAAGAATTTAACAGAATTGTTCAAGAAGTGTGCAGCCATACTCCATTTATATATTCTTTGGGATTTTGATATTTTTGCTGTACTCAGTTCCTAACGTGTGATATGCATGTATTTATTTTAACGTATAAGGAGAAAAATTTGTCTCAGCTCACCAAATAGAAGAATTAATGTTACTGAAATGAAGACAACACCCTATGCCACAACTGTCACCTTCACACCTTCTCAGGATTAAGAACTTTCTCCAAGAGGTCAGAGTCCACCTTTCTCCAAGGATGAAGCTCACAGTACACATCCAACAAAAAGGCTGTTGCCTCACGGATCAAATTCCTCTGGAAAGTAACAAAAAATATTTAAACAACAGTTCCAGTTCACAAATAACCCAAAAAAAGTGTAACAAAGATAGCTATAAAAAAATCCTCATCTATAGCAGTTTTAAGAAAGAAAGGTTTGTAACTTTGTATTCTTATAAAGTATTACATTAACCAAGTAGTTATCCATTGAAGCACATGATACACCACTAGTCACAAAACTCTTAGACTATTATGCTGAGTCTTTCTAACATTGACTGCCACTATACTAACATACATACATGTGTCAAACCAATATGAATAGCATCACAACATTATTGTTTAGTTTGCTTTATTGTCCTAAGTAAACAAAGGCACATGACATTTTAATGGGAGATAATTAGATAAAAGATTAAAAACAACATCTATACATCGTTTTGATACATGTAGTCTAATACAGGAAATTAAACATTTGAAAATAAACAAATTATGGAAAAGTGTATAATTCATGATGCCCAGACTTGTAACAAATATGCTGCCCATTTCTTCCGAATTGATGTCATTATCTCCAAGTCTAACGCTGATCTATCACCAAAAAACTAGACAAATTTGATACAAATCCGTTAGTGATGTTGATGACAAGAATCCATCATGACACTTAAAAATAAAGATAGAATTGAAACAATTGTTAACATACCATGTTCCAATCATTCTTCAACCCCTGCCTACTATATTCCGCATCCAATTCATTACATAGTAGCCACACTCATAGCCTCCACTTTGGACATTACTCTAAAATGGTAGTAGGTTATACACAATAGTGGTAAAAATTGGAAAACACTCTGAACAACAATGCATTAGTTTTTCACTACAGCTATAAGGGTGTCCTTTACTTCAATCTAGTTTGTTGGGGCTTGAATAGATTGGCAACCAGAAGTAGTGTTCAAGGTCTTCATTGCACTGCATTTGCAAAAACATTGTGTGCTATTAAGTTTCTGGTTAACGGTACCATATTCTATATGCATGTGTCATATAAGATAGAGACACATAACTTATTAAATGCAGCTTTGATGTGTACATCAGGCCTTTTACGCAATGAACAGAACCATACAACATCATTGGTTGTAGGACACACAACAACCAGCTGCCAATGGGAGCTGCGTAAAACGGCAGGTTGTTGGTCAACTCGATAAAAGTTGTAAATCCATAATATATATGTATATATGTATATATATATATATATATATATATATATATTAGTAAAAAAATCTTACTTATTCAAGTATGATCCAATGTATAACTCTCTTTTTGATTCCTTTATCCATTCCTGAATGTATTTTTAACATTTTTCTCGTCTATCTTTGATGTTGTGAATGGATTGAGGCTTAAGGAATCCGTATACATCACCATATCCTAATGTTTGACTCCATTCATCCAAATACCTGTTTGTCCAATTGAATTAATATGTTTTAATAGATTCACTAGTCAATATTAGGTCTGACATTAATTGACCAAATAACCTAACATGAAAAACACTTACATCATCCACAATTGTAGTATACATATGTTCAAACACTTCTGACCATCTATTATTTCATTGATGTCAGAAAATGTTATGAAGAAGGAGGCTCCTATATTCGCAAGGCTGAATTTTTTAGCATCCCAATGCAACTCAATCGGCTTCTGGTAAACATCATACATCCTCTTAATCAGCTCACCCAAAGGGTCATCTACAACAACTTTTTTTGTCGACGTTGGAACAGGTTGAACGACTTTTGAAATAATTGTAAAGGTTTTTAAATTAATTATTGTGTAAATCAGTATATTTTCCATATTGTGTAACAAACCACGTTAGTGTTAATAACAAAAATGATAAGTACATACCTCTTTTGGAACCAATCTGACAAGATGTGTAGGCCATGGAACAAATGTGCCAAGGGTTTGTCTTACATACTTGCACTCTGATGTCACAATAGGAACTTCAGTGTCACCATCCAAAATTTCTGTGACACTTACCCTAAGCACGTCATCTGCGTAGCACACACTATGTATGGCAGATGTTCCATCATAAACTTTTCCGAATGCCACTAGCCGTGTAGAGTGATCGGAATGCACGTACAACCCCATTATTTTGTCCGCGTCATTATGTTGTTCTTCCCCTGATCCTCTTGCTGCAGTTTCAGAACAACTCCCCTTTGTACTGACACGTGTAGCTAATACTTGTAACTCAGCAATTTCTGGGGGTGGTTCAGGTGAAGCCATTTGGGATCTCTCCATTTCTAAAGCCTTTTTTACCTCTTGCTTAATTAGCTCTGCACTCTGTTTTTTATCCTCCTCTGCCTCTCTCTTCCACTCTTACCTGAGGTTACTTATTATAACAGCCAATTCTTGTGGCGTTATGGATGCAGAGGACTTGCTAGAGCCTCTTGAACCTTGTTCGAAATACTGACGTATGGTCACCCCGGATCCTGCAACACGCACACGACCTGGGTGCTCAGGTCGTCCAAGTGCAACATTCAAAATGTCATCACGACCATTGGGAACAAATTCACCTTGTGTTGCCTGCTGTTCGAGTAACTCCTGCGGTAACCACAAGTAAACAAAACATTGTTGCATATTTACTAGTATTCATTGCGGAGAAAAAGGTATACATTGAAGGCATAGTAACTTACTATTTTATCTGAAATGTCTTTGGCCGCGATCGATGTCATCTGGCCATATCGCTTTGTGCGTGCCTCTATCCACTTTACATTTTGTTATTAGACATTTATGTACACTAGTTTGATATAACCTACCTTACGTATCAATGTTCTCCCATAAACCTTCATCATGGTCATCACGATTGGCATGATCATCATCCACCTCATTATCATCGTTTATGGAAGGCATGTGTGGTATGGCTGCAGTTAGCTCACTAATATCAAGTGCAGTGGTATCAAATTGCTCCTTCACACCAATTTTTCTTCCCTGTAGAACCACTGAAAATCTTGTATCCGATGGATCTTGAACATAAAACACTTGGGTTGCTTGTTCAGCCATGATAAAAGGTTCGTCCTTGTAACCCACCTTATTTAGTTCTACTAGAGTAAATCCCAAACGATCTTGATGTATACTTGTGTTTCCATTAACCCATTTACACTTAAATACAGGGACCCTGAATTCTTTATAATCTAGCTCCCAAATTTCTTCAACAACACCAAAGTATGGCATCGATGCTTGAATTGGGTTGTTATCTGATGCACTACAAAAGTGATCCGAATCAGCCTCAACACTAACACCACTATTCTGGACACTGCTAACATCATCTTGGTTCTTTGTGTATAAGGAATAGTTATTAATGTCATACCCCTTCCATGTGGGAACATTGAGATTTGGGCCAACAGCATATTGTCGTAATGTTCTTGAAACACTATCTTTCATCTTTAAACCACTTAATGAAACTTCTATTATGCTCTTGCAACACCTTCATCATGTTTAATTTTGGGTTACAATGCCTAACATATTGTTTGTGCCTTTGCAAGTAAGGAATGACCTCGTGTGTGTTGTTTAAAATATACAAATGAGGGATTAAAACTTCATTTCGACTCATACTAACAACATTGTATCCTCATGTCCCCTTACCTCGTCTTCCTTCATCATGACAATATGCCGGCAACCCAACTGGTTTGAGTGTGTCAATGTACTCTGAACAGAATTCAATACATTCTTCTGCAACATACCTTTCCATAATGGACGCTTCAGGTTGGTATTGATTCTTTGTATAAACCTGTAACACCTTCATGTAGCGCTCAATAGGATACATCCACCTTAAGAAAACTTGACCACACAACCTGGTTTCCCTGACTAAATGAACAATTAAGTGTATCATTATGTCAAAAAATGAAGGAGGAAAATACATCTCTAACTGACAGAGGACAATGGAAGCTTCATTCTCCAAGTCATCCAAGGATTTCGGATCAATGATTTTGTGACATATTGCATTAAAGAAAAAACACAATCGAGTGATGGCAACCCTTACTTTGTCTGGCAAGATCCCACGAATCGCAACTGGCAATAACTGTTGCATTAACACATGACAATCATGAGACTTCAACCCTACCAATTTAAGATCTTTTAAAGAAACAAGGCTCTTGATATTGGAAGAGTATCCTTGTGGGACTTTCAAATTTCACAAACACTGACAAAAAATCCTTTTTTGTTGTGTTGACATTGTGTGACATGCTGGGGGCAAATATGTTCGTTGACTGTGGGATATGGGATGCAACTACTCTCTTATACCCATTTCAACCAAATCTTAACGGGACTTCAACCCATCTTTTGTTTTTCCTTTAATGTTCAGCAGGGTGCCAATCAAACTATCACAAACATTTTTCTCCACATGTATTACATCTAAACAGTGACATACATGTAGATCAGACCAGTATGGAAGATCAAAGAATATTGATCTTTTCTTCCATATGTTCTTGTCAGAAGAATCTTTATTAATTTTCTTACTAAACATGGGGACGATGTCCTTCACCCGGTCATAAACTTCACAGCCAGCTAAAGGTTCAGGCGCAATTTCATTCTCTTGAGTTCCATTGAAAGCTTTCTTCAATAGTCGATACGGGTGATAAGGTTTTAGAAATCGATGATGCCTATGATGTTTTAGCTGCAGGAAGCTTGTATGTTTCTCACAAATAGGACATGCATGGTGTCCTTTGACATTATATCTACTCAAGTTCCCATAGGTAGGGAAGTCGTTAATGCACTACTAGAAAAGCAGCTTTCAACATCGGTTATTTTGGACTTTTAACATCGGTTCTCGAGCGATGTTGAATCAGGCGACGTTGAAAGTGGAGAATTTAACATCGGTTTTGAAAACCGATGTTACCAAATGTAAAGCACATCGGTTTGTCATCAATAACCGATGTGGAGTCGTCATACATGAAAGCGCTGAAAAGAGT
>PYAF01002998.1:455462-478353 GCA_007407185.1 Glycine tomentella | reverse complement strand
TTAACATCGGTTTTGTTAAGAATCTTGAAAACCGATGTTAACAGTACATGGTTAACATCGGTTTTACGTTAAAATCTTGAAAACCGATGTTAACAAAGTCCATTTATTTACAAATTTGCCACCGCGTTTTCGTTAACATCGGTTTTCCCAATAACCGATGTTAAACAGGCGATGTTAAAACCTATTTTTCTAGTAGTGATGGTACAAAAGATCAGTGCTCACAACTTGAAGGTTTGTTGCAGATGCCCGTCAAACACATCAACACCGTCAAGCCACAATGTCTTTAAATCTTCTATCAAAGGACTTAGATACACATCAATATCATTTCCTGGTTGTCTTGGACCCGTGATCATCATAGACAATATTATGTATTTTTGTTTCATGCACAACCAAGGTGGAAGGTTGTAAATCATTAGCAAAACCGGCCATGAACTATGGTTAGTGCTCAAATTACCAAAAGGATTCATTCCATCAGAAGCAAGACCAATCCTTAGGTTTCTAGGCTCATCCCCAAAATTTGGATACAAACGATCAATGGACATCCATTGCGGAGAATCAGCCGGATGTCGAAGCATTCCATCTTCGTGTCTACCAACTGAATGCCATGTTAGGTTTTTTGCGTCATCTGGATTAGCAAACAATCGCTTAAACCTTGGGATGATTGGAAGATGTAACACCCCGTAGGCCTCCGGTGTATTATCATTAACAATATCAGATTAGCGCTTCAAAACATTAATTAAAACTTAGCAGAAGCATAGAATAGATTTTCTTGATTTCATTATGTATGGAATGGAACAAAAAACAAATAATATACACATCAGAATAATAAACACCCCTGCTGATCCAGTTTTCCATACAATAATATAGGCAGATAAACATATGCATCACAATATACTCAGAAGGAAATACTCATATTATATCATTAACTGTTCTGTACATATAATACATCAATCTCAATACCACACAGTGGTGATACAAAAGAATAACTGCCCTCACACAAGGGTATACAGAACTATACATATCTTAGGTGTACACACACATCTTCCCTTCTCAGGGTACAAACAAAATCAAAACAAAACTGAGCCTTCAAGCTCTCTCTCTCTCTCTGTCATCTGGCTTAGCAGACACATCTCTACTGGGGCCTCCTGCCCTGAGACTGCTTTCCTCTGCCAGAAGAGTCACCTGTAAACATATAAACCCCACACGGGGTGAGATACACATCTCAGTAAGCTCAGGGTCCATGAAGGAATCTCCTCCACCCTGGCCCACTCTCCATGATACAAACATCAAGCAGTCACTAACAAATGGCCACCCGGCCCTCATAATAATATGAGCATTCATCTTGCTCTATATACGGCGGATATCATCGACAGCTAACCTCAGTGTAAGACCGGAACTCACACTCGTGCCATCCCATCGGGAGCTACCCCTTACGCATGGATGCACATATATGGTACCTCCGAGAATAGGCAATCAACCGCGATGGGACACACCTATTCCCTTGGTCTGGAGGATCACCGATCCCCTGGGATATCATCAACCATGAGCCAATCAAACTAGGAGGAAACCATCTCCTAGGGAGGTCCATATCTATCTTACTGGACAGAAGATCTAATAACAGGCATAATACATTTCTCAAGCATAGATGCATATACATATCATTATGAGAATGCAACAACCAAATGCTTGCATCATGAATATGACCAGCACTCCTCCAGAGTGTGGTGTGGCACAAACAAGCGGGAAATCATCCCCAGGGACCAAGAACTTACCTGGCAAAGCCTCGCTCTGCAGTTCTTTCCCTATTCTGTGGCACCCGCCACCGACACCCTCGGTGTCAAGCCCTAATCAAAGCATATAGGTTCATATCAAAACCAAAAAAATAACCAGCACCCAATCATAGGAAACAGAAATCCTCTAACTTAGGGTTTATCAAGTTCAGCCCATAATTCAATATATCTCTGGAACGGTCTAACCCTCATTAAAGGCACCGTCCAACTAGCCTCACAGGCTCAGAACAACATAATCAAGGCTCTAGCAGGTCATAAACCCAACAAGTGACTTATCACAAAAGCCTCACAAGCCAACCACAGAGCCAAGATTCAAAGTTCCCCAAATCAAAAACTGAAAGCTAATCCATCATCACTACATTGCTCTAAACAAGTTTCTCTTTAGGACCCTGGGCTAATTCTAGCCCCAGCTCAAATGGGTCACTATTCACAGAAAATCCCCAATCCTAAATTAACCGGAGAAACTCGAGTTTCTTACCTCAGTGGTGACCAAAAAGGCTGAAGGACAGCTTCCTCAAGCTCTGGTGTCCGTAAAACGCCTTGGGTTTCCGCCAAACTCAAGTTTCTGATTTTTCCATGAAGGAAATGGATTCTCACATAAAGGGGTTTTTCAAGAGAAAGGATGAAGGATTTAAGCTCTCAAGATGTTTCTCAGAAGTTTATTGGTCATTGGGAGGTGTTTGGGTCAAGGAATAAGGTTCTAGGAAGCTTGGGCAAGTCTCCAATGGAGGTTTGGGCGTGGAGAGGAAGAAGAACTATTTTTCTTCTTCAGTTTTCGCGTTTTGGCCTTTTATACTGGGCCTGCCAGAGGTCTGGCGCAGATCGCGCCACCTCTGGTGCTAACCGCGCCACAAAGGCGGTGTTTGTGGCGCCAACAGTGCCACTTCCACGCCCCCAGCGCCAACTTCCAGAACCTGTGGCGCTACCCGTGCCACACTGGCGCCATCAGGGCCATCCTCCCTTGGCCTTATGGCGTCGTCCGCGCCACACCTGGCGCTGATCGCGTGGAAAACCAGTGAAAATTGGTTTTCCAGACCACTTACGGCGCCATCAGCACCATCTATGGCGCTAACCGCGCGGGCTGGGAAACCTATGGCGCCCCTCGCGTGGTTTTGGCGCTTTGGGCGTCAAGTTCCGGTGGGTTTGGCGCTACCCACGTCAACCCTAGCGCTACCCGCGCCACACCCATCACAGGGTTTTCTGCTGAACAATCCCGGCGCTAACCGCGCGGGATCTGGCGCCAACCGCGCCACACTAAGGGTTATCACAGAAGATACCAACAGACTTTTGCTGGCCGAATGGGAGATATGCTAGGGTCTTCACTACAATCGTCATTGTTTTGTTTGTACCGCGAAACGCCACATGAGGGGTAATTCCGCAATTCAACAAATTTATTTCTGTACAGGATACCATCATTAGGGTAAGCATAAATCTTTTGGTACTCCATTCCCACAGGACATAAGATTTTCTTGACCTCATAGTGATTTTTTGGTAACTTGTTGCCTTTAGGAAGCATCTTCTTCAATAAGACAAGTAAGTCATTAAAGCTCTTGTCACTCCACCCATATCTTGCCTTCAAGTTGACCAAAGCTAACACCACTGATAGCTGTGTGAAGCTTTTGCAATCAGCATACAATTCGTTAGTTGAATCAGTTTGTAATTTCTCATACATTGGCATATGTGCTGCTCTAAAATAGTCTTGGCCAAGATCGTGAATCATATCTTCTATGTGATCTTCGCTATCCATCTCAACAGTCGGAGTCCTTGACGATGTTGGAACATCTGCCGGTTGACCATGCCATATCCATTTAACATAGGACTGAATGATCCCATGACATATAAGATGTGATCTAATGTCATCTACTGTATGCCGTCTCCCATTGCAACAATTGACAAATGGACAGAAAAATTTCCCACCCACATTTGGTGCATTAAGTTTCGTAAACTTAAGGAACTGTTCTACCCCAGTTGCATAGTCGTTGCTAATGTGTGATGCTTTCATCCAACTACGATCCATGACCTTTAATAAAATGGGATTATGATATTGGCAAATAGATATGAATAAATATGTGTACCAACTACCTAAAAGGTGTGGCCTTATCCCATTCAGGAAGTTATATTGTATACATGAATCCTATATGTCAAAGTTAAGTATGGTATGTTACATTTAATGAAATTTTGGCAGCATTCCGCATTGGTCTCCATGTACATGAAATGAAAGCGGTGAGTTTAACTTACCCCGATCAAGTATGCACTCGGAGAACAACGCAAAATACATTAAACTGAAATTTCATTAAATTAAACAAACCATACTTAACTTTGACATGCCGGATTCATGTATACAATATAAAACTTCCCAAACTGTCCAAACGGACAATTCAAGTTTCAATTCAATGATTAATCCAAACTATCCGTATTAATCACTAGATTGAAGCAAGAACGGGAAACTCAGGTTAACTCACAATGTAATGAAATGTATGACAAACCAATATTTATATATGAAGACAAATATAAAAAAAGACAACAACAAGGAAAACAACACACATACTTGTGATTAGTACAACAAATGAGACCCTTTGATGAACAGCACGGGTAGACTGTATAAAACTTTTACGTTTTCAGCGTGTCAGTCAGAACTATGTTAGATGCCCTATGATTAACCAAAAAATTAATTAGTCAATAACTTGGAGGGGAACAACCTAATAAAAAAAACTTGCTCTTGCAAAAAAAAAAAAGAAGCTAAGAAATCATTGTTTATTTAAGAGTACAATAGATATCCAATTATCCAATAGTGCTCATATGTTAGTTAGTTACCCATTTGTTTAATGGTTAATTACAGATTTTTTAGAATATATCAGTAGCATGGGGACCATGAACAACAACCATACCTCAGTTCATGAGTGGGGGTGAGGAGCACAAGAGGTAGTAAAAGGTAAGGAAATTGCTAACAGAACCAAAGAGGTGATTCACAATGAATCTCTAAGGTTGACAGCTGGAGAAATGAAAAAAAACCAGCCACGAAGGCTGCAGCCATTTTGGATGCATAATAAATACCCTTACATATGCAATGCACAAAAAGTTATTCATTGTACCCTATTTAGTACTAGTATGTGATTACTAAGTTGAATTATATATTTTTCTGTATATTTAATAAGATAGATTAGACAGAATCATGACATATATGTATAATAAAAAAATAAGGCTTGATCTTTGTCAAATTGAACACTCGTCATCTTTCTTTCTTTTTTTATATGCAGCTGGCTCTATCAAATGATACCAGGCACTTATTTTGAGTATGATTATGAAGTACTACTAATACTTTCAGAATTATATACTGTTTTGAATAAAATCCATCCAATTGTATAAAATGATATCCAACATGCAGTTTTTAATTAGATATCCCACAAGTTGGTCACATCATCAGTCATCATCACTTGAGAAAAATTAAAAACTGACTCAAATAGAGCTAAGGAATTAAGAGGTTAAATTAGACATAGAAGTTTAATTAATTAATAATTATAGATGCATGTGGTTAGGAGTGCAAGATGCATTGGTGTTGATGATATCACATACTAATCTGCATACAGCATGTTGTACTTTATAAAAGTGGATGCAGTAAAATTTTCTTAACAGAAACTTTTTGATTAGATGATAATACTAATTGAATTTAGTAAACAAACCTGACCTCTA
Source organism: Glycine tomentella (assembly GCA_007407185.1). Classification (NCBI taxonomy): domain Eukaryota; kingdom Viridiplantae; phylum Streptophyta; class Magnoliopsida; order Fabales; family Fabaceae; genus Glycine; species Glycine tomentella. The sequence continues at coordinate 472,873 of PYAF01002998.1, read as the reverse complement.
ATTCCAAATTAAAATCTGTACAAAGCCAGTGCATAGGAAGAAAAGTGAAAAACCCAAGAATCCTCAACTAAATAGACCCTCAGAACCAGTGTTTCTAAAGGCTTAGCAAAAACCGTGAGAAGACCAGCTTCAGCTCCAAGTCCAATGATGAGAACGTTAAAGATGAAGTAAAGGTAGGTAGGCCTGAGAGAGGAAGAGCAAGGTCAAAGAGCACTAGAAGTTCAGATTTGTTGAATTTGTTCATGACTTTGGTATAAGAGTTGTTGCCAGTGTCAGTCAACAAAAGAACAAAAATATTTGTGGGGGCTGAAATTCCAAGAAAATCTTCATTCTTCACACACTATAGTCAATAAAACATCATTGACAAAATAAGGGAGGTGATTTATCCAATAATTCTAAGTGTTTATGAGAATGCAATATTTTTTTCCTTAAGAGAATATGATTCTTTTAATTTAATATATCATAAATTAATTTATTTGCGATATGTATTTTTATACATAAAAGAATTAAATACAAGTTTCCTATTAAATCAATTAGCATTTCTCATAAAAATGTAACGAGACTTTATACTGTTACATTAATTCTAAGTGTTTAAGAGTATAATATTTCTTAAATGTAGTGTAATATCATTTATTTACAAATGAACCTATGCACACAGCTAGTTGTTGCAGTGAGAAGCATTCAATGGAGCTATGGTATTTTATGGTCACCTTCAACGACTGAAGAAAGGTAAAAATTAAAGACACACATAAACAAATGTCGGTGTTTTGTTTTGACATGCTGGAAGAAATGGCTACCAACACATGACTCGAACAAAATTGTCTGTAAAAGATACAATACTCTAGAACCAAAACATAGGACATTGCTACTTAACAGTTTATGTATGACAGGGTATTAGAATGGAGGGAAGGCAACTACAATGGAGACATTACATTTTACAAGAAAGACAGTGCAATACATGGAATTGGAAATAAAGGTTGATAAAATAGGCCTGCACAAGAGTGAGCAACTGAAGGAACTGTACAAGTTTCTTCTTGCAGGTGAAGCTGATCATCCACAAACTAAAAGGCCTTCTGTTGCATTAGCTCCAGAGGACCTCTCAGATTTGGAGTAGTATTACTTGGTTTGCATGTCCTTTGTTTTCAATCACAAAGAATCATATATTTGTCATTACTATTACATTTTTAAGCTTCAATATAAAGTCCAATATTAGCAGCTTAATCCTTTTCCAATTTAAACCACACATTACATGTTTTCCAATTTACATCCTGTCTACACGACACATGTTTAGTATAAAAATAAAATGTTTCAAGGTAAACGATAACAACTACCTGATTGCGTGCCCCGGATTTGATCTGCAGGCTTTTAATTGTTTCTCTACCACTCCCTATGATTAATCCAACCTGCACAAAAGAAATCAATGTGACTCAATGTTATATACATAAACATAAAACTTGAAAAATAACCTTTAAAAGAAACTACAATAGCAACATTATTAGATCATCATTTTTTCATTTGGAACTTGTAGCTGAATTTAAGATCCCACAGTAGCTTGAGCAGGGGAGAGGCCTCGAGCTACAAGTGAAGGAGAACCCCAGCATCAGCCTGTAGAATGTCAAAATGAAACAACAAAATTGTAAGAATAAAAGCAAGAAAAAAGGGAACAGCAAGAATGAAATAAAGATTGGATGTGATATCAAACCTTTGTAATGACAACATTCACTAATTTTTCTGCCTTATCAATACTTTCCAAACCTATGAAATAAAGATTTTTTCAAAAGGAACAAAAGTGAACATGATAATTACTTAAACTGTAACATGAACAAAGGCATTAAAATAATTAAATATTCACCTTGCAGTTTGATTGGTATTGGAAAATTTATAGATTTCTGCCTTCTTTAGTACACGATTCAAATAGCCTGAAGGTAACACAAAACGATCAGCCAAATCAGTCATGGACTTTATGTTCAACCAAAATTTGTTGGGAAACATATTTCTTTTTATATGGTTAAAAGTTATAGTTTACATTAGATAAGAGGCAAAAATCCATGAAGATTTATATTAGTGAGTAGGGTGTGTCCGGTGAGCAGGGCCAGAATCTGCCTTCAGCCTTAGCAGAACTTCAAAGGCGGGTTATCAATGCTGAAGCTACGATAGAGCAAAAGGAAGAGGAAAATGCCGAATGGAAGGAACAACTAAAACAATTTCAGAGAAGGTGGATTGACAAGCAAAAGGGTATTTAGCCTTCTATGTATATACCTCTTTAATATTATAGAATTTTTTTAAAATTATCTCAAAGATGATTTTAACATATGCATAAACTAATTTAAACTTTTGAAAAAGTTTTATTTATTTTTTATTTGTATTTTTTTCTTAAAAGTGTTTTCGAAAAAGTTTATCCAAACATATTCAAAGTGTTTTTCATTAATTTGGTGTTACATAATGCATTTCCTAACTTAAAAAGGAGTATAAATTGGGAATGTGCCCGTAAGATTGCTTGGAGGATGGATTAAGTCTCAATTGAACCTTACCTCATGGCAAATTTGAAAAACCAAACAGGTTATATAAATGCCATCAGAGTTAAATATCACAGTTTTAGTTGTTGACCCGGCTTGAACTCTGTGCAAAATTATTTTTTTGTGGGAAATGTATTCTTTTTCAAAAATGCATCATGTATTATTTAAGGTATGTTGCTAACTTTCCCATCCCCCCGCCTTTTTCCTATCTATTTATTTTTCTCAAACTGTTCAGATTGACCTTGCTTGTGGGGCCTCCAAGATCAGGAAAAACTACACTGCTGCAAGCACTTGCGGGGAAACTGGATAGGGATTTAAGGGTTGGCCATCCTCTTGCTCCATTTTTAAGAAACAATGCAATGATATCTTCCTTCATATATGTTTTTTCCATTAAATGATAATTATGCATGATTGAGGATTCTTTTAACTAACAAAAACAAAAGAAAGTAAAATAAAACCTCAATATTTCTCCCCATTTGGTGTGTCAGTCAATATCAGTACTTATAGAATAGTGATACTTCCCAAGTTAATGTGAATTTAAGAAACTTATCATCATATCAGACATTATATTTCCTATCATATCTGTCATATGCTAATTCTTTCAACTGAGTTCAACTCATTCCAATCATGATCATGTTAGGAATATGGTGAATTGGTGTGTTCATTCTTCTATCATTATCCCAGTTGTGCATTATTTTTAACATGGTGAATATCATTCATTTTCCAATATTGTGATTATAGATTGTACTTCTCACATAAGGATCAAATCAATAATAATAAAGTTACGAGGATGAAGTTTATTTCTTAAATTTTAAAAGATCCTAAACATTTTATTTTGTGTGTGTGTTATTTGTCTGTGAATAAAATAAGATGTGTTGACTGGGGAGTCTGATGATGAACCTAGCTAGGAGGCTTTGAATACCAACAACTCTGCATCCCCCGTCAACCAACGCGCCGACCACTTCCCCCCACATTTTTGACTTCTCTCACATTTCTCTCACGCGTTATTTATTTCATCACCACCACCATCTTTCTCTCTCCCTATATTATATATATATATATATATATATATATATATATTGTCAACACGAACAACAACTAATTCCATTCTCTCGAAAAACGTTCAAACACCTACCTATGCTTCATAGTTAGTACATAAATATAAATCATCACACGCTCGGTCAATAGTTTCATTCTTCTTAATCATCCTTGCTAATTAAAGCCGCGTGCAATTGATTGATAAATGGAAGTTATCCTTATGAAAATTTGATGCATTCAAGAACTCTTCCTATCTCTCGATGCTAGACCTGATCCTTCCAAATTCTGGCACCCCCTATAATATGTCTAACATGCAACTATAGATTAAGGCTTACATCACAACAAAGGAGAAGCATATATTGGAAAACCAAATTCACCTTCAACAAATATGGTTCAAATTACATCCTGTAGATTGTAAGAAATTGAAGGAAATATAATTTAAGATTTTAAGTTCAAACGCAAAGATAACACATCAAATTTTAACTACTTCTGATGGACAAATACAACATAATGAAGACCACTAAAGTAATCTTTACCTGAATATGCTTTTTGTTCCCCGCTGTGATGTTTGATATGGTCCAGGATGCTTCCTTCTTTATGCTTTTTTATAATTATTAGTCAAGAGATTCAGAAGACATGGGAGAGCTTGATGGTTAATTATGACCTAAGCAAGAAAATTACAATAACAACACACAAATTTCATGTTAGTGTGCACATGCATGTCTACATACATTCAACTAGTCCAAGCAGAAACATACAGAGATTCCACACAATGCTAGTCTCTGAAGAAAAATAAGTAAAATAATCAACTATATTGTACTCAACAAAAAAATCCATTTTCTGCAAAGAATAATAAGTAAAAGAATTAACTAGAGAAATTATGTCTTTATTAGAAGGTTGGATAGGGAAAGCTGCCAGGAGTAACGAGCAAACAGCAGAACAGGATGGGTGAATTGGGGCTTTAATCAGGGGATTGATATATCTGCTTAGGGGGAACCCTTGGAGAAGATATCTCTCCTATTTTCTATTATTTCCATTTAATTCAATAAAATATTTCGTTCCTTTCTTATTTCTATTTCGGTTCCTGTCACTATTACGATTTCCCTTAACACATAATAGCTATATGTAGTAACCTGTATATTAAGAAGTTAAAAAATAGTCATGAGAAACTCATGAACTAAATACATGCGTCTGCAAATCATCTCCAGTAACAATATTTCCAATAGTTTGAAAACCAAAGTGCAGCTGGCAACAAACAAAGAACAGCAAGAAAGAAAACAAAGTGAGAGATTTATTCACAAGTAAAGGTCACAAAGGAAGAAACGTGGTGAAAGATGCAACAACAGCAAGCAAAGACAACTAACAAAGCAACCCACAGTGAGATTGACAGAAACTTACACGCGAGATATCTCCTTATATAACAATGGAGGCAACCACGGCGACGGCGACGCCTACACCTTTGAATACGACGGTGGGCGACTCTCGGATACACGACGGCTGCCTTGTAAGGCGTTTAGTAGCCCTAATATGGATCGAACCAGACACAATAATGTAGCTGAGGTTCAAGATCGTCAAAGGAAGTGAAAAACTCGATTGCAGCGTAACTGGAGGGGAAAGGGGAAAAATGGGGGTTTTTGTGGGGTTATTGAAACACAACGTTCTGGACATTAATCAACTACGGTTAGACTTTTAAAATCGTATTCGAAAACAGCTAAACGACGACGGGAAAATAAAAACCGACTTCAATTGGTTGTTGTGTTTTAATCAAATATGGTTACGTGGTTAAACCGTGTTTGAATTGTACCGCTCCCTTATCCACTACGGTTTTCGAAAACCGACTTCGATTAGGCATAGTGAAATCCACCTTTTCTAGTAGTGTTACAAAGGTACATGAATAATTGGCTTATTATTAGTTATTTTCTTTTTTAAAGGCAGGGATCATGATACTTCCTTTATATCATGTAGATAACTAATATTTGTTTGAAAACTTCGTTGACCACCTTTAATGTTGTCTTGTATCTTAATTAAGTTCTTTTATCTACAAGGTTCAAATCCTTACTTAAAAGATCTAAGCTTAGTACCATTTGGACCAATGTAATTGAAAGCCTTATTTTACTTCTGCAATGAGATTGAAGGAAAGAGTCACCATTTGTGAGCTGCAAGGCTGCTATTGTTCATTTTTGCTTACAAAGGACTAGGAAATTGGGCTTCAAATAACTCAACCTTGGTCAAGACTCATAAGCTTGAACAATTAATGTAATGGAACCAAACATGTTGAGTCTTGTGAGCATTACACAATTAATTTGTCTATGGAATTACTTGTGAGCTTCCTTATTTGGTCCAACTTCCTGGCATTGTTGGATGGTTTGGTTTAATTTCGCTCCAAGTCATGACTAAATTATGGGGGGAATCAATCTCCATGCCTGTTTAAGTTTGTTCATTATGATGCCAATCCTATCCCATTAATTATTCCCAAACTCGTATTTGGTAAATTGAAGATTAAAATAAAAACAACAAAATGTAGGTTGTAATAATATATCTTTATAATCTACCTAAAGTAATTCTAATAACATAAAATTTTATAATGATTTTACTTATAACAATCACAATCGCAGTTCAAATAGATTTTTCACTACCACTAATTAAGTAACTTTTTTCAAATTGTCAAATGCTGACATCTAAGTGTGATTTTGTGAGGCTATAGGACATGTACTTTGACAAAAATGAATACACAAATTTGTTAGTACAGTGAATCCCAATATAAAATACAAATAGCAAAAGAGGAAGGAATGTATTATTGCATGCACCTCATCTATATTGTATTTATCATATCGGTGTGCAGAGGTTGGTGTACAGAGGTTGGTGTGCAAACTAAAACACTGTAGCTAGGGAGAAGGAAAAAAATATCTTTAATCATTGTATTACACATGATGACATGAAAGGTTGGCTTTGATTGGTTGCAACTTCGAAGTTGCCACTAAAAGCCATAGGCTATCTGAAGTTACACAAAAGGGACTTACATCTATAAAATTTCAGAAACATTTATCTAGTGAATACTGATTCTCCATTTATTTTCTTGCAAAATTAGGATACTGCAAGGAAAGAAAAATTGGTGGTAGTAGTGGCTGATTAAAACAATGAAGCAATGGTCCCCACAACATGACCACTATAGCATGAAGTGACCTTTCAACTTGGAGAGCCAAAGGGTGTGAATGGCAGCATTCTATAAATGACAATTTAATCTTGCCACCATAACACTAATAATAATAGAAAAATATTAATTAATGTCTTAATTAAAAATTAAAATATAAATATTTTTATTTAAAGATAAAAAATTGTACTGTCCATAATTTTTTACACTCTTTTATAATTTACACAACAAATATATTTTTTTTTAATTTCTTAACCAATATTTTCACTGAATAGTCACACCCTTAATAATAATATGAATATATTTATTATACTTATATATATCTCTATATCTCAAACCCTTAATAATAATATGAATATATTTATTGTACTAATATATATCTCTATATCTCAAAATCTGAGATGTGACCCAAGTGGAGGCCACAATATAGTGTTATTGATGAATGGGGAAGATTTTTATTCCTGTCACTACTACAAAAATAGTTTTTTACGATATCAAATCATCGACGGTTCCTTTAAATCCGTCTTAAAAAGATATGTGGTGAAAAATTTGTAAATAAAACGAATTAAACAACACTGGTTTTATAAAAATCGTCTTTGAATCATTGTGTTCAAAGACGGTTTTGTTGAAACCGCATTTAAATCCAAGTATTCAAGGACGATTTTCGAAAAATCGTATAGAAATTTCAATCCATTTTAGGCTTTTTGTTTATTTTCTAGCGAAGGTCTCTCATTCCAAACCCTTCTCCATCACTCTCTCTCTCTCTCCTCAAGAGGAACCACACCTTTGTTCTGCATGAAGACGTAGTAGGGGTAACCGGTATGTGAAAGGCATTGAAGGAGAGGGAGAATAACGGAAACGAGGGATTGGTTGAAGTAAGCCTGAGAGGGAGGGAAAGGGTCGAGAATGACGGAAGCAGCGGGAGGGGTTGAGACCTTGATTTGTTGGTGGAGGTTGGAGGCGACGAGGGCGTTGTAGAGGAACTTGAGGGTGTATGATCTTTTCGGTGTTTTTTAAAGAAATGATTTTTTTGTATAAAAATAATTTGAAAGTCAAGTTTAGAATTATTTTCTATATATATATTTTTAAGTTGAATGAACTAAACTCCTGACGGATATACCATTTGCTCCTTATGAAGGCACGAGCTTGAATACTTGTATTTCCCCCCTTATAAAACATGAGGGAAATTCATCTCCACGTTACCCCCACATACATTACTTTAAAAGGGTACATGTGTATCAAGAGGTCTAGTTTTGAGCAGGTTCAGGTGCATGTGCACGAGTTGTAATATTTCTCTTTTGATTTTTATGAATAAAAAGGAATATATTTGCGTAGTCACAAATCAGGGTCGTATAGCTCCACAGAAGTGGGGTTCATTTCACATACACAACATTAGAACACCCACGTTTATAAATGTTTATTAATGTTCTTAATCAATAATCACTTACATTGCACCAATTTTCATTGCACCAATTTTGAAATGTTGTGGCAAGTTCAGCTCTTAGCACTAATATTAGATCAAATAGTAATTTAGAATCTTCTCATAATATTTGTTTTATAAATTTTTATTTATTTAAGCTCATTTTTAGTATAAAAAATTATATTCTCATTAAAATGACAAGCACATAAATTTTGTACAATAAACTTTATAAATTAACAGAGAGATAAAATAGAAAAAATAACAAATAAAATTAATGTATAATATAATGAAAATAGAAAAAATATAGGTTTTTAATTAAGGACAAAATTGAAGAACCAAAATTCCTAATTTATTATGAGGGAAAGTCAACAACAATGAGAAAATAAGTCAACACAAACAACCAGAGACGCTGTCATTGAACTAATGTACTGGTTTATTGGCAATCAATCACAAAGAGAGAGAAACATGAAGGTCTGTGGGCTGGACAGGAAAATGCAGGGTGTAAGTAAATGTTGAAAGTGTTTTTTTTTTTTTTTTTTCTGTTCTTATATTTTCATTTTTCAATTTTATCTGAAACAAGGATCCTGCACCTGTGGCTCGTGGGATTGGCTTAACTTGGTTGCTTTCTTTGGTTTTATCTCAGATTATAGAAGGAAAAAAGAAAAAATGATAAGAAAACAAGAAGCAAGAGAATGCAGGGTCATGTGCATCCATCCAAACTTTGATGTTATCCTCTGGTAATTAACAGAAACACAAGATGCATGTTTCTCTCCCTAATCTCTCAATCATATGCATATATTATTTTGTTCTCTATACATTGTCCTGTGTGTTCTTTAACTCTTATTCCACGCCACCCCATGCTTTGTTATTGTATTCTGTATACATATATGTTAATAACTTGGTAAAACTTTCTTTATTAGTTTTTAAAAAATATTTTTATTAATTGGGAGAATTATACAATCCTCTCTTGAGATCTTAAATAATTTCACCCCCTCTCTACTTCTGTAAAGAACAATTACCTCTCCCCCTTTTATTTATAACATAAAAGAAAAACCCTTAAAATTTGTTTGTTCCTCTTCATCTATAGGGCTTTTTTCTATAGAATAATCTGTAGGACCTTTGTATACTAATTTATGTTCCAAAACCAACACACAAAAAAAACACAGTACGTGAAATGAACAATGAGAGAAACATAAAGAAAGATGAAATACTTTACTAATTCAGAGCAAAACTATTGGGAATATTATGTTATGTTGGAACTTTTGAATGTAGCCATGCTGTACGGGTTCCTTTTGTGGTGTTCAGAAGCTGAATTACCGGGACAGTGCATTTCCAAATCATCCATCAGGTGTTGTTTGGACAAATAGTGTTTCCTTGTAGAATTATTGTAAAAAATTATTGATAAAGGACAATGGTGTAGAATCACTTCAAGGAAACGGTGATAAAAGAAGACGATTGGAAATTAAAAGCAGGTATCACAAGTGGATAATTGTGTTATGTGCATGCTTCAGCCATTGACAACTTATGTCAGTGTATCCCTCCTTCCGCAATAACTATTTTCATTTTTCTAACAAAAAATTGGAAATCATTACTACCCGAATGATTCAACTTTAACTTCAGTACATTAACCACTTGTGTTCAATCACTCAATTAAATAGAGTGTCCATAAATCATTTTTATATATAAAAAAAGTGATATTCCCTTAACATTTTTGTTTTGTAGAAGCAAGAAAAAATTATTTTTTCTATTAGTATTTTTTAATGTAACATCTATTCTAAAAACTGAGTTACTTATCAAGCTGTGCGTGTGTTTTGCTCGGATGCCATTGAGAATTGCTGGCATAAAAGGTTTATTACCTGTCCGAGAAGCTGTACTGTGTCGTGTGGCAGCAAAAGTAATTTGTGGAATTAAATTGATGGCCTGCTGAAGAATAACACTGAGTCATTCATAGAATTGGTGTTTAAAATGTCTGTAATAGCAAATGAGAAGTTCAGTTTGTTTGCTATGATTTGATGGAGCTTATGGAAACAAAGAAATGAAAATATGTGGAACTCGTGTAAGGAATAAAACTGGACAGTTCATTTTAGCAAAAACTCACTGCATAAAAGCCATTCTTCAAGCTTGAATATGATAGATGTGGTTATTGAAACAGATTGCAAGCTGGTTGCAGATAAGATCCTTATGAATGAGGAAGACTGCTCGGAGAGTGGAGTGATCATTGCACATATTAGAGAGATAATGAGAGTGTATCCTATTATCAGTATTAATTTTGTTAGGAGACCACTGCTGAGAAGTAAGAAGGCATCCATTTAAAGCGGGTAATAAAAGGGAAACAAACGTACTTTGCCAAAACAGGGAAAAATCCAAAACAACATAAAAGCCTATGCTGTCCCCAACTATTTATAACACCATGAGGCCTTAAAGGAGGTACAGGATCTCATTTGGATCAGCATCTGCATTATGTACTTAGTGCATCTTATTGGAGAAAAAACCCATGATTCTACCAACCTATCCACTCTTTTCTGAATTCTATTTACACCAAAGTTGTTACAAAACCACATAGAAATAAGAGGTAGATAGCCTTTAAAGCAACAAAACAATGATTAATGAAAATTGAACAAGACCCTCTTTCTCCTCTTTTTTCTCCTATATTTGCTGCTGACAACCATAGCCTAGTCAAACAACTAGCAACCTCAAAACCAAAACACATCACCATGAACACCGAAGACCCAAGTTGTGTTGTTGTTGTTGATGGTAATGTTGCCCCAAATCAAAGTTTAAGAAAACAGGCCCAACAACACTACAAAAAACACGTTAAAAGAAGACTCCACACTAGTAGGCCTTATCAAGAAAGGCTTCTGAATATGGCAGAGGCAAGGAGGGAAATTGCCACTGCCTTGAAATACCACAGGGAAGCTATGAAGCAAGCCAGTGAGGAACAACAAAAGCAACAACTGCAACACCATCAGCAGCAGCAGCAACAACAACAACAACAATCACTGTCCTTGCAGCCTTCCCATCTTTCAAGTTTTGACCAAGATGAAAGATTCAAGTCTAGGAGAAATCCTAGGATATACCCATCATGCACAACCAAAATTTCAAGTTACATGGATGAGTTTTCTTATTCATCATCCTTCTCATCCCATCCTCCTCCTTCTCCTCCAGTTCCAAACCCTTACTCCAACATTAATCTTGTTACTTCCTCATTTGCTCATCCACCCCCTAAGGCAGAAAACCCCAATTTCACACTACCAGATCAGACATTGGGATTGAACCTCAATTTACATCATTTCAAAAATTTAGAATCTACCCATTTCCTTGATAACAACAACTACAATAACAATAACACATCTCCAATATCATCTTCTTCTCAACTTTCTGTTGTGACTGATCAAGATGTTCGTTCAATTGGAATATCACATTCACAGGGAGAGGGGGTTTCCTCAGTGGTGGATACCATTAAATCCAAAGCTACAATTCAAACTGGTAGAGGCTTGCATACAGCTATGGATGACGAGGGCATGGAAGAGATCAAATCATTGGGAGAGCAACATCAAATGGAATGGAATGACACCATGAGTTTGGTCACTTCAGCTTGGTGGTTCAATTGCTTAAAGAACATGGAACATGAAGTAAAGAATGAAGATGGTGCGTATCATATCTTCGATGAACTCAATGAATTTCCAACCTGGTTGAATAATGCAAATGAGAGGTGCTTAGAACAGTGCTCCGAGGATTACTTCCAAGATTATACCTTACCTTGGTAAGTTCAACATAATGTGTTCGGAAAAGACTTACATCCAACGTAATTAATGTTCTATTCAATCCAACACTGGAGCTCCTTCTCTGTTTAGTGATTAGAAAAGTGCAAATGGAATTTTTGACGCTATGAAATGCCAATCCAAACACCTATAATTAGTTTCACATTTTTTAGAAATGGAAATTTTGTTAATTAAGGAAGCACCTTTTGTTTATATTTTCTGTTTGGATAAATTTTATCCAAAATTATTTATAGGAGACGAAAATAAAAAGAAAAAATAAGAATAGTTATCTTTAAACTAAAATTAATTTATGCAAATATTAAAATTTAATTTTTGAAGAAAATAATATAAGAAAAATTCTACCAAATTAGTTTTATGTATAAGTTAATTAAACTGGTCATGAATATCTAAACTGCTTTAGAATTGCTTTTCTATTCTTTTTCCTGTCTTAATTACTACATATTCAGCTTAGCTGTGAAAAGATTCTATAAATCTTTCCAAGTAAATGGGGAAAAAAATAGGCTTAGGAAATATTCTGTTTCCATTTCCATTTTCTTTTCTGATACCGTTTAAATAATTGGCTAGTAAGCTCGAGAAATGTAACATACATGCATGTATTTAGTTAACATAAGCATTATTGGCATAACCATAAACTTACAGGCCAGGCAATCCTAAAGATAAATTTAGCTTGTCTAGAACAATCAATGATGTTGCTGATGGAAATGATTGTTTCTCTTTATTCATAACATTCAGTATAGCATCAAAACCCTTTTTTTTTTTTTTTTTTTTTTCAGGAATCAAGTCTTTCTTTTACTTCACTTACTTTTAATTTAAACAGTAATGACAGTTCATATTTGCGCTGTTTTTCACCAGTTTAGGAAAGACAAAACTTAGCAGTACTTTTGGTTTAGGATAAACCTTATCAATCAGAATTGGAATTAGTTTTCATTATGCTGATTGTTAAGATAAAACTATAGTTTGATTAGAGAATAATATCAAAAACATATAAGAAACTAAACTTCAGGGATCTTCTGAAAAATGTAAAAGCCATTTCTCTGTGCTTTATTTTATAGGTAAAAATAATGGAACCAAAATTCTTACAAGGAAAAAACAGACAAGAACTAGAAGGGCACACACAGACATTGTTGAAAGAAGGACAGGAAAAGGGTATGGAGTGTTCCTGTTTTTCTCTTCAATAAACTATTTGCATCAAAAGGTCCAAGTTCTGTCTTCTGAACAGCTCAACTTGGTTAAACAGAAATATAGTGGCCTAGGTTTTAAATATCGGTTGCATTGCGGTTTCGTCACCCTTGTTGATATCATGACAAATCGTGGACAAATGTGGCCGATGCAGTTTTAATTGCAGTTGTGGATAGTTAAAAACCCTTGATATTGTGGCCCAAATCACAGTCGCGGACTGTTTTTTAAAACCTTGATAGAGACCTATCCCTTCATCATACTATAGGTAAAAAATAGAAGACAAGATTACTTATAACAGTATGGAGATTCTTGTCATTCTCCTTAGGCTCTTAGTGGTGTTTCAGAAGCTAGGCCTGGGTCCAATAATACTTCAGTTGCATACATAATTAAATAATAAGTACTTTTTGGAAATTGCTATTATAATCTGAAATTTCACACAGGTGAACCCTTATTGTCATATTTGCTTGAACTTAAAGGCTCTACAAACATCTAAACTCTAAACTGATGATTTATCCAGAATTGGATGGACTTCTTACCCTTTAGAATGGCACACACCAGCCTAAAATTGTGCATAACTTTGATAGAAAAGAAGCATATGCTAATGCAAATGTGCTTCAAATCCAACAAATAATCTACCACATATTTTGATCTTTATTTTTACATATAAATTATATACATTACCTGTGCGTTTGGAAACCCATCAGAAAGGGATGACTCACATTTGAAACGTAGGTTATATTATTAGCTTCTGATAAAATGTAGAAAATCACAATCACAACATGTAACCAAACACGCTATACATAGGTCTTCAATTATGTAATCAATCCCGCTTATAGCGAAAATTATACTGCATTTTGTATGCCATGCAAGTCTACCCTGGCACTGATCAACCCTCAAAACGTATGAACTAATCCCTAATGGTTCTGTCAAGGATCTTGGTCTCATTCAAAGAAAGACAATTAAGCCCGTGAGCATAAACAAGAATTTCATATTCATCCAATAAAAAAAATATAACTCTTCATTGTCTAGAAAATTGCTCACACCAACCAAATTAAAAAAAAAAAAAAAAAAAGAACACTTCCGTACAAAATTATAAACGAATTACATTTATTTTCTTGTTTGAGAATGCAATTAATTTTCTTCCATTTTCTTCTTGTAGAAGAATTATTAGCCAACGGAAAGGGTATTAACCAAAGAGAAGCGAAATTTGTATTGTACCGTTGAAGACATGACTCGATGTGTGACTGAGAGATACCACTGCTCAGAAGGTCCATTTAAAGCGGGTAATAAACGGCTAGTTAAGAAACATCGTTTTCTAAGGTAAAACTCCAAAACAATGTTGTCCCCAACTATTTATAACGCCATGAAGCTTTCAAGGAGGTCCAGGACCTCATTTGGATCAGCATCTACATTTGCAATACATTATGTACGTGGTGCCTCTTCTTTAAAATCTTGAGAATTTGGTGGCTATTCAACGAAAAATTATTAGGTTGTCTTGTATCATCATATATTTTGGTTCAGGTCAATTTCTATGTGGCACATATTAAAGTTTTTAAAAATTTTAAAAAATTAATAATACTTAACTATGTCTCATGTAGATTGATTGAGATTATAGACCAAATAGTGGTCTAAAACTACTTAACATTTCACCAACTATTTTCTCCCTATCCTTTTAGGCTATATGGAATCGTTGGGTATCATACTGATGCTTGATTGTGCTGTAAATGAATCTAAATTGAACTATGGATTGAATTTCAATTAATTGCCATGTATAGTTTTCTTTTTAATATTCATTCATTTTTTAGTACAACTAAAATTTTCTTGGCCCATAATAATATTTTCATTTCCATCAAATACTCATTTAAATAAAATGAAACATCTTTTTAAACATCATTTCAATAAATAAAAGTATCCAACTATGTTGATTAAGTAGTATACATAACTAATGTAAACCTCCTCGTACTCGAGTTCAATTGATAAAAAAAAATCCTGCAAAATGCATTCTTAAACATACTCGTATATCAGCTCATACCTAAAACAATACAATACATTTTTATGAACTAAAATTAGAAAATAAAAGTAAAAAATCCAAACATATAAAAATGTTCTCAACCATATGATGCATCAACACCACTCTATCTCCTCCGTATGATTTTTATGATGCATCAACACCATTCTTAAATCCAAACACATTTTCGTTTCAATGATTTATAGCATGTTTGCAAACTATGTTTACAAAAGTATCTTAAGTCTTTTTGAAAATTGAGTTTTCTGACAAAAAAAATACTCTCAAAGATATTTAAAAAAAATAACCAATCATGATCTAAAACTAATCTTGAACATATTTTTTGTAAAACTCTCACCAGAAATCCAAATATATTCCTATATTCTTTGACGATCATGATGATATGTCCTTGCAAAAAATATAGATCCCCAGTATACATAATAAGTTTCATCATTTTTAAAAAAAAAATTGAAGTTTTGCTAAGGAAGCGCTTTTTGGTTCATTTTGTTTGGATAAAATTTTCCAAAATCACTTATAGGAAAGAAAATAAGAAAAAATTAAAAATGACTTCTCAATAAACTAAAATGAGCTTCTAGAAAATTAACTTATAGTTAAGCTAATCTTATATATCTTCTAGTTCTAGAGAGTTTTTTGTTTTCTTAAAAATTCATCTTATGCATCAGAATTGGTGATATAAAATAGTTTTACAATATCATCTAATTACAATTTAATATGCATAATAAATTTATTAACTTTTATAATAATTACTATAAAAAGTCTTGTAATCAGTAATATGTGACTAAGTAACAGCACCTGTCTAGAATTTTAAGTTATTTTCTAATCCTCGATCCTAATTCAGAAAGGAAAAAAGCCACGGTGTTGGAATGTAAGGAACTAACTATTTACTAAGATACCCTCTTGAACACAGGATTCTTAAGTGATATAGAGTCACCTAACTGGAGCATCCCGTATCATTATTTTGGACTGTTCCGGTGGTCCTTCCTGCCATTAATGATGCATAGATGCCGTGGTTCAGGTTTAGGAGATGATGGCCCATTTTTATTTTACTTTTTATTTTTATAAGAATTTTATTCAAAGATGATACTCCAACTATGTATGTTTTACCACCAAACACGCAGAATATCAATTAGTGTGAGATTGATTTCTTTGACTTAATCAAAAATCTTTTAATTGAATTTCATATATGTAATTGTATTAAATATTTAAAAGAAGAATTTTGTTGTACATATAAATCTTATCCAATTTAAACCAGATTATCTTTGATAAAAAGAATTACATACATTTCATAACAGTATCAAAAACCACGTGTAGAGCTGAAAAGAAGATAGAATATATTCAAGACAGTATAGCTATAGCAGTCAAAGAAAAAAGAAAAGAAAAGGTTCCTGTATGTAGGTATATATATTCGTTTGGGTTTTCCTTGTATGGTCGAAATGCTGTGGACGGTGGCACTCCGACAACTCTATTACTGTCGCTGTCGATGGTGGTCTATATTGCTGACTTGAGACACAGAGAGGTTTCTTTAAGGTTGTTTCCTGTGTGGTTTGGGTTGTTTTTGTAGCAGATGATCATATACAATATAATCATATGTTTCGAGAAAATGATGCATATGGTTAGAATCACTAATTAATTAAATGGGTTGCTTCCTAGCCGCAATGCAAACCTATTATTTGTGTTGGTGAAATGAAGGACGGTGGAAGGTTTGAATTGAATTTTAGTTCTCAGTGTGTTGTGATGGATTTGGACAGGGCTTGGCCGTGCTTGCAAGGAAAAAGGAGCAAGGAAAAAGATAATGGGTCAAAATTATGTGAGAAGACTAGGTAAGCCAGAGAATATAATAGTCTAACTCCGAATTAAAGATTGTGAAGATTAAAATTAACATTATTTAATGTTTTAATATAAAATTAAAAAAGGACTTTTCAATGCCTTTATTGACATATGCAATTTGAAAAAAGTTAGAATACTTTTCTCCCTTAAAAGATGCAAATAATACACTACAATCCCCCTCTGATCTCTTATATTAAAAATTATACTCCTCTTTCTTGACATATTTAAATACATGACATTTTATTTTAATATATTTACATTTGTTACAATAGTGGAGTGTCACATATACACAGCTCAAATATACAAGTATTTTATGCTTTCCTTTCTTGCATTAAAATATACACTCTCCTCCATAACAAATGCATATATATATATATATATATATATATATATGAGATTTTCAATTGAAATTACATTATATAACTTTGATAACTATATCATCATTTTATAATTTTCAATTGAATAATATTTT
>PYAF01002998.1:368240-452197 GCA_007407185.1 Glycine tomentella | reverse complement strand
CAATTTTATTTTAAAAATTTTGATTTAAATTAAATAATTATTGAAACTGTTCATGTTGTTGTAAAAAAGAAAAAAAAAAGAAAAGAAGCCGCTCAGGTTTTATTTTTAAAAAATAACTAAATTAAAAATTAGCTCATTACTCTATTCTTTTTTAAAAATAAATCACTATTATTTGAAAACTGGATTTTTTTTTTATTTTTAAAATTTCAAAATGCTATTATTTAAAAACTGCCAATTTTTTAATTTTAAAATTTCAACTCATTCTTCTTTTGTTATTAACTTTTTTTAAATTCACCATCTCCATTACATTCTCTTTGGCTTTTTTTAACTATTACCCAAAATTAATAAATTCTATATGTTTTTTGGGTAATAGTTTTTAGGCATGTGTGACTGCATTTCTATTATGCTAAAGTTTATACAATTTATCTTATTATTTGATTATAGTATAAAAAATGTGATTATTATATACATAGATATAAAAAGAGACACAAATACTATATATCCTTAGTACACAACGGTATGTTATTTATCCTTAGATTCCTCCTCTTATACAATATGGTTCATCTCCTATATCAATATGAGATCATGACGACTTTTGTCACTGTTAGACATAATTAAACCTTCTATGGTCATCACACTAATATATTGAATGACATAGATCAAGTATGGATGAGTGATATGAAAATTACATGCAATGTGAGCTCTACCATGCCTATTTCCAACTGGTCCTTGTTTAGTCCTTATGAGATCAACCCTTAATTTTCTGCATACACAAAGCAGAAACACAAGCACAAAATATATACATTCGGAGGGAAAGTAACATCAAAATCTTTATTTTACAGAAAATAATCATATAAATGTTTTTACATAGAACACCAACATAAAGAACTCTCACTAAACCATAATGTCATCAAACAAAACAACATTGATATGAGCAGTATGCTTGTGAAAGACATTAGGCACTAAGCCTTTAGTAAGCAGATCCGCAAACATGAAGTTTGTCCCTATGTGTTCTATGGAAATTTGACCACTCTAAATTCTTTCTTTAACAACCAGAAACTTTATATTGATGTGCTTCGATTTTGAAGACCTTCTGTTATTGTTGGAGTACAACACTGCTGACTAATTGTCACAATAAATCTTTAGTGGTCTTTCAACACCACTTACAATATGCAACCCTCTAATATGTGAGCATGTACTCCTTTGTTCTATTTAAATAACACATAACCCTTTTAGTTGTTTTCCAATGATCCATCCCTGGGTTACCAAGTATCTAGCCAATAATCCCACTATGAATGTTATGTCAGGACGAGTGCAAACTTGAGCATACATTTGACTTCCTATAGTTGATGCACATGGAATTTTTTCCATTTCCATTGTCTCAAGTTTATTCTCTGGGCATCGTTCAAGATTAAACTTATCTCCTTTAGATATGGACGTATCTCTTGATGCACAATCTTTCATGTCAAATCTTTCCAAAATCTTTTCAATATAGCTCTTATGTGACAACCCAAGGATACCTCGAGAACAATCTTGAAGCATTTGTATTCCTAATACAAAAGAGGGTCACCAAGATCTTTCATCTCAAAATTCTTAGTAAGCAATTTTTAGATATAGGGGAGCATGAAGAAGGATCAAGATATATGCTGAAGTTGAATGAGTCTTTTAGCTTTTAACATGTCGTTCAATTGAAAGCATTTGTAATTGCTTGATGTATGAGAGAATCATCCTATGATCCATTGCATTGCATAAACATCATTCATTTGCTTGCATTCATGATTTTACAAAAGCACATAGATTGGGAAAAAGGTTTAAGATTTCATGATTGCATCAAAGACAAGGCTTCATGGTTTCAAGTTTTTGGAAAAACCATTTTGAATTGTGTTAATCGATTACCACATATTGGTAATCTATTACTTGAGCCTTGAAGAACATTTTAACCGATTATCATCATTAAGTAATCGATTACTCAATATAAGCACAAAACATGACTTGATTATGATAATCGATTACCACTTATTCGTAATAGATTACTTAGTTTACTTTTTGAAAAGAAGTATCCCTGTAGTAATCGATTACAAGTCGAAATAATAGATTACTTAGTTCATATATCCTTTCTAGAAAATTGAAGAACATTTTAATCGATTAAAATTGTTTTCAATCAATTACATTTGAAGTTTTAATCGATTACATTGGCGATTTAATCGATTACATTCAGTTAGAACCGTTTTTTATACATAGTTGATGGGTTTTCTGAAACTCACAACATATCAAAGTTTTCATAAGCCTTCTGAAAGTGAGAAAAGATATTCTGAGTTCTAAAGTTCTTGCCCCATATATTCAAATCTTTATGGTGTATTAAAAGATTTCTTCGGCAAGATTTCAAATAAGATTTTGGAGAGCAAGTTCTGAAACTTGTTTTTCATTTCAACTCTGATTGATAAATCATATTCATTCATATTCATTGGATCATCAGGTTGTTTCTCTCCATTAACTTTGCTTGTAAATTCATTTTAGTATTTTTGATTGTTTGTAACTATTTCAAAGAGGTTCTTTAAAACTTTTCTAGAGTAGGGTTCTCTATGTCGTGATCATTAGAAGTCTAATAGGGTTTTAGATTTCAGATCTTTATCTAGAGTTGATAAAGGGTGATCTTTTGTAGGCTTGTAAAGAACAGATTTTGATATAGTGGAACTCTAGCCAAGGTTTGGTTAGAAGAAAATGGATGTAGCTTCTCTTGTTGAGAGTTGAACCAATTTAAGTTCTTGTGTTGATTATTTTCTTTTAATCTTCTCTTGCTATCTTTTTCTTTGATTCTTTGTGAATTCTTTATTACTCAAAAACTGAAGTTTTTGTTATTGTTTTCTTGGGCTGAGTGGTTTGATTGATTGAAACATTCTTGTTTTAATTGTGATAAAGATCCTATAACTCTGATTTTCTAAAGATTTTTAAAAGGTCAAGTTTCAACCAATCCACCCCCCTCTTGGTTATTGTGTGTATTCACTATTATTTTCAGAAATTTCTTGGTTTTGTGCAATAAGCCTATATCGCTGCTGGCAAGTGATATATCATTGACATGTAAAACCAAGAAGATAAATTTACTCCCACTAAATTTATGATATACAAAATCTTCCACCATGTTCACCTCAAAACCATAAGAGACTATAACTTGATGAAAATTATGAAACCATTGACGAGAAACTTGTTTGAGATCATAGATGGATTTCTTCAACTGAAAAATCATAGACTTTGAATCTCCAAAAACAAAGTCTTTCGAAAAAACCAGAGAGAAAGTCTCTTTATAGTCTATGTCTTCCTTTTGAATGAAACCCTTAGCAACAAGACGAGCCTTATATCTTTCAATATTACCTTTTGAATCTATTTTGATTTTAAATATTCATTTACAACCAATAGGTTTCACACCTTCAGGTAACTCGACAAGATCTCAAACGTCATTGTCTTTCATTGATTTCATCTCATCCTTCATGACCTCGATCCAATTATGAGCATAATAACTTTCTAAGACTTGTTGGAAGTTTATTGGGTCATCTTTCTTTAAGCCTAAAATATTATCATGCTCTTGGAGAAAAATAATATAATCATCTAAAATTGTACTTCTCCTATTTGTAGTGGATCTTCTTAATGACACTTCTTGAGGTTGTTGACTTTGTTCCGTAGGTACTATTGGGGAAATTTCATTGTTATCTTGTTCTAGAATGATGTCAGGTATAAGAGCCTGATCATTAATTATTTGTACTGGAGTTGGTCTTGAATGACGACAATGTCAGGAAAAGAAACAAAATTCTCTTCCTCAAAGACAACATTTCTTACTTTATCTTCCCCTTCAAAGTCAACATCCTCAAGGAATCTCACATTTCCTGTCTCAAAGAAAGATCTCGTAGTGAGATCATAAAACTTGAAACCCTGAGAGCATTCAACATATCCAACAAAATAGCAGTTAATAGTTCTTAAGTCCAACTTTCTTTCTTTAGGCTTGTATAGCCTTATTCAGCTAGACAACCCCAAATATGTAAATGCCTTATGCTAGATTTCTTTCCTGTCCATAGCTCATAGGGAGTTTTAGTCATTGCCTTAGTTGGAACCCTATTAAGGATATAAACTGCAGTCTTAATTTTTCTCCCCAAAGTAACTCAGGTAAAGAAGAATGACTAATCATGCTTCTCACCATATCCTTAAGAGTCATATTCCTTCTCTTCGCGACACCATTCATACTAAGTTTTCCTGGCATTGTATATTGCAGGACAATTCCACATTCCTTTAGGAAGTTAGCAAATGGTACTGGACATTGTTCTCCTGATCCATTAGAGCTACCATAATACTCATCACCTATGGTCAGATCTAATAGCCTTAATTTTCTTGCCTAGTGAAAGCTCAACTTTGGCTTTATATTGTTTGAGCATATCCAAAGATTGTGACTTCTCATGAATCAAGTATAGGTAACCATATTTTGAATAGTCGTCTATGAACATAATAAAATATTTTTGACCATTCCAAGAGGCAGTAGGGAATGACCCGCAAATACCAAGCATATAAAGATTATCAATTAAAGAACAATACCAATAACATTTGAATTTAGAGAAAGACTAACTTTATTATTTCCAAAGGAACAAAAATAACAATATTTGTCCAAACTTGAAATAGAAATCAAATTTCGTCTAAATGGCGGTGCAACATAAGTCTCAATCAAATCCAAATAAACATCAATCTTTAATAATAATCTGAATTTACCTATAGCCTCTACTAAAACTTTCTTGCCATCGCCCACAAAGATGTATCTTTCAGCATCATTTGGCGGTTGGCTCCACAGGTAACTCTGCATAGACATACTTATGTGAGTAATAGCACCAAAATCTACCCAGCAAGTATCTTTAGGTACAAAAGCTAAATTAAATTCAAAACAAACAAAAACGAGAGTACTACCCTTCTTTTCACGCCATGCATCATACTTGGAACACTGTGTCTTCATGTGTCCACTCTTCTTGCAAAAATAGCCGGTAAATTCCTTATTTTGCTTCTTTTGCTTCTTAAGCATGGGTGATTCATCCGTAGTGTCCTTAGCTCTCTTCTTTTTCTTATAATGAGAGGTTGATGCCAAGTGAGCATTATCAGTCTTTTCTCGTTGAAGTCTTTCTTCTTCTTGCACACAGTGAGCAATGAGCTCATTAAGAGTCCATTTATCCTTTTGTGTATTGTAACTCATTACAAATTGACCGTATTGTGCAGCAAGAGAAATGAGAACCAAGTGCACAAACAAATCATCAGATAACTCTAACTTTAGTGCCTTGAGTTTTCCAGCAAGATTAGACATCTTAATAATGTACTCCCTTATGCTCCCCTTGTTAGTATGTAGGTGTCTTAGAGAAAATCTGATTTATCAGTTGAACACCTTGTACTATTTATTATTTCATGATTAATAAGAGCAAACTTTTCTTTATCATATTTATGTCTCACCTATATTTATAGTAATATGCGTTTAAAGATAAAGGCTCTAGGAATAGAACAAGTGTACACTTGAGGATCTATGATAGGGATCATGATCATAAGGATTCGAGGACACTACATGTCTATGGCCTAAAACTAGTTCCTAGTCTTGAATAATCAAGAAAGGGCATTGATGATCTCAATAAGACTAGTACAACATTTTCTACTTGTATAGAGATACAAGGTAGAGACCTCATGGAATGCAGGCATGGTGATGCCTTAGCTGATGCCATGGGTGGATCTGTTAGGGAACATATGGCACTGAACTGACCCGCCGAGAGACTCCACAAGGATTCTTTAAAATATCATTGGATTTGTAAAGTCTCTCATCTTTTGGTAGTGCAGATCGTCCTAGACTTAAGGATGTCATCGAATACTATGTCCTAGGATTATACATTGACTGTACGACTCTATCCGCCTGAAAATGGGGAGAATAGTGTACTCTTAGGTATAACCTGAATACATGAGTATAGATGGACATGCCGAAAGGACTCACAATCCCTTATGAGGGATTAGTCGTTCACAAGACCGGTAGGGCTTGGATGACTTCTGGGAATCTATGCATAGTAAGAGATCATGAGGAGTCATGATATGTCTTAGAATTAATAGAAGAAGATTTCTAGCTCCTGTGAAAAACTATATTTAGTCAATAAAGAGAGATGATATTTTATCCTTGATCTCGACTAAATGAGAATGACGATGTGAAGGATGATGGAGACAAGGTATCCAAATTAGAAAGGTATTTCACTTGATCAACTCAATTATTTATGGGGTCGTAGAGCATTGCTAGTGTCTTATGTAGTTATTAAATGAATTGTGCCCGTTAAAAGAGTTTAATTGGTCCAAGTTTATTTATGTCAGTGACTAATTGGGCCTAATGGGTCACACACAAAGGTTATTCTTTGTTGCAAGTTATAGCGAGTTTGGGCCAATAATTAGTTATTGGTTTCTCCACTAATGGACCCAAATGTGTTGACAGGACTGATGGGCCTTGGGCCATGAATCTTAGTAAGTCAAGGAGTTGACTTGACCAAAATAAGTTTTAGGCAAATTTGAAATTTTGAATTCGAATTCAAATTCAAATTACAAACTGGGATAAGATTGAATTTATATTTGAATTTAAATTTCAAATTTCAAATTTGAATTTGAATTTGAAATTTGAATTTAAATTTTAAATTCTATGAGGTTAGGTTGTTGAGGATAATTTAAATTATCTAAATGAATTATCCAATAAATATTGGATGAAGATTCTCTCAACAACATTGATTGTTGAGGATAATTTAAATTATCTAAATGAATTATCCAATAAAGATTGGATGAAGATTCTCTCAACAACATTGGTTGTGGAGGATAATTTAAATTATCTAAATGAATTATCTAATAAAGATTGGATGAGGTTGTTGAGGATAATTTAAATTATCTAAATGAATTATCCAATAAAGATTGGATGAAGATTCTATCAACAACATTGTCATTTGAATTCTGAATTCAAATAAGTTATTATTGCAACAAACTTTGGAGAGAGGAGAGGGGGAGAAAGTGATGGTTTTTAGAAAGAATCTTGCTAGATTCTTTCTCAAAATTTCCCAACCACTTGGGCTGATTTGGAGTGAGAGGATAATGCAATGCAACAACCTCATCTTACCTTAAATAGGTGCCTATGTGGGGAGGATTGAGAGAGAGAAAATTTTTGCCCCTTCCTCTCTTGGTTCTGAATCAAGTTCTAGTTTTTTCTCTACCTCATCTTCTCTCTTCTTTTGTTGCACCTTCACTTGACCTCAAGGCACCTACATAGTCTTGAAAAAAGAAACCAAATACTTGAAAGCCTCATACCTTGCATGCGTCTGGCAAGCCACCAAGGAGAAGGAGGAATCAAGGAGAAGAAGAAGTTCTCACTTGCAAGAAGGAGATAACCATATGGATCACCATTGGAGGGCGTCATCTTCTTTGAGCCTTCAAGTGATAAAGCTATTTCTAAAAGCCTAACATGTTTCAATGAGTAATTCCTAAGCACACACAAATGAGATGCATAGATGGTCTATGTTTCTGCATCGAATTTTTTTTTACCCTCATGTGAGCACACCGTGGTTGGACCAAGGTGCTGCATTTTTTTTAACCTTCACCCCTTTCCTTCATACTTTATGGGTACGAGTTTTGCTAATATGTTACTTGTTTTCACCTTTTTAGTTTTAGCAAAATATTGTTCAATCTCTTTGAGGAACTTCCTAGCATTAGTGCTCTCAGTCATAGAGGCTCAAAACACCTCTGGAATGGAGCATTTCATAATCATCAGACTCATGCGGTTAGAGCGCTCACACTTCTTTATGTAATCCAAATTTGGATTTTTCGGAGTGGAAGTGGGGTTTCTCCATCCTTAGCGCAAGGTCTAGATCCATGCAACCAAAAATAATTTCCACATTCTTTTTCCATAATTTCAAGTTCATCCCGTTCAACATAAGAATCATGTTCACTTAAGCACCATAATTAATAGTATTAGCAGAAACTGTATAGAAAAAAATAAGATAACATATTTAACATTCATGTCATACCAAATGCATAATTAAAATAAAATGCATATACATGACATTAACAAACAATTCAAACCAATGTGGACCCATTTACAAGACACCTAGCACAACATTAACATTTGATCTTTGGACCGAAAATATCAATTTATAAGTGATACTCTCAGTAATCAAACATTGACAATAAATCCTGTCAAGCTATAGTATTTCTTTGGGCCGACTACTGCTTAAATGAAAATTTTTATAATTGTCACATATTTATCACCCCATGTATATATATTGTTTGACCAATAATAATCTTCCTTTGGACCGATGGTTACTCACATAAATGACAAATATACTCATCTTTATACTTCACAATAAGGTATTATCCATAACAGAGGTTATTTTGGAAACAATATTGTTTCAATCAATTTATTATGAAATAAAAGACAATTAAAAGCAATAATAATTAAATAAATCAAACATAAACCAAAGGTTTATTTTATTTAGTTAAATGCCTAAGTTCCTTAATTTTATTGCTCTTAATTTTTTGAATGAGATTATAATACAATTACCTAAATTTTATCATAATGGATTGAATGTCATTTCTGATAATAAATTATTTTTAATTGTTGACAATAATATCTTTAAATTTAAATTTAAAAAATTCCAATAAATTATTTTCTAAGAAAACTCAAGTTCATATATAGTTTAATCATTAACAAATATATATAGTTTTAAACTATATAAAATATGACCGGTAAAAGAAAGATAAAACATTATCACATATATATTTCCGTTACATACAATATCACTAGAAAATATTACGTTCAATATCACTACAAAAAAGGACGGTTATGTACAATATTTCGTTAACAATCAATTTTTTTTCGCATCAAACTAATGGTAGATTTCATCAGTATATCACTAGAAAATTGATGAACAATAAAACGTCAAAATTAGACAATAAAATTGAATCACTGTGTAATCAATGAAAAGGAAAAAAAAAGGTTCCAACAAATGATTTTGACGCAAAACCCACAACACCCTTTTTCAAATTAAAGTTTTTTCAATTATATATAACAACAACCCACAGGATCACATCAACCTCAAATCACGGTTTTCAATATACATAAAAGAAAAATCTTTTCCGACACTTATTTCCATTGCAAATTACATTTCATGATACATATGCATATAATGTGAACGACAAAAAAAAAACAAGGATTTCTTGATACCATATTGAAATCAATATAGGCAAGAAATGATGCAAGTATTATCAAGAAAACTAAATTCAATAATTTCCCGATAATTCAAAAATGATATGGCTCTGATACCAATTGAAGGAAAATTAATTCGTGAATCCTTATGGTGAAAACCATCACCCAATAAAATCCCAAAAGCATCATATTGGATCATCAAGAAATCTTAAACAAACAAAGTGTATTTGTTTCCGTTGCAATAATGATTTATCTTTATTCTTCTAGCCTTTAGCCTTTCCTTATGAACTTTAGTCTTCCTCAATTAAATCACTCCTTAGAGGATATTCTCTCTAGATGGAAAAGAAAGAAAATTGAAACTTGATTTGACCTATTTGGGACCATAACCTCATATATAGTATTTTTCTTTATTGTTGGACTAGTAAACTCTCATTATACCTAATTGGTCCAACACTGATATCCACCAATTTATCTCATATTTACTTATGAATCTATTTGGACATATTTAATTGAACACTTTAATTAACCCAATATATATTAAATAGCATAATACAATTATTAATACAATATTTAGCACATAATAACATTAGGAAATTTAATTTCCTAACACATAAACCAATCCAGATCCTCCACTAGGATTATTGACTTCGTTATCATTTTCGTCAATAGAAACTTTAGATCCAAAGGGGAAGAAGGAAAAGGGGAGACGGAGGTCGAGTTCAGTGTCAAGGGCAGAGTTGACAGTGGTGGCACTGGGTTGGACGATAGTGGTGTGGGGTTGTTTTCTGTTGGAGAAGGGGAAGAAGGAGAATTGAATTTTTTAAATAATTTAAATAATAAAAAATAATGTGACACTGATATGTTAGTGATTAAGCTTGATGACGTGACATTTTGTCTGTCACATCATCACTTAACAGAATGAGACTAACGACAGATACTACGTTGAAACATAAAAAAAACTTTAGATACGTAATTAACTAAAAGTAAATTTGAGGTAATAATCTAAAAACAACATATTTTTCATGTATAAAAAACATATTTAACCATTGTAAAAATAAAAAATGAGAAAGTACTCTTAAATTATATAAAATGAAGAGAAGCATGAATACCTGCAATACATTCATGTCAAGGGAAGAATTTAAGTAAAAAATAAAAATAAGAAAAATGTCCTATCAATCTTCACTACACTAATGAACTACTAGAAAAATTGCTTTTCTACATTGGTTTTTTAGGACTTTCAACATTGGTTTTTAACCAATGTTGAAATCACTAACGTTGAAAGTATCAACTTTAACATCAGTTTTTGAAAACCAATGTTAACATACTAACCGATGTCGTCAAATAAGAAATTAAAAAAACGTAAAATATGTAAAATCAACATCGATTTTTCAAAAAATCGATGTAGAAAAGGGACTTTCTACATTGGTTATTTGAAAAATCGATGTAGAATAGTACTTACAACATCGGTTTTATGTAGAAAGTTCCTTTTCTACATCGGTTTTTTATTCCATAACCGATGTAGAATGTTATTTTTTTTAAAAAAAAAATACTCCTATTCTTTTAATTGTTTTTGACCCTTATTTAAAAGATTGTCCAAACTCCACCAAAAGCTATAAAAATAAACTATGAAAACTAAATATATTATGATATATATAAAATTAATCAATCAGCTCTTACAATTTTACCTTCATGAACTACATAGCTAGTTTTACATTCACATATTCCACTGGAGAGGCACGTGCCATTGCCAATGCTGCTGGGGCAGGAACCTGAAAAGTGAAGAGAACAAGAATTAATAGACAGAGGGGTTAAAATCAAATAAGTTGTGTTAAAGGCCTTGATGTTGAACATATAAACTTCAAACGATCATAACTTTTGATAGAAATGTCTGATTGAGGTGTACCTTATATCAAAACGCTCGAAATTCAGAGGAGAAGCTCTGCGAAAAAATTTGGTCAACTATTTTTTCCAAAAAAGTCTTTAACTAGATGAAAAATAGGATTCAACATTCAATCACCCAAAATAGAACACTACAATATAATAGAACAACGGAAATTGAAAGAACTTGTATCAAGAATCAACCTCATTGTGGTGACCTTTGGGTGGCTTCTTGTCTGAAACACATGGCAACAATTAATTAACCTCCCAATAAATTAAAATCATGACAGAAACTACAAAATATCATATACACACACAACCGAAAAATAAGAAACTGATCTCAATAGCATATTAATGTAAGAATGTAAGCCTACAAACCTGATTTAGGGTTTCATTGTGAGGCGTGAGCACGAGTGAGAGTACATGAGAAAGACCAGAGCAAAATAAAAATGAAAAAACAACGAAACCAAGACCGAGAGGGAGTACCTAGCACGAGTGAGAGTGAAAGTGAAATGTTAGTTGCGAGTAGACCGAGAGCGAGAGTGGAAGCGCCAAGTCCGCCGTGAGAGTGAAGGCGAGCAGTGAAGGTTAAGAGAAAGCAGTGAAGGCTGAGAGTGAGAGCCAGAGATAGGCACAAGAGTGAAGGGTTCTTAATTTGGGGGCTAGGGCTAGCACTTTTATAATAACAATAACAACATCGGTTTTCAACGAAAAATCGATGTTGATTGTCTCCTGAATAACATCGATTTTTCAAACTAACCTTAAAAATCGCTATTAACGTGTATCTGTTAACATCGATTTTCCAAAATAACCTTAAAAGCCGATGTTAACGTGTATCTATTAACATCGATTTTTAAGTTTTTTTAGAAAAATCGATATTAACCAAGTCCTGTTAATTGTGAATTTACCATCGCATTTTCATTAACATCAATTTTTGATAAAATCGATATTAACTTAGCGATATTAAAACTCATTTTTCTAATAGTGTGGTCATCATTGGCACAGAAGAATTTTGAGAATAACTATATCAAGGCCTTCCATCTTGCGTCAATTCCCTGACTCTATTTGTACATGTACATGTAAATTATTAATTAGCTAAGAATAAAAATTTTCAGAAGCCAAAAAAACAAAATTAAGAGCGTTTTTTTTTTTATGGAGTAAAGGAAATTGTAATTTGAGAGGTGTTGGGATGAAGATTTGCGAAACTGCAAATACATAGAGAAGAAGAGGATTTAACTGTTGCTTAAAAACAAAAGGATTTAAGCGTAAGAGAAAAACGAGAAACTCGTGGGTAGCACTAGTTAAAAAAATTAGATCAAAAACTGATATTTCCGTTAGTGAGAAAGAGAGTAAAAGCGAGAGAAAAAGTTTTTCAAAAAATGGAGAAAAAATAGAAGAACTTTTTGAATTTGTATAGTTATTTTTATTTATTAAGAACATAATCTTCTTGGAAAAAAGGAGATCAAAAGTGGTTATCACCATCAGTACATTGTTATAGATTATACAGGAAAAAAACATTGTTTTCCAAAAAAAACGCAGCTGGGTCACTGTGTTGGCTCTATTATTGGCTTCATCGATCTCTCCGTCCATGTGTATTACAACTTACCTCAACTTCATATAACGTTTCTATCACGTCCCATGGCTTAATATTTAGTTGGACCTGAAGCATAAATCAATTTATGAATTTATTTATTGCATATTTATTTATAATTCTTTTTCGATCTTTTATATATACAAGTAAAGGTTACTTGGAATAAATATTAAACTATTCGATTATATAAATTTTAATATCTAATCATTTAAATATTGAATAAGTAAATAAATTTATATTTTTATAGCATATGCATCACTTTGAGTCTCTAACCATGCTCTTAATTCAACGTTGGGAAAAAGATATCAAGAGGAAAGAATAAAGAATGAATTGGTTTGACTTTTGTAATTTATTATTCTAACATATATGTGTAACTTATTGAGAATAGAGGTGATAATGTGGGCTTTGGCCTCACATGCCATCTTGCTAGCTCGTAAAAAATGGTCAAACCGGATTTGGTGACTAAATTCGTCAGTTTGCATTGGTCAGGTTGGCCTAACTTGCCAATCCATCGGGCCAATGACAAGAAGGGGGTTGGTCTGCATGCCATACATATTTAAAAAAAATAAAAATAATATTAGTAGTTATTTAGGCTTTGGATTGTCACTTTTATATTTTTTTAAGTTTATAAGGTTATTCCAAAATCAAAATACATACTTGTTTTTTAAAAATTCAATTTTTCCAATATTTATAGTAAAATTTATATTAAAATCAAATCAATTTAAGATAACCAATTGATATACTTTATTTTCTCTAACTAAATTTATTTATATTCAAAAACAAAAAAAAATTATTTATTTACATTAATTTTATAAAATAAGATACTAAAATTTTTTTTTCTTTTTCATTTATGGAGGATCGACTAACCAACCCACCCCTAAGCGAGGTGGACCTTGATTTTCAGCCCACCATTAAAAGGCAGACCAACTTGCCCTAACCTGTTTTTGGCGAACTTGTGGTGGGATGAGCCAGATTAGGTCAGACTGACCCACTTTATCTGTCTTATGGGAGATTGTCAGGCCAATGTCCCATCATTTAGAATGCAGAATGACTAATAATATATTATTTTCCATGTTTTTAAATGATTTATAAAAAAATGTATTAAACAAAAAAATTGATGTCAATGAATGTTCTTAAAATAATAATTAAGAAAATAATTTTTTTAATAAAATTAAATATACATTACATTTAAGTAAAGAAAACATGTAATACATTTTTGTTATTATAATTATTTATTAAAACATGTTATATATCTATTTAACCAATATTTTTAGGATATTCGTTAACACACACATTTAGCATATTAAAAATACAAAAACTTTAATATTTTTAATAATTAAAAATATAAGAAAATTTTAAAATTAGAAGCAAACATTAATTAGGATGGAAGTCTACGTGAGTTAATTTGGTATTGGACCACTGAAGACCTTCTTTTTGGGGCTGTTGACCTCTCTGCGATTTCTCATTGATATATGTCGGTCTCATTAACATATGGAGATGAATACTGTTTTGTCCATGTCTAAAAATATAAATTTGGAATTTCATAGTTTGGATATATGGTCCTATAGAAAAATTAATTAACCATGAATCTGGCAAATATTCAATGCTAAAACAGTGAGAACACTATAGCAAAAGCGGCTAGAAAGGATAAATTTACTTCAACTATGCAAAGATCAAATGAAATTTTTAATGATTAAGACAGATAGGGATATATGATGTAGAAGCACAAGTCTAGTAAATGTCAGGGGATAAAGCTACGAATGAAAAAAAGGAAAAGAAAAATCCCTTTCTTTATCTCTAATCTAGTACATCAAGGGTTTAGTTATTGTTATTTTGCAGAATTAAAATGTCATGTTGCTTTAGTTGTTAACAAAGTAATTTTACCTAAATTAGCTGGTCTTGTCAAACTTGGGTCATGTGATTTTAGTTTTATATAAAATTGATTTCGAAAATATGTGTTTGAAATAAAATAATTAGTATTTAATTTTTTTCTTAACGAAATTTATAATAAAATTTAACGACAATCTTTTAATTTAGATAACAATTATCATAATTTATTTTTAAAGAAACTTAATTTTTAAACTATAATCATTTGATTAAAAACTAGAGAACAATTTTTTTAACGGAAGTCCAAAATCTTTGATTTGGTAAAATATCGTTTGACTATGTCAAACCATGTTTCATATATGGAGTTTGATTTTTTCAAACTCTTTTCATCTTACATTTATTTTTTATTATATATTTTATCACATTTCTTTCTATTTTTCTCCTTCTTTTCTTTTCTTTTTCTCTTCTAAAATTAACTCAACAAATACTCTCATTCAAAATAGATGTTTTCTTGCCTTTATATATATATATATATATATATATATATATATATATATAGGTGTTTTCATTTACATATATGGAAAGGACAAAAAAACGATACCGATATACATGAATCTTAATTAATATATACCTTCATTAGTCAAACAAATGAGTGCGTTTGCATTTAACCATAGACATTTATTCCTTGCATTTGCAGGATTGATGAATTGTTCAAGCCATTCTGCAAATTCTAGTTTAACTGTTTAAGACTAGGCCTACCAGGATTACGGGTGGGAAAAAAAAACTGAATCCACGTTGAACTTAACTGAATTTGTTTTCAATAAAACTTATCTGAATTGTTATACAGTATAGTTTCAAAAACATGAATTACTTCTATATTAACAGTTAATTGAACTGTGAATCAAAAATAAAAACGGTTTCTTAAAAAAGCTTAAACCATGTGAATATGTTCACTCTCAAATTGTGTCCGTGTCATAATTCAGTTCATTCCTCTTCATTATTCCTTTTATTCCTTTTATGTCTTTATTTTAACAATTAGTAAAAGTAGCACAACCACCAATGGTTGCATTCGCCCCCTTTTTTATCCATCTTTTTTTATTGCTTAACTCAGCACAAAAACTTCTACTTTTGTATTTACTAAACTACGCAATAAGTTCGACCAACTAATTGTTAATATCTGAAAAAAAAAAACTAAGTTTTAATATTATTTTTTAGGAGAGGAAAATGTTAATATCAATTCTTAAGAAAAGTAGTAAGTTTTTCTTAAAAAAAACATTGATTAAATTTTTGTATTCTAAATGTAACAAATATTTTTAATGTTGGAGTATTTAAAATATAAATTAATAAAAAAAAACATTTTTTTTCTCATAGACGTTCTCAAAACAAATGATCCTTAAAAATAATTCGAAACAATTCCAACCAATTTAGAATAGTTTAAAACAATTCACAACAATTTAGTTTGGAGAGCAATTCAGTTTGAATCGATTCAGTTCAGTTCAGTTCGAGCTGCCGCTAAAATAGTTTGATTCAATTCGCTTAAACTGATTGATAGGTTAGTTCAAAAGAATTGCAAATAAAGTTTGAAACAGATCACCACGTATAGTTCAATTCAATTCGAATTGAACGACCCTAACTGTTCTTACCAAAATTTGAAAATTTCACGTGTGACCTAGGCATGGCCAATGTGGACTCCAAATTCTGCACGTCGGACGATGAGTTGACCTTGTTTAGGGGGAGGACCTACGAAATAGAGGAAAGACACTCCGACGCTCAAGTAAGTACATCAATTATAAGAGTAGCATGTCATGCGTGAAGTCATCTCCGTGGGTGACTCTTCGGAGGAGAATACCCATGGCAGAGATTCTGACGGATTGTCTTCTTCCTCTGGGAGGAAGGCGAGTTCCTGTCTGCTGATGAGGGCACTTCTCGTCCTCGTCAATGAGCAAGGATGAATGAACCTCTGCCGATCATCATAATCCATACTTCTTCTTCGGGGAGGATGAAACAAAATAGCCCGGGAGGTGTTAGAGCATCCTCCCGTGTGCGTCGCAGCCCCAGTGCTGGGTCGCCATCGACTGTTCCAGTCATTCGTGGCTATGAGTGGGTAAGGGAGGACGTGTTTAAATACAGTTCCTCCATAACTTCCATTACTTCCATAAATGTCCTTCGCTCAACGTTGCAGATGATGGCTCCTTCGGAAGCCTGTAAAGTCATCGTCGAGCCCTATGGGGAAGATGATTTTCCCTGCTTCAGGGTGGCGTCGGGCATTCTGCCCTTCTTTTTCATGTACCGATGCCTCTTCGAGGTGTTGGGTCTTCTTCTTCCCTTTTCTCCCTTTCAATATGCTCTGTTGGAGTACTTGAATGTGGCCCTCTCCCAACGTCACCCTAACAGTTGGGCAGTGGTGCGGGCCTTTGAGATTTTGTGTTCTCATTTGCACATTCGTGCTAGTGTTCCCCTTTTCTTGTTCTTTTTTCAGACCAAGCTGTCCGGGAAGGTCGCTTGGGTCTCCTTGCACAGTGTCTCAAAAAAACTGTTCGAGGTTGACACCAACATCTTCTGTCGCTTCAAGGATCGATTCTTCAAGGTCCGTGAAAGTGGTGTCGTGGCTGATGGGTTGGGTTTCCTTTAATGCACAACAGGGATGGGGAGGGTCGCTGTTGGACTCTTGTCAAGCGTACCAATTTGTCGTTGTAAGTTACAAAATTTATAAAAGTTAGTCTCCACAGGGACTTGAGCTACTCAGTTTATCCAAGTAAAACTTAACAGCTCATAGTTATGTACAATAAGGATGAGCGAAATTTCATGTGATTACGGAAGTAACGGAAAATTACGAAACTAGTAAAATGAAATATATTTATGAGAAAGTGGGATTGGGTTTCATCATTCATACCCTCAGTATTCAATTAACTTTACCATGTATAAATCATTTTCTATCCTTATTAATGCACACATTATTTCACCCCAAATCGATCCCTCGCATTTGAGAATCCTAAGGATATCTACCAAATACCAATCCCTCGCATGTGAAGTAAATACCCCAGCATTATAATCATAATCGTGTTCTTTTGCAATCAAAACGTTATGTCCTATTCCTAGCAACGTAATGTAATGAGTAAAATCATTAAGTTCAAATTCTAAGGGCACTTTCCAGTCAAGCTTAGAATCTAATTTCATGAAACTAGTGATCAAGTAGAATCAAGCATTAAGAACATAATGAAATTACCAATAAGGAATAGAAAAGATTCATGCATAAATAAATATTAAAAGAGATACATAAGGGTAAGAAGATTACATCCAATCCTTAAGAGAAACTAGCCAATCATTGTGGATAACACCTCTTCAATGGAAGAATTGATGAAGGGAACCATCACCGCTTCTTTCAGGCAGAGTCTCCACACTAATCCTTACTTCTCTTACTCTCCTAACCTCCCTAATACTAATATTTAAGTTTCCTAAGCTAAATAACCAGCCAAGGCTTCCAAAGAATCCAAGGCATGCCTTTCTCCTTTAATTTTTGTGGCTATTTATAGAATTTGGCCAGCTGCTTATGTCCACTCCCCCAGGCGAGTGTTTTTGCTTGTGTTTGCTCACCTGGGCGAGCTGATCATATCTCCTTCGAACTTAAAGCTTGCCTGGGCGAGTGATTTAGCTTGAGGATGCTCGCCTGAGCAAGTTAAAGACTTAATGGTGAAGAAAGGTCATGGGCATGGACGAGTTTTGGGCCATTTTGCTTTTTACACCTCCCAAATTTTATTTTTATGCCCCTTTCGCTTGCTTTGCTTGCTTGGATGCTTCGGATACCATCGGAACCTATCAAAATACAAAATATGATTGGACTAATCCTCCAAAATGTGAAAAAATACATTCATACAAGTACTAAATACGAATCAACTAGGTTTAGGGCAAGTTTACAAACAAATTTACTGAAGTGAAAAAGATAAGTGCCAACATTGTAACCCTAATTTTACTAAAATAGGGCAGTTATCACTCGCCTCCCCTTCTACTAGCAGGCTGACCCTACTAGGTTCAGGTCCTTTGATGAGGACATGCTGACCCTTGTGGAGAGGTCTGACAAGGCAACCTTCGAGCTATTGCCAACCTCCTTGGACGCACGTGCCATTTTGTTGCTGCCTTCGGCTGATGACCCCTTTTTCGCACTGGACGGTAATTTTCCTGCCATATAACTTCATTGTTTTCTGATGTACGAACTTTGACACTTACGTGTTTTTTGGTGTTTTTGCAGGTATCATGAGTAACTTACAATGGAGGCGACTGGTGAGGAATGTGGTTGGTGATGTTGTGATGCCCTCTATTCCCCCTAGCTAGAGAAGAGAATCGATTCACTGTCTGGGTTGGCCCTGCTGATGTAGCTACTGCTTTCCCCAGCCTCTCTCCTTTCGAGCTGCCAAAAAGGAAGAAAGACAAGGGTGCTGGGATGTCTGGGCGTAAGAAGTCTCGGGACGTCTGTGCCCCTCATAGCCTGCGCTCAATGAAGGAGGCTGTTGGGCTTTACCTTCTTCTCCTCCTCCTGTTCGGTTCCGAAGCCTATGGTGGTTGCAGCCACTGCTCCTCCTACTGCATCTCCTGTTGTCGTAGCTCCATCTCTGCCTGTTGCTGCTGCTACTGTGCCTCCTATGGCTGTCGCTCCAACTCCGCCCACCTCCCAACCTGCTTCTCCTACTCTTGCTACCCCGTCTACTTCTCCATCTCCTCCGTCTACAATGTCGCCACCTACCGCTCATCTTGTCACCTCCCTTGAGTTTCTGAATGCTCCAAGGGAGGTTGACTCTTTATAGAGTGTTGGGCACAGGCTTGAGCAAAGAGTGACGACCCCTTTGACAGGAGTTTGATTAGGTAGGTCAGTTCTCAACGCTCACTTGATGCTCTCAAACTTTTTCTAAAGAAAGGTCTCGCTATTGCAGAAGAGCATGGACAGTTGCACCAAGAGGCTATGAGCAGAGCTGCTTCCTTGGAGCAAGATTACAACAAGTTGAAAGGTGTTGTCCGCGGTGCATGGCAGTTGGAGCGTAATAGATTGAACAACGTCGTGGTGGCCCTTGTCGAGGCTGTTAGGTGTAACCGTCAGCTGTCCATCAAGACTTGTGAAGCTTTGTCCAAGTTGTTGTGGACTAGGCTTGATGGTGATGAGCTGGTTGTTCGCGGCAGGGCAACTGCTGCTAAGGCTGATAAGATTGTTGTTGAGAATGAGGAGCTGGCGAAGAAGATGGCCGAGTTGGAGGTGAAGTTGAAGGAAGCCAAGGGCGGACATGAAGCTAGCTGAGAAGGTTGCGATTCTAGAAGAGAGGTTGAGGGAGACTCAAGTTGAGCTTTTTGCTGAAATGGCGGTCAACAAAGAGCTTGACGAGGAGTTGAAGGTGTATAAGCGGGAAGCAGTGGAGCAACACGAGAAAGGCTTCTTCAAGGTGGTGCGCCAAGCTGGCCTCTTTGCGAAGGACCTTGACTTGGGTTAGTTTGATCCTTTCAAGGATGTGAAGGATGGTGCCTTGGTTAACGAGGAAGAGCTTGGTTCCGCTGAGGAGACCGCTAGTGATGCAGCTGATGTGTAGGCTGCTTTTGTCTTTTTGCTTCTTTTGTACTCTTGGCCGTTGGTGGCCATGTAAAGTTATTTTTAAACTTTAATGAAAGTATTCCTTATTTCTCCATCTTTGTCAATCTTCTTTATTTTGCATACTTTCTTCTCTTGAGTTTTGCATGTCATGCACTATTGTTGTCATGAAGTAATATTAGGTTCCTGTTGAGGTTCCCGTTAACAATATCAACTAAGAATATATCTTATGTTTATAACCGTCGAGGGTTGACCATGGACATCTGTGTTGAACTCTTGCTTCTGCAATTTGGCTAAGTCTTTAGCCTATCGTGTCAAGGTTCAGATGAAATATGGAATGTCAAGGGTAGACCTTGGACATCTTTTCCTGCAAAACAAATAACCCTATGGTCCTCTATGTCGAGGTTCCATAGAAGTTTAGAGTTCCGAGGATGGACCCTGAATTTTGGTACCAAGAATGTTTCTTGGGTTTGGCATACCAAGTACAGACCTTGGATTGAATACCAAGAATGTTTCTTCAATTTTTGTTTTGTGTAGCTCGTATTCCTGCGCAAATAGATTTTATGAGCATTGAAATCATCAAGTCATGCTTTAAATACCTTGTGTTTCCATGATAAATAACTTGGTGAATACGAGGTTGACCACGGGTGGATCTCGAGCTTTGAAAGTTGCAAGTTACCATGTGTTGTTGATTACTATGTAGGTTAAAGATAGACTTTGAATACCTGTTTAACAATCTTATGGTCCACCATGTTGAGGCTCCATAGTGTAATAATAGTACCAAGATAGTTTTCTTGGGTTTTAGGAGACCAAGGGCTGACCCTGGCCTTTGTGTGCCAAGTGTGTATCTTGGGCTTTATGTTCTTGAGAACTTATACTCCTGCAAGGAGGAAAATATAGAAATAATAACCTATGTCGAGGGTAGACATGGTTGTACCTTATATTTGTCAAGGATGACACTAGTGGAGTCGTCCAAGTTGGGTTTTGTCAAGATTCACCAAGGTGTGGCCTTGGGTTTGTGGTCCTAAGAGATGGTCTTGGATCCATGATTTATTGAGAATGTACGAGCGGCGTGTCCACCCTGGACTTTTAGTGGTTGACCAAAACTTTAGGATTTATGAACCTTGACGGTATACCGTAGTTTGGTTTTACGGACCTGTAAATGGCCAAGAATGGACTCTTGGGTTGCTAAGACAGATCTTGGGC
The DNA here is from genome assembly GCA_007407185.1 of Glycine tomentella. NCBI lineage: Eukaryota > Viridiplantae > Streptophyta > Magnoliopsida > Fabales > Fabaceae > Glycine > Glycine tomentella. Next base: position 430,897 of record PYAF01002998.1, on the reverse strand, counting down.
TTAATAAGGTCAACCAAGTAACTGGAATTACAAGCCTTCTACCAAGGACGGACCTTGGGCTTAATAAGGTCAACCAAGTAGCTGGAATTACGAGCCTTCTGCCAAGGACGGACCTTGGGTCTTCATGACCTAGAACGAATTCTTAGGTTGCCAAGACGGATCTTGGGCTTAATAAGGTTAACCAAGTAGCTGGAATTATGAGCCTTCTACCAAGGACGGACCTTGGTTCTTCATGACCAAGAACGAATTCTTGGGTTTTGTAAGGTCGACCAAAGCTTTAGGCTTACGAACCTTGACGGTTCAGTATGGTTTGAATTTACAAACCTGTAAATGGTCGACCAAAGCTTTAGACTTATGAACCTTGACGGTTCTGCGTAGTTTGGATTTATGAATGAAGGTCGAACAAAGCTTTATACTTATGAACCTTATTGGTTCAGCAAAGTTTGGTTTTACAAACCTGTAAGGGGTCGACCAAAGCTTTTGACTTATGAACCTTGACGGTTCGACGTAGTTTGGATTTATGAATGAAGTTCGACCAAAGCTTTAGACTTATGAACCTTATTGGTTCAGCATAGTTTTGTTTTACAAACCTGTAAGGTATCGACCAGAGCTTTAGACTTATGAACCTTGATGGTTTTACGTAGTTTGGATTTACGAATAAAGGTCGACCAAAGCTTTAGACTTATGAACCTTATCGGTTCAGTGTAGTTTGGTTTTACAAACCTGTAAGGGGTCGACCAAAGCTTTAGACTTATGAACCTTGACGGTTCTGCGTAGTTTGGCTTTACGAATGAAGGTCGACCAAAGCTTTAGACTTATGAACCTTATTGGTTTAGCGTAGTTTGGTTTTACAAACCTGTAAGGGGTCGACCAAAACTTTAGACTTATGAACCTTGACGGTTCGACATAGTTTGGATTTACGAATGAAGGTCGACCAAAGCTTTAGACTTATGAACCTTATCGGTTCAGCGTAGTTTGGTTTTACAAACCTGTAAGGGGTCGACCAAAGCTTTAGACTTATGGACCTTGACGGTTCTGCGTAGTTTGGATTTACGAATAAAGGTCAACCAAAGCTTTAGACTTATGAACCTTATTGGTTCAGCGTAGTTTGGTTTTACAAACTTGTAAGGGGTTGACCAAAGCTTTAGACTTATTAACCTTGACAGTTCTGCCTAATTTGGATTTAGGAACTTGTGGGGAGTACTAGGACGCGTCCGTCTTGGATTTTAGTAAGGCTTGCTTGGTGTAGACCTTGGCAAGTAGTACCAAGACATGGTTTGGGTTTTTTGTCGAGGCTGGACCTGGGAGAATGATCAAGTGATAGTTCCTGAAATTAGTCAAAATCCTACAAGTTTGACATGAGTAGAAAGAGGCATATGTTTTATTAATATAAAATTTAATGTACATATTCCCTATGTTATTCCCCGGATGAGCCTCGTTAAAACCTTTTAAGTCAAAACCCAGTGGGACAAAATACTTGAATAGGAAAAAGAGTGCGTCATCCGGTAGAACTTCAAGTGGGTAGCATTCCAAGTTCTTAAAATGTCTTTACCACTGAGTTCCTGTGATTTATAGGCGCCATTGTCCAGTTTGGTCCAAGCTTGCTTGCACGGGGATCCTTCCTGGCTTCAAATCTTCTTGTCATGTGGAGCTTGATCGCTTCTTCATTAATTATGTCCATGTCTCAAATCTCTTTATTGGTTTCCAGCTCGACTCTCACGTTCTCCTCATTGTGCTGTTCCTGAAATAACATCATTTTTGTCAAAGGTTCCTCTATCTCGACGAGGATCATAGCGTCAATGCCATATGTAAGGCAGAAAGGAGTTTCCTTTGTAGTGCTTTGAGGTGTGCAATGGTAAGCCCATAGTACGCTAGAGAGTTCTTCCTTCATGAGACCTTTAGACTTGTCCATTCTGGTGCCAAGGGCTTGGAGAATGACTCTATTTGCAGCTTTCACCTGACCATTAGTCTGGGGGTGTTAAATAGAGGTGATCGGGTGTTTGATACCCAGTCGTATGAGGAATTCCTTGTAGGTCCATTCTTTGAATGTGTATCTTTGTCAGTAACAATAGCATAGGGTAGACCGTATTTGCATATGAGATGTTTCTAGGTGAAGGTTTCGACTTCGCAGGTTGTTATTTCCCGTAGTGGCTGTGCCTCGATCCATTTGGTGAAGTAGTCGATTGCCACCAGTAAGAACTTGACCACCCCTGGAGCTTTAGGGAATGGTCCCAAGATGTTCATCCCCAACATAGCGAAGGCCATGGGGAAGAGATGGTATGAAGGTTGTCAGGGGAAATCCGTGGAATGTCCGCAAACTCTTAACACCTTTTGCATTATCGTGTCAACTTGAAGGCATCAGTCCTAAGTGTTGGCCAGTACTATCCTGCTCTTACTACCTTGGTGGCTAAGGAATGCCCCTCGGTGTGGAGTCCGCAAATTTTTTGATGTAGTTCCCTCAGGACGTTATCTACCTATAAGCTGTCCAGACATTTGAGTAGAGGTGCTATCAGCCCTCTTTTGAATAACTTGCCATCGATGATGACGTAGTAGCTGACTTTCCTCTTTAGAGTCGAGATGGAAAGTTTTCATCTGCTGGGAGTGTTCCCCTTATGAGAAAGTCTCTATAAGGGGTCATCCAACATGGTTCCTCCACTCTGATATCCATTACCGCTGGGGTGTCAATGGTGGGTTTCTGGAGTGTTTGTTGGATGATTGTTTTAAGGTGCCCGGTCTTTTTGGTACTGGCCAGTTTGGATAGCAAGTCAGCCCTGGTGTTACTCTCTCGTGGTATGTTATACATCTCGAAACACTTGAAACTGTCGATGAGTGTTTTGGCGAGATGGTAATACTGGAGGAGTATGACTTCTTTGGTTTGATACTTGTCCGCTATTTGTCCCTGGACGAGCTATGAGTCAGAGTAACACCTCAAACATTGAGCCCCAACTTCTTTTGTGAGTTTGAGTCCTGCTATGAGTGCCTCGTACTCGGCTCGGTTGTTTGAGGTTTTGAAATTAAGCTTAAGAGCTTGTTCCAGCGAGATATTGTCGGGTCCTTCAATTATAATGCTTGCTCTGCTTCCTTGTACGTTGGATGCTCCGTCCATGTAAAGATTCCACTAGTTTGGGGTGGACTTGTCTTTTCCTGCGAATTCTGCTAGGAATTCTGCTATAAACTACGTCTTCATGGGACTACATGGTTCATATCAAATGTCAAATTCTGAAAGTTCGACCGACCATGCCACCATCCTGCCTGCCAGTTTGGGTTTTCATAGTACCTGTTTGACAAGATAGTTAGTCTTAACTATCACTTGGTGACTCTGGATGTAAGGCCGAAGGCGTCTAGTGGAGGTTACTAGTGCCAAGACTATCTTTTCAATCATCTGATAGCGCTTCTCGGCGACATGTAGCATACGGCTAGTGAAATAGATAGGGAGTTGGTGCTTCCCTTCTTCTTAGACAAGTACTAAGCTAACAGCCTCATCCACCACTGAGAGGTATAAGAGGAATGGTATCCCCTGTTGAGGTCGACTCAAGACAGGTGGTGCAACAATTGTCTTTTTGAATGCCTCGAAGGCGTGCTCACAAGTGTCATCCCAGAGGAATGGTTTTGTCTTTTTGAGCAACTTGTAGAAAGGCTTTGCCTTCTCGGCGAGTTTCAGAAGAAATCTTGATAAGGCCGCCAGTCTTCCATTTAGTTTCTGAACTTCATTGATGTTGGTCGGGCTATGCATCTGTAATATGGTCAAGCATTTGTCTGGGTTGGCTTCAATTCCTCGGTGAGTGATCATGAAACCAAGGAATTTTCCGCCACCAACCCCAAATGTGAATTTTTTGGGGATGAGACGCATGTCATACTTCCGAACCTCTTTGAATACCTCTTCCAGATCTGCTACATGTTGGGCTACATTTTGGGACTTAGCGACCATGTTGTCTACATAGACCTCGACGTTATGTCCTATCTATTTTTTGAAGACGCAATCCGTCAGCCATTAGTATGTGGCCCCTGCATTCTTGAGACCAAAAGGCATGACTTTGTAACAGTAGTTGGCATCTATAGTAATGATGGTCGTCTTTTCTTCATTTGGGGTGTGCATTCTGATCTGATTGTAACCAGAATATGCATCCAGGAAGCTCAAAATTTGGAACCCAGACACTCCATCGACCAATCTGTCGATGCTGGGTAATGGGTATGCGTCCTTCGGGCAGGACTTGTTAAGGTCTGTGAAATCTGTGCACATACGTCATTTGCCACTGGCTTTCTTGACCATGACAACGTAGCGAGCTAGGTAGAGTACCTGACTTCTCTGATGAAGTTGGCTTTAAACAACTTGTCTACTTCTTCTTTCACTGCCTTTTGTCTTTCTTCTCCCATATTCCTCTTTTTCTGCGCTATTGGTTTGGCCTGTGGACATATTGCCAGCTTGTGGCATATGAAGTTAGGGTCAATACCTGGCATATCGGATGGTTTGGCCTACGGACATATTGCGTTCTTGCGGAGTACGTCAGTTATATGTCTGTACTCATGGCTGGTAAGCTCTTTGCTAAGCTGTGTGCACTGTCTGGGTTTGGGCTCGAGTTACAGCTTGACTAGTTCTTTGATCGATTTTGGTCCTTTATTGATGTTGTCATCGCATGGATCCACGTTGAAGGTATCATCATAGTGAGCTGCATAGACCTTCAGCGTATAAGGGGTAGACTCTCTATCTATATTCATGACCTAGGTGGTGCCCCCCAAAGTGGTACGATGTTTGTCTGACCTCTTGTCAAGAGGATATCATGCTACTTTAAGGCTTTCGACATAACATTTTCTAGCCTGCTTCTGGTCTGCTTTCACAGTGACAATATCCCTTGTTATGGTAGGAAATTTCATCTTCAAATGAAGAGTAGAGACAATAGCTCCCAGCTTGTTCAGTGTTTTTCTGCTAATTAGGGTGAGGTACGACATGTCGGCGTCCACAATTAGGTATCTGAGAATAAATTTCCTTGAAAGTGAACCCTGACCAAAGGTGGTCATTAGGTCGACATAGCCCAGGGTTTCTACTCTTTCTCTTGCAAAGCCTAGGAGGGGTCCTGGATGAGGCTGAATGATACTTGCTGAGACTTCTAGCTTCTAAAAGGTCTTGAGGTATAAGATGTCAGCAGAGCTACCCTGATCGATGAGTACTTTCGTCACTTTAAAGTTGGTGATTATAAGGGACACGACCATGAGGTCGCCTTGGTTGACAAGATTAATTCCCTCGAAATCTCCGTCAGTGAATGTGATAAGAGGTAAACTCCGTAGTGGTAGAGCGTCGACATAGTTTATATCGATGTCTCGAATGGAGTGCGACTGTCTCTTTTGAGATTGACTAGATGATCCTCCATATAAGAAGCCACCTGCGATGGTATTAATCACACCGCGAATGTGCTAAGCAAGTTCCTCTTCCTGCTAGCGAGAGGGTTGATGGTCGCATCTAGGTTGCGGTTGTCTTTGCCTCCTTCTATCTTCTGTGCCATCTCTTCGTCTATCATTGCCTCTGTTTCTGAATCGATCCCCTTTTCGTCCTTTTTGTTTGTTTTGTGTTGGAGGATTATCAGGTTTTTTCATAAACCGTGATAAGTGTCCTGTTCGGATAAATTCTTTTATCTCATCCTTTAAGGCCCAAAATTCATCGGTATTATGGTCATTGCCACGATGGTAACGACAGTATCTATTAGGGTTTCCTCTCTGTTTCATGGATGATGAAGGAGATGGCAGCGTCACCTGTACTTCCATATTGAAGGTCTCATCCATGATGGTGGCTTGGTTGACCATCAGAGGAGTGTATCTCTCAAACCTGGGTCTTTTCGGGAGAAGCTGTGGCTTGTGAAACCTCTGCCTCTTCTCGGACCTTTGTGGGTCGACTTTGATGAATACTTTGTGTTTTTCTCGCTTCTGTCTAATCCGTCGGATTTTGTTTCTGAACTTTGACATTTCTTCCATCTATATGTAACCCTTGGCTCGTTCACATATTTTGTCCATGCTAGAGAGAGGTTTCTTTCATAGACTGTCTACGAACTTGCTAGGTCAAAAGGCCAACATCATGGAATGCAGTGCTACCTCAGGGTTAAGGTTTCTGATCTAGACAGTCAGTTGCCCAAATCGTTCCATGAACTTACGGAGAGGTTCATTGTTCGCTTGGCACAGTGTCGCAGTGCATCGGAAGTCAGCCTGTGGGTCCGGCTGGTTGCATATTGTGCGTTGACTTTTCGACAAAGGTGTCAAAACTGTCAATGGATTGTTTAGGGAGGCTACTATAACACACTAAGGCTACCCCTTTCAAAGAGGTAGGGAACACCCGACATAATATTGCGTCGTTGTTTGCGTAAAGATTTGCCTATGATAGGAAGGCATCCATGTGTTCGTCGGTGGTGCCATCATACCTCTCTAAATGTAGAGGTTTCCAACCGAATGGGACATTGACTTCCCTGATACGGTCAACGAGAGGATTACGCTCTGTGTTATGCCTCTCCAGTTGGTAGCCCTATGTTGAACTACAAATACCTGGAGGGTCGACATGTTGTCAAGAGTGTGATTCTCCTTGCTTATGTTCTTTTCTGGTGACAGAGGAGCGTTCATCTCCCTGGGGATGTCTTGCTCTGGTTTCTGCTGATCACGGTCAATTTTCAACCTTCAAATTTCTTCTTGGTATTTTTTTTCCATCTTCGCCATGCGGTTTTGGAGTTGTTGAATGGTGTCGACGTTTGTCATGGTAGCCTGCGGAGGGTTAGACGCTTTGACAGAGGTGTCATGTCTAATGCTTGAGCGTGTGCTAACCATGTATGCGTGCCGATGACTTGTCTGGGTGCGAGTTCGCAGGGTAAGTTTTACCGGGGCAGTGGGCGCCAATAGTTCTTACCAAAATTTGAAAATTCCACGTGTGAACTAGGCGTGGCCAATGTAGACTCCAAATTCTGCACGTCGGACGATGAGTCAACCTTGTTTAGGGGGAAGACCTGCAAAGCAAAGGAAGGACACTTCGACGCGCAAGTAAGTACATCAATTATAATAGAATAACTGAGTATAAGATATAGAGAATGAGTATCTTAAGTAATATACTCAAGTCTTATGTAATCAAATGTGTAGTTTGTATGAATATATTCCGAATGAGTAAAAGTCTAAAGAGAACTGTATTTATAGTGTGGAGTATGGGCCTTGGGCCTTGGTTTGTTAATGATCTGTTGATAAGATAATAACAGATAATAACAGACAATTATCTAAAATAGAAGATAATGTGTACCTTATTGATATACTGTAACTTGTAGATAAGTAAGAGCTTGTAGATAACTTGTGAAGATATGATATGATAAGGTGGTTCCACCTATTTGAATAATCAACCATAGTTGATATGCTATTAATAAAGATATATGCACAGTAGGCATTAGTATTCCTGTAGTAGGTTCATGTCCACACTCCTGTAGCAGGGCTGACATGGAGGGCGGACACATGTGTCCAGGTTGACACTTGGAGAGTGAATAAGCACTATTAATGTGGAAATGCTGACGTGGAGGGTGTCCACATGTATGGTAACCTTTATGAGAGGGCCACGTGTAACTTTACTATTTTGGAATGTACACTAACCAAAGGTTATCTTCTTCTAAGCACATTCAACCCTAATAATTGTGTTAACATAACCAATAAATCAATCAATAAAACTCATTCATTGTCCTCTTAGCCTATCTTACTAGGAATGTGCTAGCTAAGACTAATTCACCTGCTGCTGTAGGTTTAATTAACAAAACCAACCAACACATTCAACCTATTATAATAATTCTTGATTGATTTATTGATGTTATGCTTGAGGTTGAATTTTAATGGGTTGAATGTGTTGGTCAATTGACTTTTTTTTGTGAATTTTATTTTTAAATTGACTCAAGTCACTGTTAGTTTGTTACACAATAAAAAATTCAATACAAGTTTACAATTCACGTATTTGGTCACTCGGTCCATGTTGCCTTTGTTATATTAGTGAATGTGATAGAATGGTTTTTTTATTGGAAAAATAAAAGAGAAGCTAAAATTTTTACTACAATGAACTAAATGCAATTGTGGAAGATAACATGGGGCAACCTAACCATTATATGTTGTTAGGTTAATTATTATTGTTTTAATTTTTATATTATTGTTAAATGGTTGCCTACTCATTATTTCACTATAAACTTAATGAACGGGTTATGCTAAGAATTTGGATACTTTGGGTTTAAGGTTGTGGCATACGTTTTGCATCTATTACATGTTTACAATTTACATGGATGGCTATTGGAAAAAAAAAATCAAGCTGAAAATGTTTGTTGGTGAGATTTAAACTCAAGTGCAAAAGGTGAACAACAAAAGTTTGACCACTAAACCAAATTATGTTGCGGATAGTGGTGTGTTGAAATTATGAAATATGAATGTCAATATTTAGAGTATCCTTTTACATTGTATTTTAATTTTTTATTTTTTTATTTAGTTGAGTTTTAAAATTGTATAAGATCCACTACTAGAAAATACTTTGTTAACATCGATTTTTTTGGACTTTCCACATCGATTTTTATCTGATGTTAAAACCAACCGATGTTACAAAAGTATAAAACATCGGTTTTTTAGAAAAATCGATGTTGCCTAATAAGAAAGAAAAGAAAAAATGTAAAATGTGACAATTCAACATCGATTTTTGTTAAAAATCGATGTTTATTTATTTAAAATCAATTTTCATTAAAAATCGATGTGATTGTGCTGTAATATTATCGGTTTTTACTAAAAATTGATGTTATATGAACAACAACATCGATTTTCATTAAAAATAGATGTTGTTACATACACAAGGACATCGATTTTTACTAAAAATCGATATTGTTGTTCATGTAACAACATCGGTATTTAGTAAAAATTGATGTTGTTACAGCACATTGTTAAATAAATTAACATCGATTTTTACTAAAAATCGATGTTGATTTTTTAATTTTTTTAATATACCGTCTGGTTTTTTTTTTAATTTTACCCAAATTTAACCTGCAAATGAAAAAACAAACATCCAGGCAGTTTCAAAATACAATACAATTAAATCATATATGAATAATAAGTAAATTCAAACAATTGTTTTAAAATCCCTTACCACCTAATGTTTTATTTCTAACTCGAAGATAAAATGTAGCCTACTGAATCCGAATTGCCTTCAATCTCTCGGGCTCAAGTGGTCTCTGATCAGTAAAATACTGCATGACATAATAAAATATAATTTAATAAGTATAAATAAAAACAAGTATAACGATGTTAATTAGTTCTTCTTCATCATGATCATTACGATTTGCATGAACGTCGTCATCTTCTTCTCTGTTGACGTTAGGCATTTGTGTCGAGAAATGAGTGAGACTAGTATCAAGGGTTGAATCATCATCGTCAAGATTAAGACCAATGGTTTTTCAATGTAGAACCAATGACAACCTTTCATCACAAGAATCTTGAACATAAAACACCTGTTTAGCTTGTTCTGCCATGATGGAAGGTTCATTTTGATAAGTTAGCTTAAGATCTACCAAAGTAAATCCTGAATCTTTAGTTCGCACACCGATATTGCTATCAACCCACTCACACTTGAAAACACACACAGTGAATTTAACGTAATTAAGCTCCCAGATTTCATCAATGACTCCAAAGTAAGACATGGACACCAAACGAGGATTGTGATCATGCAGAGTAGCGAAGTGCTGAGATTCAGCGCTAAGACTAACCCCACTATTTTGCATTGTACTCTTGTCATCTTGTTCTTTGGTGTAGAACGAGTACTTTTTCATATTGTATCCCTGCCAACTTCTAACATTTCTTTTAGGCCCATTTACTAACTTCCTTATTGTTTCAGAGAAAGATTGATCATTAAATATTGTATATTTAAACCAATTCAGGAAAGTCTTGTTTTGCTCTTTCAACAACCTATTCTTCGTCATTTTTGGATTACTTTCCTTGACTAAGGCTTCATGACGAACTATGTATGGGAGGACTTCATTACTGTTATTCAGTACATATAAATGAGCTTGTTGTAATTCCTCTAAAGCAAGAGTTATAACATGCAACCCTCATGAACCCTTACCTCACACTCTATCGTCATGCCGAGACTCAGGAAGCCCAACAGGTTTTACCTTCTCAATGTACTCTGAACAAAATTCAATAGCTTCTTCTGTAATGTACCTTTCAACTATGGATGCTTTAGGACGGTGTAGATTCTTTGTATTACCCTTTTAAGATCTTCATGTATTGCTCGACCGAGTACATCCACCGTAAATAAATGGGACCATACAATTTAATTTCCCTAACCAGATGAACAATTAAGTGAACCATGATGTCGAAAAATGAAGGAGGAAAATACATCTCCAACTGACATAAGATAAATCCAGCCTCTTCTTCTAAGTCATATAACTTTACAGGGTCCACGAGTTTACTACTATGGCATTGTAGAAAAAGCATAGGTGAGTTATAGCATGACTCACTTTGTTAGGAAAAATGTCTCGAATCGCCATGACTAACAATTGTTGCATCAAGACCTGGCAATCATAAGAGTTTAAGCCATGGGGATTCATTCCATCACTGGCAAGTGCATGCCTAAGATTTCTTGGCTCTTTCCCGAATTCCAAATACAAACGATTAATCTTATTCAACTGGGAGAAATCAGCTGGATGGCAGAGTATTCCATCACACTTTCTCCCATCTGCACGCCATGTAAGGTCTTTTGCGTCATCTTTGTTAGCAAAAAGACGCTTAAACCTTGGAATGATCGGAAGATACCACAACACCTTCGCTAGGGGGCTTTTCTTTGTGCTTTCATCACTGCTATAGTCGTCATCGTCCTTCACTTTGTTGGATTAAGCAGGAGCTACTTCAGGAATGTGAAGAAATTTAACTCAAGATTTGGTTTTGATCTTTCAACATGCAAAGGATAACTTGAAGACAATTTAGGATTAAATTGTGTAAGAAAAAAACAATTCTGGTGATTCAAGTACATTGCATTCATTCAATACATATTCAACTTAATCAGGCTAACAAAAATCACAAGGCATTGGCATTTTTAACTAAGGATTTAAAAATAATTCAAAGGTTTTAATGAAAAAGCATTTCTCACTGTAATAATCGATTACAGTAATGGTTTAATCGATTATTTTGTTCTTCATCAAATCTAGAAAACCTTCAGGAACATTTTAATCGATTACCATGTCGAATTAATCGATTATTTGACCCACGCCTTCATTTAAATTGCATTGTTGAACTACTTAATTGATTACCATTTATTGTAATCGATTACACAAGCTTTTATAAAAATGATGCCGCACTGCCTTAATCGATTACAAGGTTTCGTAATCGATTACACATGGCTTTGAAAAAATTGTGCTGTACTGTCTTAATCAATTACCAGGATTTGTAATCGATTATCTAAGCTTTATGAAAATACACTATGACTGGTTTAATCGATTACCAGGTTTCGTAATCGATTAAATAAGCTTTGTGAAAAATACGCTTTGACTGTAATAATCGATTACAGCATGAGATAATCGATTATTTTGCTTGTTATTCAAACCCAGAAAACGTATGAACAGTTTAATCGATTATAATGGAAATTTAATCGATTACCATGTTAATTTAATCAATTATTTGGCACATCATAATCGATTACTGACGGTTAAAAATTTATGTTATAAATAGAACCCTTGCTCAGCTATTTTTCCAACTAAGTGGAATAATACTCATTCGAATTTTCTGAGCCGAAACAGTGTTGTAGCTTTCTTAATTGTTTTCTAAGGGTTTGATTCAGTCTAGCTCCATGTTGCATTGATCATGTGTAATTGAGTCTTTCTTGGAGCTTGAAACCATTTCAAGATTAAGGAAAGTTGTGTTTCATGTGTTTTAAACATTCAACTTGTTCTGGTAACTTTCATTTGCATTGCATGCATTGGATCATCAGGTTATTTCTCTCCTTAATCTGGTTGTAATTTTCGTTTTGATTATTGTCTTGTAATTTGCTATTGTAATTGAGTTCTTGCTTGTATCTAGAGATAGGGTTTCTCTAGGTGTTGTGCTGAGTAGTGTTCTCAGTGGGTTTGTCTCTAAGAATCTAATAGTGTTTTAGATTTCTGAACTTTATCTAGGGTTGATAAAGGGAGACTTTGTAATTGCTTGTAAGAACAAAAATTAAATAGTGGAACTTCAACCTAGTGTTGGTTGAAAGAAACTGGGTGTAGCTTCATGGTTTTGAAGTGAACCAGTATAAATTGCTTGTGTGTTGTTTCTGAATCTACTCTCCTCATATAAATTGTTTCTTGATTCATTTGCTTAATCTTACAAAGTCAGTTTTGATACATTGAATTTTAAGGGGCTGAGCTACTTGATTGAATAAGGTTTCTTGGTTTTGAAAAATGATAAAGATCCTACAAAACTCTGATTTTGATTAAAGAATTTTTAGTTTACCAAGGTCTAACCAATTCATCCCCCTCTTGGTTAAAGTGTGAAGTATTCATATCATTTTAACACTTTGTACCGTGATACCCTACACCAAGGGCATTTATGCATTTCTTCAAATTCATTTGTGTACAATATGCAATCATTAGGACAAACATGTATTTTCTGATACTCCATACCCATCAGACACAGTATCTTCTTTTCCTTATAGTAACTTCTTGGCAACATGTTTTCATTTGGAAGCATCTTTTGAACTACCTGAAACAGTGAATTGAAGCTTTCACCACTCCACCCATATCTAACCTTGATATTAACCAGACTTAACACCGCTGACAACACCATCAAAGACTTATTGCACCCCCGATACAACTGCTTCTTCAAATCACTTTCCAATGTATCATACATAGGGGCATGTGCTTGCTGAAAAGACTCATGTCCCAAATCACGAATCATATCCTCTAATTGATCTTCGATGTCTACATCAAGCGGTTCATTTTGCGACCCCCTCTGCATGTCTATCAATTCACCATGCCATATCCATGTGGTATAATTCTTCTTAATCCCATCACATAGAAGATGTTCCCGTATGTCGTATAGTGTTTGGCGTCTCCCATTCAAACAGTTTATGCAAGGACAAAAATATTTTCCATCCCTATCTGGTCGACTTTTTTCGGAGGCAAATTCCAAGAAATGTTAAACGCCTTCCTCATACTCAGCGTTCATACGACTTGCATTCATCCAACTTCGATCCATCTAATTAATAACTCTGTGATACTCAGAAAGTTATTCCATGCATGAAAACCTCACTTTTTTCATTCAAGGTGTGGCCCTATCCCATTCAGGAAGACATTTTTTATAGTATATTCATATGTAAAGGTTAAGTTTCTTTTCTAAAATTTGACGAAATTTCGGAAGCATTTCGCATTGGTCTCCAAGTACATGCCATGAAAGCGGTGACATGAGTTCCACCACAGTCAAGTATGCACCCAGAGAATAAAGTGAAATGCATTGTACTGAAATTTCATCAAATTTAAGAAAAGTGATGCAACTTATACATATGAATATATTATAAAAAATGACTCTTCGCAAACTTTTCAAACGGACAATTCAAGAATCAATACAACGATTAACACCCTTGTTAAAACTGTAACTTTCAATCAACCAAGATTCACCCTTCACTTCAAGCAATAACAAAAAATCTATCAGTTGATCTCAAAAGATTAACCACAAGATAAGCAAATTATGACAGCAAGATGAGAAATAAGAGAACACCAAATCTATACTGGTTCACTCCTCAAAAGAGAAGCTACATCTAGTTTCTTCTAGCCAAACCTTGGCTAGAGTTCCACCATATCAAAATTTGTTCTTTACAAGCTTACAAGTGATCACCTTTATCAACCCTAGATAAAGAAACAACATATAAAACCCTTCAGACTTCTAATGATCAAGAACTAGAGAACCCTTCTTTATTCTTTCCTCTACAAAACCCTACTCTAGAAAAGCTTTAAAGAACCTCTTTGAACTTGGAACTTACAAGAAACAAAAGTAAACAAACAAATCACTACAAGAGTTTAAGAGAGATACAACCTTATGATTCTCTGAACATGAGAGAATGAATTTACCAAACAAACTCAGGTTGAAAAGAATGCAATCTTGAAATCAGCTCTCCATGAAAACTCTTGTCAAATCTTGTTCAAAACAACTTGATTGATGATGCATGTGTTTCTTGGTTTTGGAACAAGAGCAATTTATCTCTGAATATATTTTCTCAGAATGTGAGGGCTTTTGAAAGTGATTATGTATTCACAAAATCAAGTTCTGTTCAAAATAAAAGACACAACAGCTTTTTATAGAAAACTGTTTCAACTGAATATAATCGATTAAGTCTTCTATGTAATCAATTATTTTAACTAAAGTAATCGATTAATATCCTATTTAATCGATTAAAGTGTTCTTAGCTCTTTCTGGAAAAGATATATGAATAATGTAATTGATTAAAATGATCTATAATCGATTATCACAAACAATCTCTGTTGCAAAACATGCTAATGTAATCGATTACGATTAGATGGTAATCGATTGACCCAGGGAGACATATTTTGTGTTTTGTACTGTGTAATTGATTACCATTTCCTTGTAATCGATTAATTAGTTCTTCATGGCTTAAGTAATAGATTACCAATGCTGGTAATTGATTAAGTCAGTGCACAATGTGATTTTCTAAAACTTAACCATGAGAAATTTGCTTCTTTATGCAAACACGAAAACCTTTATGCTTTTCACATATCATGTATGCATTCTAATGATCATGTTTATGCAATGCAAGGGATCATAAAATGAGGCTCTTAAACAACCTAACAAATTATAAATGCCTTCAAATGAATAACATGTAAAAAGCTAAAATCTATTTAAGACACATGGTTCATCCTTGTGTTGATCCTCTTCCAGATCCCCTTATATCTAACGGTCTCCCCCTTTTTGGCTTTGATCATGCCAAATCTCAATTGAACATTGTTAGCCTTCATGTGCTTTTGAGAGATGAATGCTAGGAGCTTTATACTTAATAACCTGAAATCAAATCAGCTTTTTGCCAAGAGCAAATGTCAAGTATGCTTGCATAAACAATATATATTCCTTGTATTGCTCCCTCTATCTTAGATAATTTTACATTGAGTCCAGATAAGAGCAATATCAATGAGCAATATCAATAAGAATATGATTATGATTCACTTAACTTGTACTTGCAAATCATGTTCATTTCATTTTTCTTCCCCTTTTGGCTTATCAAAGACAAAACATATTATTGTAGAACAAGATAAGCAACGAAGATGTAAAACAAGAAACAAAATTTTTATTCAATCATTCATAAGTGCATTACATGAAACTTTAACAAACATAAAGTAAAAAGGAAAATTAACTGAAAACAAATAAAACCACAACCTAAGAGCAAGAAATTACTACAACTAAGCTAGAGATTGTCAAAGTCTTTGAGAGCCATCCTAGTCTCAATGTTTGCTAGCCTAGAGGTAATCTCTTTCATAGAGGAATTAGTCTCATCCCTGTGCTCATGATGTAGAGCCAGAATTGCATCCATCTTTTGAATCATTAGATATTCAAAAGGAGTATACTGCTGTTGAGAGGAGCAACTTCATCATCTTCTTCCTCTTCGTCACCTTCATTAGCACCAACTGGTGGAGCTTGCTCTCCAGCCATCAACCACCCATTAGGGGTCTTCACCAAGCCAAGCTTGTTGAGGTGCTTCACAGTGATGAGGCTGTTGGTTGTGGTATCCACAATCTCATTGGAGACTTCCACTCCAAAATAATCAATGAACCTAGAAACCAAAACAACATAAGGAAATTGGTAACTGATTAACCTCTTAGATTTCAACATTGTCTCCTCAATGATGAGAATCCTATTCAGTTGGGTTGATGTTTTCATCCCATAAACCAGCTGTAAACCATCATTAATCACTTGAGTATGGTTGTATGATCTAGGTGTGAGGATGTATGTTATGATGTAGTGAAGAAGCCTATCTTCACTAGTCATGCTTCCAGTTCCAAATCTCAACTTCAGCCTTATTTGAGGGTCTTGCAACATCCCTTTGTAGGTGTCAATCTTATTGTAGTCGTCCATTTCTTCCTCAAATTTCCTAACTCCTTCATAGGAAATTCCAGCAACTACATGCCATACTTCTGTAGTTATTTTCATGACCACTCCATTGACTTGGGAACGGATAGTGCCATCCATGCTACCTTAGCACAGGTGTAGAGCACCTTCACTAATTCAGGGTAGAAGGTACCCTTCATCTTAACAAATTTCTTCAACCCCTAAGCCTCTATCATGGTAGGGAATTGGAATCCCTCAGCAACAAACCAAGCAAGGTCAAGGTACATGGGATGGTAGACCAATTTGGTGGCATTGAACTGCATATAGCTCTGCCTCTTAGCGTCATTAGTTAACCAGGAATTTAACCTGTTCACAGCTGCATTGGATGATTCCCCAACCTTTCTTTTGTTGGACTTTGATCTTTTGGGGGCAGACATGATGGGATTTGAGTGAAAGAATGAATGGGCAGAGGTTTGGGATAAGAGAGAGAGAAGGCACAGAGAAAATGCACAATTTGCAAGAGAGAAAGAGAGAGATTTTCATGTGTGAGATTCTCTCTCTTAGAAAGCATGTATTTATAGAGATTTTTGGAGGTTTATTTTGAATTTCAAATGTTAGCAACAACTATTTCGAGTTTCAAGAGGATTAATTGCTCAAAAACAAGTTTGAAATTTGAATTTAAGATAAGATTTTCAGTTTAGATTTCCAAAAAAATATTGCATCTTTTGCATAAATGCCATAGATAATCGATTACACAAGCCTCGTAATCGATTATTTCAAGGCAAACAGAGTCTCTGAAACACAACATAATCGATTATAACAAAGTGTAATCTATTACTCCAGAGAGTTTTGTAAATGGATTTAATTTTCAAGCATTCAGTAATTGATTACCACGTTGTGTAATCGATTATTCTACAGAAAGTTTAGCTCTGGAATAGTTTCAAGCTTCATGTAATCGATTAATTCAATAATGTAATCGATTACTCCAAAGAATTTATGTTTCTGGATTCAGTTAAAACATCAAGTAATCTATTAATTCATCACAGTAATCGATTACTCCAGCAAGGTTTTGCTTCTAAAAAGCCTCTAAGCTTCAAATAATCGATTATTTATCACAGTAGTTGATTATTCCAGTCAATTATGCAGATTAAACAATATTTTTCAGCAGAATTTGCAATTTCAATCATATTTGATACATGGCCAATTTTTCAGTGAATTATCATGTAGTAAGGCAAATTATCAGCATGCTAGCATACATTAGATTCATCAAGGATACCTAGCATGTTTCTAAGTGCATAGAATCTATCTCTAGCTAAGGGTTTAGTGAATATATAAGTCAATTGATTATTTGTATCAACAAACTCAATTGAACAATTACCCTTTTGGATGTGATCTCTGAGGAAATTATGCCTTATCTCAATGTGCTTGGTCCTTGAGTGCATTATTGGATTCTTGGATATGTTGATAGTACTTGTGTTGTCACATAGCAAAGTATTTCCTTTAATTCTACACCAAAATATTGTAGATGTTACTTCAACCGTAAGCTTTGAGCACAGCAGCTTCCAGCAGAGATGTACTCAGCCTCAGCAGTTGAAAGAGCAACACAATATTGTTTCTTGCAATGCCATGAGATCAGTGAGCTACCGAATAAGTGGCATGTTCCACTAGTGCTTTTCCTGTCCAATTTGTACTTGCAAAATCAGAATCTGAGTATCCAATTAAGTTTAATAATGCACCTTTGGGATACCAAAGACCAACTCTTAGTGTTACTTTGAGATATTTGATGATTCTCTTGACTGCTGTGAGGTGTGATTCTTTAGGATTTGCTTGATATCTTACACACAAACACACACTCAACAAAATGTTTGGTATACATGCAGTCAAGTACAACAAGGATCTAATCATTCCTCTGTATTTTGACTAATAAACCTTCTTTCCTTTTTAATCTGAATCAAGGTAGGTTGATGTTGCCATTGGCGAGGAGGCTGACGCTCCTGTCTAGGTTGTTGTTGTCTCTGTCTTCCCCTATCTTTAGGTCTTCTATCAGCATCTCAGTTCCTATCATGGTTCTTGTACCGATCTTGTCGTCGACTCCTAGGTCTGTTCACAGTTGCGGGATTGTCAGGTCTTTTTTACAAATTGTGACAAGTATCCTGCCTAGATAAGTTTTTCTATTTTGTCCTTCAAGGCCCCACACTCTTTGGTATTGTGGCCATTGCCGCGATGAAATCGACAATATCTGTCCGGGTTCGCTCCTGGCTTGAGAAAAGGTTATTATGATGGTGTCGATAGTCTTACCTGTACCTCTGTGTTGAAGGCTTCCTCCATGATCGTGGTCCGATTGACCGTCAAGGGAGTGTGTCTCTCGTACCTGGGTCCTTTCGGGAGAGGCTGGTGCTTGTCCAATCTTTGTTTTCTATTCGTCTTCATTGGATTGAACTTGGTTGTCATGTCCTTCTTCTCTCTCTTTTGTTCAGCCTGTCTGATTTCATTCCTGAACTTAGATATCTCATCCATCTGTATGTAGCCTTTAGCACATTCACGAATTTCATCAATGCTAGAAGAAGGTTTCTTGCATAGACTATTCATGAATTTGTCAGGCCGTAATGTCATCATCGAGTGCAACTCTACTTCAGGGTTGATATTTCTGATCTGAATAAGTACTTGTCCAAATCATTCCATGAACCTTCTAAGAGGTTTGTCATCTATTTGACGTACGGTAGCTAGTGCGGAAGATATTAGCTTATGGGATTGGCTAGTTGCATATTATGCGCTAAATTTTTTGACCAGGGTGTCAAAGTTATCTATGGACCTTGGGGGAAGTCCACCATACCATGCCAGAGCTTCTCCCTTCAGAGAGGTAGGAAGCCTGAGTCAGATAAGCGTCCAGATGTTCGTCAGGATCTATAGTGGGTTGTCGTACCTTTCCAGATGGAGAGATTTCCACCCAGGAGGAAGGTCGACTTCCATAATACGATCGACAAAAGGATGTCATCGTGTTGTCCGCCCTTCTGGACGGTATACCTGTGTTGAACTAGGACCGCCCAAAGGGTTGACATGTTGAAGGGGTGCAATTCGCCTTGAGTTGTTTCGTTCCTTGTGAGAGGGGACTGTTCGTCTCCCTGTTGATGTCTCGTTCTGGCCTCCTATTGATCACAATCAGCTTTCAGCTTTTGGATCTCTTCTTGGTGTCTTCGCTCCATCTCCCCTATGCGATTTTGGAGTTGCTGAAGGGTGTCAGCATTCATCATATATAGTAGTTTGAGAAGGGTTGGACGCCTCTACAGGAGTGCTACGTTTGATGCTGGAATGCGTACTGACCATTGACGGACGTTCCAATGGTTCGTGAGGATGCGAGGCCACAGGGAATGTTTTATCGCGGCCCCACGGTGGGTGTTCTTACTAAAATCTGGAAATTCCACGTATGATGACAAGTAGATTCCAAACTCTGCACGTCGGATGGGGAATTGTATTTGTTAAGGAGGGGAACCTGCAAAACAAAGGAAAGGACACTAACATTCAAGTAAGTAAATCAATTATAGAAGAATAACTGAGTAAAAGAGTGGAGAGTTTCCGAGTAAGTGTTTATCTGATGAATATGACCTGAGTAAAGGTTTAGAGAGAACCTGTATTTATAGCATGAAGTATGGGCCTTGGGCCTTTGTTTGTTAGATAATTTGTTGATAAGATAATAGATTATAGCAGGTAGTTACGTAATTCAAATAGGAGATAATGTGTACCTTGTAGATATGTTGTTATTTGTAGATAAGTAACAGCTTGTAGATAATTGGATAGATATTAGGAGATAAAGTGGTTGCACCAATGTAGATAATAAGCGTCACAGACGTAATGTAGACCATGAAGGGTCCGACTATTGAGGGTTGATGTCCGCGCTCCGGTAGCAAGGCTGACACACAGGGCAGACAAGTGTGTTGTCACTGTAGTAAGGTCGACATTAAGAGCAGAAATGCACACCATTACTGTAGCAGGATTGACACGGAGGGTGGACACGTATAGAGTAACCCTACAGTAATGACCACGTATGATTTTACCATTTTGTACAGGCAATACACTTTCAAAATTAGTTTCTAAAAGTTATTTTATAAAATAATTTTAAAAATTATAAACATAAATACAAATAGATATGATAAAATTGGCTACCCTATCATATGTAGGGCAACCTAATGTGTGTTGATAGTGGATGTTTTAATGTGAGATTTTCACTAGGATTCTCTCATTAAAAATCTCCAATATTAAAAATTCTCTTTTTTCACTATTATCTAAATTTTCTCTTTCTTATTTTCAATTAAAGAACAATATTTCATGTGGCAAAATATCACATGAAAATATCCAAATCCAAATCAAAACTCATTGTGAGTTGTACAATAAACTGGGTCAACCAAAAAAGTCTGAATCCAATTTATGCTTCGAGGTTCGAGGTTCAAGTCCCGTGAAGGTATAATTTTTTAAGTTTATTTTATAAGTCAAACTTAAATTTTGTGTCACGATTAAATTAGGTTAAAAACCTCTCTCTATATATATTATTGGATAATTCATGTTAATTCAGTTAACCTAACCCATTTTTTTGCCTCTAAACATAATAAACCAGTCCAAAAATATTTTTCTTTGTAAACTAAACTATATACATTTTTTAGAAAATAAAGTGTATGTATACATTTTAAAAAGCACATAAAAAAAGAGCTGAATTTAAACATACGAATAATATAAATTTTTTTACATTATTATCTAATTATTATAAATTATTATATATGATATAATTATTAATTTTTATAATAATTATCTATATCTATATATAAATATATATACTAACTAGTAAGATAATTTCTAATTCACTAATTTCTTTAAAGGTCTTGACTATGAAACTTATAATATATTGTTTCTTTATATTATTTTATCAACTTCAGGTCCTGAATTTCCCCACGTGCTCGTGCTCTTTTTGGTTCGTACAATAAATATCATCTGGCCCTACTGAGTCAGTCCCATACGTGACTGCACCTTATCATTTGGCCACGTGCCCGCACTCATTTTACGCTCTTTTGGAGAACACGTGTAGAGCACCAAAATCGTTGAGCACCTTCACCTCCTTCCTCACTATATAGCACGTACCCTTCCGCCGTCAATTTCCATAAAAAATGACCATCACGACAATCTTAGAAATAAAGCCACATATCCAACCCTCATATAATCATATAAATACACCATTACCCAACAACCATATATTGTACACATAGCTAGACATGGTGAAACCAGCCATGGCTAGTGTTGATTCTTCTTCTTTTGCTTCTTGTAACAATGATTCATTTTCCTCTAACAACAACATTGATAGTTGCAAGATGTACAAAGGGGTGAGGAAGAGAAAATGGGGCAAATGGGTGTCCGAAATTCGGCTTCCCAACAGCCGTGAGCGCATATGGTTGGGGTCCTACGACACCCAAGTGAAGGCGGCCAAGGCATTTGATGTCGCACTTTATTGCCTACGTGGCAAAAGTGCGAGTTTCAACTTTCCTGACACACCTCGACACTTGGAAATTAATATGGTGTTGCCATGTGACATTCAACAACAACCTCTCTCCCATCCGGAGATTCAAGAGATAGCCTCGAAGTTTGCGAACAACGACCACGTCCCTTTGGAGGAGGAGAGTGCTTTTCAAGGACAAGAACAAGAACAAGAACAAGAACTCTCGTTGGGGTCACAAAGTGACGAGTCTAAATCCGCCAATACAATAACGGAGATGAGCAATTTCCCTAATATTTATGATGGTGGGACTCATAATAATGTACCAGTGGATCAATTACAAGGGGATTGGGACATCACGGATTGGACATTTTTGAACATGTTGGATGACTTGAATGGCTCAGATTTTAGCCTCTATTTGGGGCCAGACAAGATGCACACGGGTGAGTTTTTGTGTCCCACTCAAGCTCCAATGCTTTTTCATGAGGATGAAATTGAAGGTGATCATTATCATGATGCTTTTTCTAACCATTCCTTGCTTTGGAGTTGGAACTTTTGATTCACCTGCAAACTAGCTACCCTCTACTTTGCACAAGTTTCAACCAGTAAATAATTACTAGCAAGCAAACCTCTCTATTATTGTTTTTTTTGTAGCCATTTATACATGGCTGTTTCTCAATTATAATAGTTAGGCTATGACTAGAGTTTATGTCAAATGGACCATAAAGACAAAGAAAAAAAGACCATATACCATGCCATAAATAGTAGTATAGAAAGTGGCCCGGTTTTTATTGCCATCTTTCTGTTCTTTTCTGTTGAATTTATTAGCACTAGCTTGCTATGTCGGATTCAGTTTCTTAAAAGTAAGTGATTCACTTTAAAATATAAATTAAATAATTTCAATCATTGGTAAAAAATTAACAAAAGACGGATATTATTACTTTATTTTTACGTACTTACTTTAAAGAAATCAAATCCTGATTTCTCTTGAGATAAAAAGTAAAGAGATTAACACTTGATAGCAGCTACCCACTGCCAATTTGTCTGTTCTAGTTTCTTTTTGATATAAAATCTGCACTGATAGTTTAATATCACCTGTATAATTGTCAATCATATTATCTATATACCCCAGAAAAAATAATATATTATGTATAAATTTATTCTCAGATGTCTTGTTTCTTTTTCTTTTTAATTGAATTTTTTTTATGCGTGTTGGTGGTGCTTACTAAACACAATAATTGTATAATTTAAAGTATAATTGTGTCCACTCATCTACTTCATTTAACTTCTACAATCATCGCGATTGCATGATTTGGAATTCCCTAACAGAGAGAGATCGCTCGAAACTTTTATGTATCTAAAATTAATTTAATTTAGTGATCACATACGACTGAATTTAATAAACTCAATAATTTGTATATTTGTTATTGATTTTTTTAATATAATATGAAGCAGATATATATCAAGAAACATAAAATACACATGTTTTCCTTTACTTAATTAGAGAGTAAACATGAAATTGTCTTTGTTTTGTTATATAATAATTTTTTTTAATAAGAAAAATCTGTTTGAACCTTTTAATTTATGTATCTATAATATACAAAGTGTACGTTAGAAAGAAAAAATAGATATAGAACATTGATAACAGCTACGGTGAAATAGAAAAAATAGAAAGCTTAAACTTTATAAAAAATATTGATAGCTAGTACGTACTTGGCAGAGGAGTTTTTAGGCTTTATTTATTTACTGTTTTAAAACCGATAGTTTTCTACTTTCTAAATTTGTTTGTCCCTTTAGTATATTTGAAAGTGTTTATCTCTGGAACACATTTCTGTTTTCCAAAGTGTTTCCTGATAACTTACATAGAACACTTGAAGAAGAAAAAAAGAAGATGAGAAAATAATCTCTCAGTTATTTTTGTTTCTTTGTTTTTAGAAAAAATAAATAGAACGAAACCTTTTATAATATATATATATATATATATATATATATATATATATCATTTCATTTAAAAACTATTTTTTTATTTCCTCCCAATTTAACTAATATAAGATGGAGCAAGAAGTTGCAATTGTTATATTTATAGAACTACGTATTTATCCCCATTTAAATTTTAAATACCTCTTACTGAAATTCATTTTTTAGTTGTCCGCGTATTCTTCGTTCAACCTCTCCAACCCAGGTGTATTGCTCATAAGCAGTTTTTGATGGTATCGGTTAGCCCCGAGTGTTACAACTGGTTCATGAGTATACATTTGTAGTACCCAATGTTCAAAATATCATATCAATCACGGACATTAGAAAGGCAATGAACTTCTGATCTATATGATGGAAAACCAAAATAAACAATACTTGTAGATACAAATTATAGCATGTTGTTGTGTATAACGATTAAACTTAAAAAGATTGTGAAAGACATATTTGAATTCGTATCCATTTTTATGAGCGAGGCTTGACAACAAAAACCGTAATTATTTTTGAGAGTGTTTCGATCCTCTAACATCTTTCCAATTACTATATTATACCTAGGTCATAATAAGTAACTAGAAAATGTTAACTTTTTTAACGTATAATTTTTAACCAAAATTGATTAAGAAAAACTTATTTCAATATTAGAAATTTAATTGTGTTATGAAAATTACGTTTATATAGAATCTGTAGATAATATTTCATACAATAATATTAATGTCTATATACTACAAAGCATATAGGAAAATACTAAAAATCTGCAACATTAAAAGAAATCTTCAATTTGTTCCCAATTTGTAACCGCTCCTCCCGATTTAGCTGTCGAAATGACACGGGAACACATTAAAACAGTGAGAATTCCAAAGAATTCTTAGTAGGTGAAACTGACTTATCATACAATATCATCGTCATCATTCCAACTACTTTGGTTTATTAAGAAAACATGTAAATAATTATAGTTGATTTTAATTTCATAAACACCCGAAGTAGATTCATTTTATTCACAAACACTTAAAAATAATCTCATACTTCATCATTAATGCAAACATCATTTTTAATCATGACAATGCATAACTTATCTTTATTAATCTCTTCTTTAATACCCTAAACTAGACAATGAGCTCATTACTAGATTTAGGTTCCTCCAGCAGGGTCATGCTCAGTTCAACTATATCACCCTTTGGGGTCCCATCGGGTCGTGCTCAGCTTAACTGTATCACCCTTGGGTCAATATGTCTTTCCCGCAGGGTCTCGGCTTAACCGTATCACCCGTTGGGTACCATCAGGGTCATGCTCAGCTTAACTGTATCACCCTTCAAGTATTATCTTTCTTTAGTCTTTCCCTTAGGGTCGTGCTTGGCTTAACCGTATCACTTTTTGGGCACCATCAAGGTTGTGCTCAACTTAACTGTATCACCCTTCATGTCTTATCTTTTATCTTTCTTAATGCACATGACATGCTCAAAGACATGCAAAGCTACATAACTCATGTCATGCAATTATGTCACAAAACATCAAGATTTTATCATCATACAAAAACACTTTTCAAGAATATCATAACAACAAGATTTCTCACCACATAAGATTCATTTATTCCTATAACCTGTGATAATCTACAAGTCATTAAATTCCCATCTTTTATTAAGCTTTGTAACAAGGTATCACATGCTTAAATTGGAGTTCTAAAACTCTAGTTATAGCATTTTAATAACACTCAAAGGCTGCTAGCAAGCTTGAAATTCTACACTAACATATCTTAGTGTTTTTGTGACTTTAAGCAGTAAAAAATTTAAATTTAGGTGAATTTTTTATATGTTATAGTTAACATCTAGATCTTTAATTCTATATATCATAAACCTTATTTGAGTAAGAAATGAGAGAGAAATAAATTTTTTAAAACGGGTGGCAGTGGTTGTTTTGAGTATGCACAATTTTGGACAGCTTGGATTTAAATAAATTCTGGGTACGATTCATTTCTTATTTTAGTCCCAAATTTTAGGACAACATAGAGGACATCCTAAGCTTTAAAATGAGTGGTCAAACACCTCGTTTGGTTAAGTACAGAGGGAGCTATAAAATTTTTAAAACAGACCAAAATTAAGCTCAAAGTCATTCGAGCTTCAACACCAATATTGACCAAAAGCTTAGTCCTACACCTACCTTGATGTTCCTTGAAATCTTTCATTCATTTCTTGAAGCAAAGTTGTATAAAAGATCTTCAAGAAAACAATATATTAAATTTCCACATGCCATCAAGCTTAAGAGTAAGATACACCAAAATACCATTCAAATAATCTCAAGAATCAAGTGATAAATAAACTTAAACATTCACCTACCTCAAACAAATTTGCTTCCAATTCCTTCAAGTATTTGACTGCAACTCAAGGTCTTGAAAGAATGAAAGTATTGTCTAGAATTTTATGTTTTGGAAAGGTGAAGGAGACAATAGAAGAGATAGGCTACGGTTGGAAGTGAAGAAAGAAGTGAGAAAATGATATCAAGGTACAAGGAGGAATGCAATTGGCTGTGTGCTTTGGAAGCTAGCTCCTACGTGCAGTTTTTGTGGTGCCATAAGCTATTTATATTAAGTGAATTAGTTAGAATTTAACTTGGTTTGTAGTTAGTTTAGTCCTAAGGTAACTAAATAGTCATTACCTAAGGTAAATATCTAAAAGCTTTGTCCTTATTCATTTAATCATTTGATGTCATGTTATCTTCAAATACAGCAAGATTCCTTTGGGCTTGGCTTGCATATGCACATGTAATGGAGTTTTCAAGAAGCCAAATCTGATTGGTTATAGGCTTGGCTGAAAAATTATCATTTTGTGCACAATTCCTAAGGCATACACTTTTTTAACACATGAAACTTCACTTTCATATAGCTTAAAATCTCACGTATAAGCTTGCTTGGTCTTATGTTTTTGTTTCTTTTAATTTATATCTAGTATACTTCATGTGTCTTCCAATTCAAATACTAGCTACGTATGTGACATACATTTAAAATCTTAAGCCTTTGCCCAAAATCCTACACAACTAGGATTGGTTTCTTTTCTTAAATTAACTAATCCTAACTAAATATATTCTAAGCACTTCTAAACTTATCACTTGAATCCATTAGCTTCTATCATGTCCTTCTTGTATCACACTACCATCACAGTGTTTCTCATGTGATAATTTTTCTCATCATATTGTCACATGGTCTAAAACTATAGCTCATGATAGTTTTAGATATTCATGCAATTTTCTTTCATTTTTATTGTAATGTTTATTTACTTGCATTTATTATATTGGGTAGTAAAATTTAGAGACTTATCTCCTAACTTACTTAATCATAAATTTTCGTCCAGTCTAGGTACTCCTAGTTTTCTGGTGATATTTATCTGTTACTAAGGATAATTTGGTAATTTGTATCCTAGGGGTATTTCTATAATTTCTTTAAGTCTCTACAAAATATCTAAGGGTACTTTGGTATTTTGTCACTCACCTCAGGGGTATTATTGTAATTTTCACTTTAAAATATCTAATCAAAATATTTAGGGGCATTTTTGTAATTTGTCACATACTCCAGGGGCATTTTTGTAATTTTTACTTCAAGAGTAATATGGTAATTCTCATATCAAGGGAAAGGGTAATATGGTCATTCTCCTTTAAGCATTTTTGTAATTTCTCTTTTTATCTCTAACTAACATATTTAAATTTTTGGGATGTTACATGTCCACTTTCTAGGAGAATAATTAAGAGAACCTGACTAAGAGAGAGACCGTCATAGAGTGTGAATTTGTTTAATAAGATAACAACTTTATAATCCTCTAGCAATAAGTAGAGATCTTTCAAATGAACTATTTACTAAATCATTGACCCAACCCATCAGAGGGTCAATCTTATCTTATTCCCATCCAAAATATCCGTAATATACATATGATAATTAACTTATCTTAAATTGCCGATTGATGATACTAAAAGATAATATAATGATTGTTGATTAATACTAATCCATAAAAAATATTTTAGCATTCTCCCACTTAGATAGTTTTAACCAATAATATGAATCATCAAGGCTAGAATGACAATTTGAATCACATGTTAATAATGTAAGAAATCTAAAATTTCTAATACCACAAAATAATATCTGATACGGATAAATATCCTGAGCGACAGATAGTCATATTTCTCAGAAGAAAAGAGTATACAAAATAACAGATTAATAGTCAAAATATGTTACAATGATGCAAGTATCTGTAAATGCTACAAGAGATATGTTACTAAAATAATATTACTTTTATACATATCTCATGAGAGAGTTTTCAGATTCCCACTGACCCAAAACACTTAAAGAGTTAAACAAACAAGTGAGCACCAAAAAATTCCCTAAGCTCAACAATTAAGTCTTTCATAAGTGGATCTACAAATGGTTTCTTTCAACATCATATCATTGTAAGTTTGAAAAGTTATAAGGGCCCAACATATTTCACATACATCCAAGTGCTCACAATAGCCCAATAACAAGAGTGATCATGTGTAGGCTAAATCAACAAAGGCTCTAACAACATTTGACATTCAATTAAACTGAGTTTCACAAAATCAATGACTATATAAACTTGAAGACAATTAGAAAATTCATTAAATTCCTATTTGGATCACGTAAACACCTAGCTTAAATGAAACGATACTCGGGATTATTGTGATACAAAATGTCAATAATGAACAAGCACTTAGATAATTGGTCTAAACAAAAAATTTATAAGTATCTCAATGGTGCCTAACTACAAAATGAGCATATAACAACATTAAATATACAACACTTAGTAGTTAGCTGTGTTGTATAATTTGTACGGATGTATCGAACACATTAAAAAACACTTCAATGGAAAAATAATGTTATACGATGAGTCTTAATTACAAAGCTCTTCTAGTAATTTAAGCGTTGTTCAAGTTAATTTTATTTTACGAGCATTAATTATTATTGAATGTTGTTTATTCACATTAATTATTATTTTTAAAAAATAAAACTTAAAAAAATCAAACATTTTTATCTGCGAGCAGCCTACACGCCCCCAAAATCCTTCGTTACTTGGAAAAACTTAACATTCCCCTCAAAGAGCAGAAGCGTTTGGCCACTGTCGTCATCCACATCGCGCCTTAGGGGAAATTTGAAAGCCATGGTCTCCAATCTTCTAATGATTGAACCTCGTGCCTTCTCTCTTGGACCAACATGCAGATTTACGTGATTTCTTCTTTCACCCACATAATGTCTTCTGCTTCTTGATCTTTGTTAGGTAATCCTTCCTTTGTAATATCATTTGAACGCTTTATTTCTGTTGCACTTTGTTTCTCTCAATGAAATCACAGTTCTCCCCATGCCAAACAAGATATTTTTTTTTTTTGTTCTAGATATCTCTATAGTTTTATTCTTATTTAAACGAGGAATGATGCATGTTATTTTTATTGTGAAGGATTGTAGTTTTTTGATTTTTTTTTAGGTGTTGTTTTGCATTAGGAATGATTGTATTTAAACCAATACTTTTGCCTTGTTTTGTGAAGGGAATATCTTATAAAGTTGTGAAGTGATTCAAGTGCATCCTACCTAGCTTTCAGTTTGTAATCAATGTTGTTTGTAATCTGTTCAAAGTGTTGTTAGAGATAATTTTATTTTTCAATTTTGACCTACACTATTTATGAGTTTAATTTTATGATGACAATCCTCTACTTATCAATATTGGCAAGTGACTATAATGGTGGATAGTAGAGAGCATAATTTGGTGATCAGTAAGATAACCTATACTGCACTACGTTGCTTCTGCTTTTCCTTTTTCTTCCTGACATGCACAGGCTGCCTTACAACTTTTTTCTATAATGATTACTTTGAGTGTCAAAGTCATATAATTTTATGAATCAGAATGCTTATTTACATTTTAAAAGAGTTGGATTTTGTGTTAGTGATTGCAATTGATTTTTTTCATAAATCTAGTTACTATAGGGATGTAGGGTAATGGAAAAGGATATGAGATTATAATAAACTTATTGAGGGGCTCGCTTTGAATATAAACATTAACAAGAAATTATGCACGTGTTTTTTTTTATATTTTTCATATAATAATGATTATAAAACATAAATTAAAGAAAAAAAATGGTTTGCATTTCATTAGTATTACTAATAAAAGTAGATATTGTTGTTGATAATATTAAATTTTAATGGAATATTTTACGGGGTTCTTCTAACCAGTGTTCTTAGGTTATTGGTTAAGGAATTATAAAAAAAAATATTTCTTGTGTAAATCATAGGAAAGTATAAAAAAATTCATCTGCAGCACAATTTTCTATCTCCAATAAAAATATTTTTACTTTAAGTTTCTTAACCAATGCCCTTAGGTAATATTTGTCATATTTTATAATATACTCCCTTTGGACTCATATGATTAAGAAAGATAGTTGAAATCATTTAATTTTACTAATCTCAAGTAAAAAATAAGGTTATTTTTAAAATGTCCTTTGTTGGAATTTGATATCATGAATAAAAGAGTCATTGAAAATAGAATTAGAATTAAATGAATGGTGTTTTAGGAATAATAATATTAAATAGGGAAAAAATAGTTAAATTTGCTTATATTTAAGTCCAACATATAAGACAATTTTTTTTATTTATATATGAGTTCAAAGGAAGTACGTGTCTTGAGCTATAAGTTATTATTGTTAGTAAGGGTGGACATTGATTAGATTTTTAAGAA
Source organism: Glycine tomentella (assembly GCA_007407185.1). NCBI lineage: Eukaryota > Viridiplantae > Streptophyta > Magnoliopsida > Fabales > Fabaceae > Glycine > Glycine tomentella. The sequence continues at coordinate 400,672 of PYAF01002998.1, read as the reverse complement.
TCTAATCCATATCTAATCCATATCTATTTAAATGGATTTGATTTTAAATCTATATCCATATTTTTTTAAAAACAATTTAGATTTAAGATCCAATCCATTTTACTGAATATGGATTTTGTCATATCAAATTTATATCCACTTAAATGTTATAAGAATTTTTTTATACAAATTTTAGTAATTAAATGCTAAAAAGTAAAAACTTAGTACATATCCATTTAAGAGTTATTTTCAACCAATCTTAGTCAAAAAAACTATTTTCGATAGATCTTGGTTAATGTATTTTCAACCAACCTTTTTTTGGTCGATGCCAGTCGATGATGTTTTTTTAGTCGATGTCGGTCAATGATGTTTTTCAATCGATGTCGGTCAATGATGTTTTTCAGTCGATGTCAGCCAAAAAAGTCTCGTCTGACATCGACCAAAAAATCTTAGCCGATGTCGAGCGAAAAACCTACCTGACATCGATCAAAAATAATCTCGACAGATATTGACAAAAAAACTTTAACTGATGTCGACCAAAAAATTAGTCTCGACTGATGTCGGTCAAAAAGACTTTGGACAACATCGATTGGTCAAAAAATAGTCCCGACCAACATTGGCCAAAAAAATCCTTAACAATATTAACCGAAAAATAGTCTCAACAGATGACGACTTAAAAACATCATCAGTTGATGTCGACCAAAATAACTCTAGACGACATCGACAAAAAATGGCTCCCAGCGAAGTTGGTCAAAAAAACCTAACCATCATTGTCCAAAAAATTGTATTTGATTTAAAAATCCAAATAAATATTCAATCCATATCCAATTAATTGGATTGAATTTAAAATCCAAAAAATTGAATTTAGATGTGAAACCAATCCATTTAAATAGATTTAAAGTGAATAGATTATATTAAAAATGAATTGATTTTATGAATTTGGATTTTTTTGCATAGTCCTAATTGTTAGAACCAAAATCAACTTTTTATTATAAAAATCATATCACTCTTTAACTCAAAATGAATGTCAAGTTAATTACTGAAAATCATGCAAAAGTGTCTCTAAATTCATGATGTTCAATTACTCTTTAGAGTTATGTAGTTTATGTGGTCGTTTGGCATTGACGAAACATGGACATGACAAGGGGGCCATGGCCCCCAAAAATTTTCTGAAAGTGAAGTGTACATATGTAGTAAGATATAAAGTATTTTATAGGTGTTGAACGATAGATATTGGTCTTGTCAGGGAAGGAACTTCTACTATATATATAGGTGTTAAAACTTTTATAATATACATATCTTATATAATCTTTTATTTTTTCACAGAATCTTATATAGTCTGATTCTTACTTGTACGTGGTTAAATATAATATATTAGATAATCTTATAGGTTTTTAAAGTTAAAACTTTTGATATAAACATATATTATGTAATAAAATATAAAGGATATAACATTATTGTTGTTCATCTATTTGGTTATCTTTTATTCAAAACTCATGTCTTCACTCTTGAGTATTCTTTTGAAATTCAACTTCAAGTCCAACCCTTAAAGGAGTTGCATTTTTATTTACACGTATTTTTTAAATTATCTATATTTTATATCCACTCTCTATCGTTGTTTTTATTTACAAATAAAAGCTTTAGTTCGTTTTTAAAAAAAAAAAAATTACATATGTACATCATATCATTAACACTAAGGCATAATGTGTATATTGATCAAAGTTTGAAACAAAATAATTTATTGTGGAATATAATGTATCATTTTTTTTATCATTTACCTTGAAATTATTTTTGGATAAATTATGTTTTAGGCCCTCCAAAATATTAATGTTTGAATTTGGTCCCTCTATTTTTTTATATTATTTTTTATTCCTCTAATTTTGAAATGTATTGTTTTAGTCCCTCTAAATTTTAAAGGTATCACTTTTGGTCCCTGAAATGCTTTAAATAACACTTTATACAAAGGTAAAATGATATGAATAGAACTTAAAACAAAACAAAAATTCAAAATTAGAGAGACCAAACTAATAGAAAAAATTTAAAAGGACCAAATTTGAACATTAGTAATTTTAGAGGAACCTAAAATATTATTTATCCTTATTTTTTCATCAACTTTGTATTTATGTTTTAGCTTAAATTTTATATATATATAATATAATATTACATTTTTAATTTATCTATTAAATTTTATTTGAGATCCCCCATATTTTTATTTCAAGCTCCGCCACTGTCGTTTGGTCTTCCAAATGTAATTCCAGATTTAAAAGTATTTCTTAAGAGAACCCATTAACTATCCTCTTGTCTGCTTCTAATAATGGGATGTCAAAAAACAAAAGCAACATTACACATGACTTAGAGACCACAACTTGTTTATAGACGACTTTAGGATTATCATTAAGGTATTTATATTTTAGTTCATCACAAAAAAATAGGATTACATATACTTCAGTCTGTACAGATTAGATGTTCTAAAGAAGTGTCTCATACTAGGCCGAGCCTCTTGGTGAGTTATGTGAGAAGAGGCCGATTGCTTGCTTGGAATTTGATGTCCTGTTTTCACATGGAGCACCTTACTTCTAAGTTGGAGTGTCAATGGTGGTCACTGTTTGGCGGTGATACATAGACATTTGCATGCTATTGGTTGGTGGGAGGTTATTTGTAATTAATGTGGTCTAGGATCTTGGTCTGTTACCCTTGGTTACATTTGTGTTTATTTTGTGTAAAAAAATTAACCGCATATGTTATACAACTAGTCATTACTCAACAAAACTTCAGTTCCAATAATAAATGTTCATCATATATTCAAATATATGATAAATACTTAGCAAGTGTTTCCATTCCATTTCATTGTGTGAGAGTAATCATGCATACACAACAATCACATTATTACCCATGACTACCAACTGTTGGTCGCAGTTGAAGCACAACTCTTGCGGGTCTCCTTGCCGACGAAGAATAGTTCTTCGTGTATGGAACCCTCGTCTAGTCATTCAGAATGTATGTGCCTCCAAGCCCTCTATTACTGCAAACACAAAATTAATGATCATTTCAATCACACATTCATAAGACAACAAAACATATATAACAATATACCAAGTAACCTGAACCAGGTTAGAACTTTTCTTATTAACGAAATAAGAAGAGGTATATATGATCATAAGTCAAACATCATCAACTATAAGCTTAGTCAAGCAATTCAAGAATTATTTTACAACTTTCACCTTTGCTTTCTCACAGGTACTTAAATCACTATCATATATTATGATTAAAGATTTTAACTCTTGCCTGCTCATAAGGTCAAATCGGCAATACTATATAGATTCATCCAAAGGGCAACACGTTGTATTACAGGACAAGGTCCTCTCACATGTCTCGACGGATGTGCCAAGTAATTGGTGCCTCCAAAGGATCACATTTTCTCTCACAAAATAAGGTCTGCTCTGTACACTAGTGCAAAAAATGAAATTGAAATCGGCCTTTTACATCGATTGTAAAGGAACTATTTTAATATAAAAATATGGTGGTATATTTGTAAATAAAATGAATGTTTTGAGATCGGTTATATAGGAACCAAAGAAAAAATTATTATAAAAGACTATCTTTTAGATCAAATGAAAATTGAATTTTTATATCCGCACCATAAAATGAAGATAAATGTGGCTTTAGAACATCTTTAGTGGTAGATCTCAAATTGGGATCTTAGATTACTTCTTGGTAGAGCTCATTGTGCCACATAGGATTAAAGATTTTCCAAGACCTTTTCCAATTTTTTCTGTAATGGTAGATCTAATTTTGAGATTTTAGGGAGAGAAAAAAAGAAAGAAAATTTATTTATTTTTAAATAATGTGTAGATCTTAAGAGATCTTCTAAAAGAACTCATCATCCATATTGAAGATCTCTTCAACTCATTTATTGGAAGATCTAGTGAACATCAGATCTTGAGCTCAAGATTTTTGCTCAACATCTTTTAACTAGAATAGAATTTATTGCTCATAAGTAAAGACATTTGGTTATTTGAGAAAACATATCCATTCAATAAGTTAGAGATTAGATACTTGGTAAGCCTTATTGTTATCTTTATTTTTTTGTGTTTGTTATCTAATAGCTCTTTAATAAATCAACAAGGTGAGTAAACTGAAATGGAGAGTTTATTGTGAAAGGACTTGAAATCTATTGTAATAAATTCAATTTCTTCATGCACTACTAATTTAGTATATTGTGCATGTTGGAGTTTTTTGTTTAAACTCCATGGGTTATGAATAAGAGGCGGTTGGAAAAAAGGTTAGAAAAACAATAACTACTCCTAAGCGCTCCTGGGAAAGGTTAGAAAAAATAATAACTACTCTCAACCGCTCCGATAACAAACAGTTACGATGGTTCATCGCCAAGAGTCACGATGGTTTACTGACATAGAGACAGTCAGAAAAATAGAGAGAAAAAACTGATTGAGTTTTGATAGTTAATCTTTTTTGATATTCTTGCTTAGATACTAGTGCATTTTTCATATCACATAATTCTCCACTCTTTCTGAGTGGTTCCTCAAGCATTAGCTTTGTTCGTTTGGGTTGTTGATTTGAAGTGTCATCAATCTTTGGACGTTGATCCGTTCTATCCTGGGAGACAATTGTTTATCAACCTTTGGCATCAATTAGAGGGAACAAATTGTCTTAAGGAGACAATATTATTGGACTCGGATCCTTTCATCTCTTTGCATCTGTTTCTGATTCATACTTATCATACAGGTTGTGTTTAAATTGGTTTTTGTGCAGTTATAATAGATTATATTGTTCCTCTTGACTACTCAGATTCTGACCCTTGTGCAATTGGATATATTCCAATTATAAATTAACTAATAGAGTTAACAATGTAGTTAACTTATGTTATATTATGACCTGATTTTAATATAAAACTTCATAGGTGATTTCAACATATTGTTTCCTTAAGTGTTGAAATGTTTTTTGCCTTTTTCTTGCAGCAATTATATTTTAATCTATGATCTACTTCATTCCGAGTTCCTTATTAACCCAAGGTATGTTCTTTGTCATAAATTGTTAACTCCTTGTAAATATCCCTGTTGGATGTCAATTTTTTGCTATTTTGATGGTTGCTATTTATTTCATGTTGTATGCTTTTGGGAACTGTTGATAATTGGGAACCTATATATTGATGGCAGTTGTTCATTTTCTTGAATCTAGATAATATCTAGTAACGAGTGACTTTTGTACTACCTTTCTGGATCCATCTTGCATGTGTGTTTTATATAATTATTCCTTTAATGCCAATGACAATTCTAGATCTATGTTTGCTATATATCTTCTTTATATTGATACTTACATGGCATGCAGTTTACGTACAAAAGCTTTTTCTTGAACTTTTGGTTGTTTAAGAAAACATTTAATTTGTAAGTTTTTTATTAATTAGTTATCAATTTAACATAATTAACATTTATTTTAATATTTTAGGTATACACATCACTTGTGTACTAATAAGGAGAAAATTGCAAATGTTTATGGATTCATGGACCCACAACTGATATAGAATGTTGGGAATACGACAGATGATGTTCAAGCCCATTTGATAAATAGACTGCATAAAGACAAAAAAAAAAAAAAAAAAAAAAAAAAAAAAAAAAAAAAAAAAAAAAAAAAAAAAAAAAAAAAAAAAAAAAAAAAAAAACAATGTTACTTAGCACCTTACTTGCATTTGTAAGTTCATGTTTACAAGTTATTTCAAATTATGTATCGCTAGTCACTAATTGTTCTTGAATATTGTAGGAGTCACTGGCAATTGTTGATTCTTTGTTCTAAGCAAAATATTGTGGTGGTATTGTGTTCGTTACCCAAGAAGAGGATCAACCAAGAAATGAAAAATAAAGTTGAATCGTAAGCTTTTTTCCCTAAAATATTTTTTTCTCATATGTTTATAACTCTAAAACCTATAATGCAATTCACATTATTATTTGTTTATGTTAGATCTATGGTTCTATATCAAAGGATGGAGGGTTTGGGGTCAGCAAATAGAAAGAAGCCTATATGAATTTTTCCCTGTGTAAGTAGTTTAAAAACTAACAATCAATTAAAAGCCAAAATAATTACTTAAATAATTACTAATTATATTCAAAATTGATAATCATTTGTAGTGTCAAATGCAAACTAGGAGTTATGAGTGTGGATATTATGTCATGGCACATATGCTCAAAATTATCACTGACAACATTTTTGCTTCATGGAAACATGAAAAATGAATTTCTCAACAAATTAAATAATTATGTTTTTGGTTTTAGTTCATAAACTAATAATTTTTTTTTTTTTGAAATTGTAGGTCTTTGCCAATTTAGGTCCAATGTCTGATGAGGATATTCTTCACATTCAACAACGTTGGACAACTTTTTTTCTTTAACTTGACAATTTTTAGACTTATTTGTTTAGAATGTTTTGCATATTAAGACATATATGTTAAGCTCCAATAAGAACTTTTTGTTTTAATATGTTAAGACATATATAAAGTTGTGATGAACTTAGTGATCAACTTTTTAGTTTGTGTTCTGGCATGTCGTGGTTGTGGTGACTATTTAAGGGGAAAAATGAATTAAAACGCAACTTATTTTTAAATATTTTTAAGATCGATTATGACTGTAACTTATGTAAATAGTTTACTTTTTACGTCAATTAGTGTAAAGACCGGTAAAAAAAACTTTTTAGATCGATTAATGTAATAACCGATGTAAAAAGTGAATCTATTTAAGACACAATCCATACAAAATGTGTGTTTTTAAAGTCAATCTCAACTATTTATATCAGTTTTTAGATCGGTTGTATGTGAACCAATCTTAGAAGGTCATTTTTAAGATTGGTTGATAACCGATGTAAGAGGTCTGATTTTCTATGTTGCCTTATAGACATTGGTCGTACAATTGGTGTAAAAGTTCAATTTTAACCAATGTAAAAAGTGTTTTTTGTTGTAGTGGTAGGACTTTATAAAGCATCCAGAAATTTGGTCATTGCAAATGACGATGGGTTATCTTATAAAATGGGGTCCTCTTATAGGACTCCACAAAATCCTCAAATGGATTTCTAGAGAGCAACATGCCCTCTCAATGGATAAGGTCCTCTCGCATGACTCTACAAAAACCTACATCACTTTAATATCTTAAAGTCTTTAAGTTCCAACTTTAATATCTTGTTAACAAGGTTAACACACCATCACATACTCATCAAACTCATAACCTATATATATATATATATATATATATATAATATGCAATGAAAACCAAATAAACACAAAAAGAAGTATATGCACCAAACAATTTTTGAATCAAAGAAATTCCTCTCTAACTTTTACTAGCTTGAAACCAAACACGTCTGAAGACAAAGAAAAGGCAAGAAACAAAAGAATGTAAGTTTCATGATCATCAATTTTTTGTTTCAATACACATAATAATCACCAAATAGAGTTTATGAAAGCATTAGCAAGAAGACGTTCTTTACAATTTGAATAATCAGGAGAGAGAAAAAAAAAGAAAAAGAAATTCATGCATTCATATTTTAATTTTCCTTGCAGGCTTAGCTTTGATATGGAAAAAATGTGAGAGACTCACCTTGAGCAACTGGAGAAGTAGAAGTGACCTTGTTGTTTGGAGGTTCAGGTTTCCTCAATTGTTTTTCTTGAATACAACTATGTTAAATACTCAAAGGGAGAGCTTTGTTGCCCATAGTGATCCTATCTGGTTCAAGCAAGATTGTCTTCTATGGAGGATACTTATGGTCTATACCAAAATATAAAAATTCATTCTTCAGAATTGATTATGACTAAACTTTTCTCTTTTGACCACAAGGGTATCTCCTAGTTCATTGTTTTGCATGTTGTATGTCTTTGAGAAATTTTTCAATACAGTCCTTTTGTGGCAATCTAAGAATATCATGAGAATAGTCTTAGTGTATTTATATACCAAAAGAAGCATTATCAAGATTTTCATGTCAATGTTCTTGGCTAGAAATCTCTTAATTTCATGCAACCAGTCTATGTCATTGTTGGCAAGCAACCATCAATATACTAAACCATAAAATATATTTGCCCCCACGAAACTTATCGTATATATAATCACCCACTGTAACGACCTAAAATTATTGTAGATATTATATTTTTATCTGGGTTAGATTTTTATGAATCATTAGATAATTACTATTTTATTTTTACTGAACGGATCCTAGTATCATTTCTAAAACGTATAAATTACAGAGGTTATAGAAGTTGTTAAACTGATATATATTTAAGTGGTCACAGTCCATTTTTCATAGATCATTTCTTTTGGTTACTTCACGTTTAATACACCATAGAACTTAGCTATTAGAAAACACCTGAGTCACACTAGTTAGGATAATTATTTATGTACAAAAACTTACAACCCATGTCTTCATTTCAGAAATTCTCTCCAATGGTCTCTTCTTCGCTGACCAAGTTAATTGGTTCCATGGTTGGGCTAGGATAGGCAGGAGAGAACTATAGGAATGGGTCATTAGGATTAAACAATCCATTAAGTACAGAAACTAGAAAATGAGTGCCAAAATAAATATATAAATGTATAACTGTGTGCATGGTTACGATATAACAGTTCCTCTCTTCATCAATGTACCACCCCAAATCTAGCGCATCAAGGAATATGACCACTGTTGCCATCTAAAAAAATGAAACAAATCTAGTGAGAAATAAAATTTCTCAGTAGGGCAAACTAAACCACCAAACACGTTAGTATGTTAGTAAATCATCAATATAGTCAAATGAATCCATAAAATAATTATGCAAACTATATGAATGCATGAAATGAATTTTTCCCAAGGTGCACATGGCCTCTAATATCGTACTGTATGTAGCTACACCTCGTAATGGATGTAGAAATGTTTAGGCCATCTTACGCTAGTCATGCATGTCATTCCATGTATCTGCACCTGGTCTCTACATCTCGTACTGGATGTAGTCTCAGATTATGTCTCACAAATCTCGTATTGGACTTGGAAACATGAAACAACATATCATCAATCAAGATCCATTCATAATAAAATCTATAGTATATCCGAGATGCCTGTTAGCTTGAAAAGGCAGCCCAGCTCAGCCCGGTCATTATTGAAGTTAGTCTCTATCCGGGATGTATTAATAACTTGAGAGGGCATCCCGGTGCAACCCGGTCTTCATGAAGATAGTTTATCCGGGATGTATTGATAGCTTGAAGGCATCCCGACGCAGGCTGGTCATCAAGAGGCTAGTCTTTAACTGGGATATCTTGATGACCTTCTTGCAACCAAGTCTAGTTCATGATAGAGCAACCCGGCTCGTCCTCTAGTGTTTTTTTTTTAAAACTACTCATAAGTACTACAAATATGGTTAAACCACCATACCTTATTTAAGTAAAATCATTACCAACTTAGGCATGACCATAGAGTATCTTTAAGCTACAAAAAATCATGTTAGTAATCTAACTAATAACCACAATATATTTTTCAAATAATTTCTAATTCCCTTAAACCTTCACAAGAAATGATTAAAATCTAGCATGCATTTTAATCTCCTTTCACCTACCACCTTACTACTTCATCCTCAAATTTAATCACTCAAACATTTGAACTATTTAACTACATACCATTCAACCTCTACTTCTAGAAATTATCAAAACAGTCTCAAAATGAAAATATAAACAAACAGCCCAAAGATCATCAAATTGTTTCCAAAAATCATCAAATGTGATTCCAAATACCACTAATATTTCAACCTATAAATCATCACCTATCATATGGTTTAAATCAACATTTCCACATCATAAAATAACCTTCAAATGACATGAAATTCCAGCCTAAATAATAGCCATAAATCTGTACATTTAAGCATGTAAATTAGTCTAAATAAATTTTTAACTAAAGATTGAAGCCTAGTCTACCTCGAGTGAGTTGGATTTGCAATTCACTGAATAGATGGATGTCCTCCTTTGAGATCTTTAAGGAAGAAAGTCTTAGGATGATTTGGATAAAAGAAAATGAGACAATGGATGTGTAGAATACTTTAAGAGTGGATATGATTACTAGTAAATAAAAAATGAAGGCAAGATGTGAAATGGAAGGCAGGTGGCCGTGGAAGTGAGCTTGGAGGTATAAGTCTTACGTGCAGAATTTTTGTGAAGTTATAATCTATTTATACTAATTGATTTAGTTAGGATGGAAAGGAATTGGTTAGAAAGGAACTTAGTTAGTTGTTAGTTAAGTTCTAGGTTAACTAAGTCATTATAAACTAAGAAAATATCTAGATTCTCCTTATCTAATCATCATTACCAATATTTCCTTCATTAATGGCATATGTGCACGTGGACATGCTTCCTAAAGCTTGATTAGCTGTCACATGGATAGCCCTAAAAAGATTATTCAAGAAGCTTGGACTTAGCTTGTCTTATTCTCTTTATTCATTGACTTCACCTTGGCTTTGGTTTACCAAATTTTCTTTCTATTAGTTCACTTGGCCGTGCCTATTTCTATGGCTGTTGCACGTGATGCCTCGGGAGTATTCATCCCCTTCTGATTGGTCCAAATTTGGGCTGAATCTTCTAGCCTTTGTGCCAAAGTTTTAGGAGCTACAAATCGCCAAGACTAGATTTTTCTAAAAAATGTTTCACAACACATGGTTCGTTCATTGTTTATGCTGTACCAATTTACTAGTCCAAAAATTCTCATCCTACTTCCATAATTAAATCATAAATATAACTCATAATATAATTTTGAGGATGTTACACCTACCAAATTCACCAAACAACTCAACAAGACGATTAATTAATGAAACTTGACATATCATTCTTGAGATGTTTATTTGAGCCTATATATGAATTTTTTAAGTTTGCAAGCCATATTCTAAGTCTCCTAGAACAGTTTTCTAGTTGCAGACTACTACACATGTGACTTTTAGCAATATTCTTTTGTCTAATACTTAATAAAAATGTTGTTAAAATCCTGACCAAATTATAAAAAAAATATCGTCAAATTATGAATAAATATTACTAATATGTTTTTGCAACATTTTATCAAATGTTGTGTATATCACATGTTGCTAAAGCCAAAAAATGTCACAAAAAGATTTTAGCAACACGAGCTATACACAACATCTAATAAATGTCACAAAAATATATTAGTAATATTTATTCATAATTTGACAGCATTTTTCAAATGTTGTCAAAGGGTTTTAGAAACATTTTTCTTAAATGTTAGGCAGAAAAGTGTTAATAAAGATCACATGTGTAGTAGTGACACTATATATAGATTAACTCATCAATGTTACTATTAAGAAATTTCATCTTTATATCCATCTATACATAACTCAAGATCAAAATGTGTCACCAAAATCATTATAATCCTAAAAAAGCTTTCAAAGAAATTAGAGAAAGTCTTTGCATAATCAATGCCTTTAAAAGAAATGAAATTTTAAGACACATTGAATTTTTAAGGAAAATAATTAAATTGTAACCTGTAACATTGTGCAGTAAGATTTAAAGGAATTTGAATGTGAAAGAAAGTATAAAGGAAGAAAAATTTTGAATCTAAAATGTCTAGGAAACTTAAATTAAAAAGGAAAATAAGAATGACTAGAAAGTAAGTGCATCATTTTTAAAGACTTCAAGTTATTAAAGAAAAAAAATAAGATGAAAAAGGAATAGGGAATGAAAAGAAAAAGGATGTTAAAGTAAAAATAAATCATAAACCGAAAAACAATAAAGAATTGTTGAAAATGTGAAGGTACTATTGAAAAAAGTGATTGAAAATATATACTCAATTTATTGAACCAATAGTTATTAATTTGTACGGGTGATAGTTGTTACACAGTGGTTGGTATAAGTGTTTCAACCGCAAAAAAAAAAATGAAATATAAGGATTTTATATATAAATTTTAAACTCTAACAGTCAAAAGATATTATACAAACTATACAAAGAATTCACATAGGTTCAACCTTCTTTTGTAAAGGATAGACAAGCTTTTTCGAATTTTAGATTTCGTAAGAGTTTAGCTCTCTTGTTTCCAATTTTTTTTTTTTTATCGAAGACGGCAAAAACAAAAAACAATTTACCAAAAGAGTGTAATTCGAAAACAATTACATGGCAAGGGTTTTTGTCTAACACTCATATGTCTTGTAGAGGGAGACGCCACCTTAAGTGGCACCACTAAGTGCCAACCATTTTCAACTTTCTACATCGGCTATATGTATAACTGATGTAAATAAGTGTTTTCTATAGACATTAAGGATGTGTTTGGTTTAGATGAAAATAAAGTGGATATAAATATAAAAGAAATTTTAGAATTAAAGTAGAGCGTAAGAGGTGTGGGTCCCATATAAAATAAGTAAAAAAAATTCTCTTGTATATTATTCTCATCCTTCAAAACAAAACAACATAATATTGATTTTAAATATAATCGATGAATAAAAGTCTACATTGGTTATACATATAACTGATGTAGAAAGTCAAAAATGGTTAACACTTAGTGATGTCATTCAAGGTGGTGTCTCCCACTACAAGGCAAACGAGTGTTAGAAAACAACCTTTGACGTCATGAAAATTATTCTCATACTACACCTTTTAGGTAAATTTGTTTTTAAAAAAAAAAAACCTAGTTTTGTCAAAAAGTCCTTGTTTCCATGGGTTTGGTCCATCACCATGTCTTGTTTTCTTCTTTTTTCTTAAATCTTAATATATTTATGGTTGGTTGTTTTTAGCTGGTGGATGTTGAGATGCCAACCTAACTGGAATGTGTTCAACTTCTCAATTTATTTATTTCTTTCCTTTTGCTTTAATATATATATATATATATATATATATATATATATATATATATACATATAATTCACACAAAAATTAAAATTTTGTTTTTATTTTTTATTTCAATCTCAAATATTGACTCGAATCTTTAATTATTTTTTCAACATTTTTCAATATCAGTTTAGATCTTGATTTCAACAAATTACCTTTGAGAAATCAAAATGGATCAATCAAAAAGTATTTTCCAACACTTAATTTTTTTTTTAAGTTGACACCAATATGAGGATACCTTGGTGTTAAGGTAGATCAAATATATTTAGTCTATGTTTGATTTAAAGGAATAAAAGAAGTGCGAAAGTTAAAAAGATGAAAAGAGATTAAATATTTCAATGAATTATAGAGTGTGTGGGATCCACATTAATTTTTTAAACTTTCATCTCCAATTCATCCAAGGAAATTTAAACCATTACTTCCTTAAACTTTGCAAATCAAGGACCTGAACAAACTTTGAGCCTTTTGGTAAGAACGTGGCTATTGAAGTTATGAAGTTTTGAGAATAACAATGATTGAGTGTCCGTTTGTTTGGGAACCAAAAGGCCGTTTGATGTTTTTTGTACTTCTCAAGTTTCTTCCTGTACTCCTTTCATAATGTTTTTTTATCTTTTGGATTGCTCATTCTGGAAGTCAAAAAGAGATTGCATTTCGAATTGTAATTTTACATTCCACATTCATTCTGAAAGGCAAAAAGGGAGTGCAAGAAGCCATTGGGAAGTGCAGGAAGCAATAGTCGAAAAGGCCATGATATGAGGTGGAATGCGAGGAGAACAAAGGCAAGGTAAATAAGAAAATATAAAGATAAAATAACTAAAATTTAAGTAAGACCTGCCAATAAAAAATAATTTGCTATTAGTTTTTTAAAGAAAAAAGTCACTATTTAACCAAAAAGATCTTGCATATAACTATATCATCTAAAAAAAAGAAAAAACCTCTCAAGTTTTGGTTTAAGTCTCACTTATATCACTTATCATTAAGTAAACCCTAAGAAAACGTTGTATTTTAGTCACATGAATATTATTTTTTTGTTCTGCTTGCATGGTTGAAAGGCTTTAATGAATTTTACAGGGTTGCAACTTGCAACAGATATTGAATAATGGGATCTAAATGGAAGGTGAATAAGTGTTGACATTGCTAATAAAGGCAAATATTGTTCAAAATCAGTATACGAGTTCTATAATATATTTTATTCTTGAAGTTGCTAACAAAGTTGAATATTAGTCTAGAGTTGTTAATAAAGTTGAATATTGCAACCTATTAAAAAGAGGTTGAATACTATACATTATATTTAGGGTAAATAGCCATTTTCATCCCTGAAAAATAGAAATTCAAATTTTAATCCCTGAAAGTGAAAAAAAGTGTGACAAATTTATCCCTCCGTTAACTTTCGTCTGTTACCATTAATATATGGGACAAATTTGCTAGCGATCTACACATTCAGGGACGAATTTGTCAGCTCTCTACCCAAAATATAATTTAATCTTCATATTCTCCCTTTTCTAATTATTGTAAGCATAAAATTATAATAAACATTTAAAAATTAGGAAAGTAAACATAAGTTAAAACAAACATAACAATAAGTATAATATTGATTAATAAGCATAATTTGTATGTTGCTCTAAAATTTATAATGTCACAACATTAGATAATGACAAAATAAAGTTGGGTCTCATTTTTTTGTAAGGATTAATTTAATGACTGTACATTTTAATTTGTTTGAGCCTCATATTTTGGGTAAGGTATTATCTCATATTTTTGCTTTGAAATTTCTAATGTGATAGTACCTTACCCAAAATATGAGACCCAAACAAAAATGTATAGCCATTAAGTTAATTCTTACAAAAAAAAATGAGACCTAACTTGATTTTGTGATTACCTAATGTTGTTATAATAGAAATTTCAGAGTAACAAACAAATTATGTTTACTAATCAATATTATGTTTATTATAATGTTTGTTTTAACTTATGCTTATTTTTCTAATTTTTAAGTGTTTATTATAATGTTATGCTTGCAATGATCAAAAAAGATAGAATATGAAGATTAAATTATATTTTGGGTAAACAACTAACAAATTCGTCCCTGAATGTGTAGTGCACTGACAAATTCATCCATGAATATTAACGGTAACGGACGAAAGTTAACGCAGGGATAGATTTGTGACAATTTGTTCACTTTCAGAGACAAAAATTTGAATTTTCATCTTTCAGGGACGGATTTGTCAACGCCTTACACATTCAGGGATGAAAATGAGTATTTACCCTTATATTTACTATATATTGTTTGGGCTATTGCTTTTTTAAACTGGCGTGTTGCACTAATGTGACTTCGATTCACGCAACGTAAAATTGTTTTAATATAGCAAGCATCTTTATCCAATGTTGACGGAATCTGCTAGGAAAAGAATGGAAATTGGTTGAGATTTCAAAATATTTTTGTTTAATGAAAATATATCAAGAATCTTGATCGATCCTCCATGATTAAAGCTTTAAAAGTCTAAATGACATAGTACAAGAAATCTAACCAATACAAAATTGGAAGTGTTTTACTAGAAAGTAATTGAAGGCTTTTGATAAAGCTTTTGGTTTTTCTAGTTAGGAATTCACAAGAGTTCAAGAAAAAAGCCTAAGTATTTCAACAATTGGAAAGGACAGTTGAGTGCATTATAGTTTATACTTTCTACTTAATTAATACATATATATAAACTTAGAAATATACTATTACAACCACCAAAAAAGTTACAAAAGTTTACGTATACAAAATCGCGGATCTTGCTTTTTAATGTGAATCTTGATTCACAACGTAGATTTTGACAATTAAGAAGCTATTAATAGGATTTGTAGACAAATTATCATGACTTTGAACATTGAGTTTGCTTTGGAAGTTGTCATATTTTAACAATATCACTCTTCGTAGAGAACAAGTTTCACATTAATATGTATATTGAAAATAAGTTAAGAGGTACTATAAGAAATATGCGGGCAATGCATCAAAAGAAATAAAATATTTTTAGACATACGAAGTTCAGTTTATTAACATACTCTTCTTCACTCTTAAACAAGAGTCTGCGCATAATTTTTAATGTGATAACAAACCCCATGTCCAAAGGAAGAACTAAAGCATTAACAAAATAAAAGGTGTTAGCAAAAACAATTTATAAGACCTAAATTAAAAAATTAATAAAGGACAAAAAAAGGTTTAACAAATGAGAATACACTTGTTATTTCTAAAATTTAAGGAAAGAAAAAAAAACACAACCTTAGAAAAAAGCCTAAAAAATACAAGTTAAAGTGCAAGCCTAATTAAGTAGAATATTGAAAACAAGCCACAACTAGGCTCAACCAGATGAACTTGAAGGCAAGGCCGATCCAACAACAAGTAAGGTCAAAACTAATTTTAAGATAAATATTTTACTTTAAATAAGAAAATTATATATTAGATCTTTTTGTCGACATATTTGACATTTTTTTCTAATAAATGTGGTCTTTTTGCTTTATAAAAAATTAAATGAAAATATAATTTTGTTGGTGGATCCAAAACTTGTACTTCAATTACTTTATCTTTAAGTTGGTCATACTTCAGAAGAGTGTTAATAAACATAGTAAACAAGTTTCAGTTGGATAGATTAGAAATAATTGAGTTTAGAGATATATAATCAAGAGAGCTATAAGTCCTAAGTGATAAAGCATATTTGAACGAACAAGTCACATGAGACACACTTTTTTTTCTAATAACTTCTTTCAGGTAATTGCACTTGTCATTCGTTCTTTAAGCATTATTGGCCTACACATTTTGCATTAT
Source organism: Glycine tomentella (assembly GCA_007407185.1). Lineage (NCBI taxonomy): Eukaryota > Viridiplantae > Streptophyta > Magnoliopsida > Fabales > Fabaceae > Glycine > Glycine tomentella. The sequence continues at coordinate 384,057 of PYAF01002998.1, read as the reverse complement.
TATGGAGGTATTTTGGAGTGAATATATAAGATGACAAGGCCAACCCTTGTAAATTGAAATGGCCCATTACTTGTCTTGTACTAATCTATATTTATGTATAAATTAGAATTTACATATCAATTGAAGTTGCTTTATATCCCTTTCAAGTGATTCCGTGAAAATACATTACAATTTACACATAACTGTTTACAATGATTTCGAAGAAAGAGGAAGAGATCTCCAACAACATCAGTATGAAGCAGAAGATAAAGACGTTTCATTACTGAAGAATTGGCAGAAACATGAAAAATGTCAAATGTTGAATGAAAATAGGGAAAAAGTAGGTCAATGAGTGGAAATAATTGCATGAGAAAGATAAATAAACGTAAGTTTTTATGTCAATAAGTTCTAGAACCAAAAGCCTAGTGACAAAACAGAGAAACCGAGGCACATTTTTATCATCTATAAAGTCTTTTATTGCTCAAGAATTGAAATATTCTATTGACTCAGATATCACATTTTTAATCAATTTTTTTTATTAATTTGTCTTTTTAAATTTTGGTGGTGGATTTTTTCTTTTTAAAAAAAAAATATCATGAGACAATTTGGCTTTCCAGTTTGGGCCGAAATCAAGTGTATGTGTATGGTATTCTCGGATCTTGTCTCGTTGTTCTGCACCTCACAAACAAATTAAATAAAAACAAAAAATAGTCAATTTCTTTAAAATTATTAAAATTCAATTTATAAACAAAGATGAAAATGATAGATTAGGGATAAAGATAAAAAAAGAGTGGTTGAGATGATTGAGAAATTTTTGTCTAGTTGTTAAATCAAATTAAAATGGTATTTTAATGTGCAATGCATAGGATAAATATTTAATTTTATATGATTAAAATTTATAATAAATAAATATTTTTAAATATTATATTTTAAATTTGTGATAATGATATAAAGTTATTTTTAATTATAGACAATTTTAAAAAAAATGGTGGAAATAAAGTTCATATTTATAGTAGAAGAATAAATATGAAATATAATAAAGTGCAAAAGTAACTTGTCATGATTTTGAATGAATAAGTTTTGCACAGTTTTTATTCACAGAAATCAAATAAAGTTATTGGGAAAGCTAAACCCCTTTGGTATAAGTTTTGCAAGGTTCACAATATTATTTTCAACCCAACTTTAGCACTTTGGTAGTAGTAGTTTATCTTTTCTTTTTCTCATGCAAACTTAAAACAAGCTTATCCTAATGTCAAAAGGGGTTTTGCTTCCTGCAGCCCACTTGTTGCTTCCTGCACCGCCTATTATTTGAAAAAATAGGTGAACGAACAAATATGCCTTTACCTCCACTAACTTAACCTAACTTCTTCTTTCTTTTCTTCTTTTCTTTTGTGCTGCAAACACCTCTTGTTCCCCCCTTCCTTGCTGTCCCGCACCCTCGCTCCTCCATTGGCTTCCTGGTTTTCCCTTTTTCTTGGGGTTGTTCATGAGTTAATAATCGTTCAAGATCACCTTCCACATTTTTTCCAGGTTGTAACTTTTGTCCCTTCCCTTTTTTATTTTTATTTTCTGTAATTTATCCGGATAGCTTGATCCGATTTGTGTTTTGTTGTATCTGGATCAAGCTATCCGTAATGGAGCCATGAATGTTCATTTTTCATTTTTTAATATATTCTCTGTAACTGTTCTGGATAGTTTGATCCGGATTTGGATTTGATGGTTTCCGGATCAAGTTATCAATAATTGGACAATGGAATATGGAAATATAATCCGAATTACATGATCCATAATATTTTCTAATCTTACGAATCATGCAATCCGGATTGCATTACCCAATTACGAATTAGTTGATTCGTAGTAATGATTGTCAATCTGGAACAAATTTCTGGATTGACAATCATTACTACGGATGAACTTATCCATAATTTTATTTAGCAAAATGGAATGCAAATTGGTATTGAGGAAATTGTTATTTTAAAAAAGTATTTAGCAACCTAGTATTATGAACATTTTTTATTCCCAACTATTATTAATCATTAAACTATTTTAATTTAACTTTTAAGTGTAATTACATCTTTTAAAACAAATGACATCCAACTGCGTAGAGTATCTATTTTTACATTATTTATTATAGAAAAGGATCTATCTTACCATGTAAGGTACTTTGATAAGTAAGTTCTAATTAAATTTTGGGGAAAAAAAAACTAAGGTTGAAGTGGGTTTAGAAAAAATATGAATGAACTTAGAAAAAGAAAAGAAAAACATGAATCTTGCACGTGGAATCATATGGTTCTATGACTTTCTTCCTCCTTACTTCCATCACCTACCCCATCTATTATTTTTGAACAATTCGTGATTGATTAGAGTTAGTTACACTATTTAGGCAATCCATCTACTGAAAACTCTCTCACCTCATTCCCCTTCTTATAGAAAATTATATTTATTATGATAGGTTAATTGATATGTAAGATATTATAATTTTTAGGATAGGTTAATTATGTTGACTTTGACTCTGATTACAAATGTTAGAATGTGTCAGACTATGTCACAATATTTAGGATATGTTTAACATATGTTGACTCGAATTTTGATTATTTTACACTGATGTTATCCTTTATACAAATATGCCACGTACAAGAGGTGGTGATCGCACCAGACCTGCAGCATCTGTATGCAGGCGTGACAAGCATGCAGTTGTAGATAAGGAGTAAGAGAGTTATGAAGCTCCCAAACATGTTGCAGCTAATGATGTTGCACCTAAAGATGTTGTGTTTGGTGGTGGACCTGAGGACAAATCAGTCCTTACTGAATATGTTGATCACGTGGCTTGTAAACTTTGGGATGGTTTGGTATACCAATAACAAAAATCTAATATTTAATTTTTTTGTTAATTGATTTGTATATCATAATAGAATACTGAAATATAAATTTTTGAAGGACCGTGGTGAGTTAATGCTAGTAGCACATGGAAGGAAGTTGAGGGATTCCCCCCAGCCCCCCTCCATAAGGAGATCATGCAAGTGGTGCAAGATTCAGGGTTACTTCCATTGATTGAATGTAGGTATGAAATCGCTGACAAGGGACTTTTATCTACTTTTGTTGAGAGGTGGCATCGTGAGACCAACACCTTTCATTTTTCGGTAGGAGAGATGACAACACACTTGATGATGTGTCATCATTGCTGCGTATTGTTGTTGTTGGTGGTTTTTATATTTACTCACACACGTCTAAGGAGGTGGCCATTGCATTGTTAATGGAGCTTTTGGGAGTGGACCAGAAGGATGCATTTTTGGATACTAAATAGTGTAGAGGGGGTCATGTTCGGCTATCTTGGTTGTGAGGCGTTTATGCAAATAGGTGTATAGGGACGAGTAGTGGGACCAGGCTGCTAGAGCTTACTTGTTTCACTTAGTGGCATGTTCAATTTTTGCTAACAAGAATTGGACATAGGCCAATGTGTCATTCTTACACTATTTTCATCACCTTGATTAGTGCAGGGGATATGCAAGGGGTGGAGCTGCACTTACATATTTGTATGACTAGTTGGGTGATGCAGGTTTTGCAACTACAAAACAACTCGGTGGTTATGCAACTCTATTGCAGGTAATTATTGCTACCATGATAACCTTAAATATAGGGAATTTAATACTTTGTAATCAGTGTCGTTACTTTTGTTATTGTTGAAACAGGCATAGATCTATGAGCATTTTCCTAATATTGGGTAGAGATAGCTAAATGGAAAATATACAGAGGGATTACCACGAGCCAGTCGTTGGACAGTTGGCAAAAGATTATTATCCTTAGCCGACTACCGTTCAGCACTAGACGAGTTGACCACAGACAGAGTGCATTGGATGCCATATAAGGAGCACCCGATGTTCGTCCATTTGAGATGTTATCACTATTTTCTGGATATATTAGGCTGGGACCGGACATGCATCTACATTTTCTTGAGAGAGTCTTGCAGCAATTTGGCTATACGCAAACTATTTCTCGACACCCATCTGTGTTTACAGTGGTACAAATATCCACATAGGATGTCGACGAGAGGTGGTTGAATTTTGCATACCACTTGGTCAAGTCAAACGAGATAATTAGTAGGCCCTTAGGTTGTGCTACAAGTTACATGGAGGGGTATTTTAGGATCTCGCATCCATTTGTACTCTCAATTAATAATGATTACATTCTTATTGTCCAACCAATGACACCAAACATGGGAGATGTGTCGAAGTCAAGTTTCCAGCTTAATTCAGTTTATGTAAGTGACTATGTTATAAATGTGTATTCAACATTTTGATGACATTGTTATATTGATATTGTTTATGTTTTTTATTAATAGGACATCTGTCATAGGGTTATTGAACCCTTGCAGGAGATGATTGACTTTAGGATAATGACTAAGGGCACCACGACATGGGAGAAGATTCAAGCGGCACTTTTGTTGTTGTCTGAAGTTACTCATGGTGGAAATATCAGTAGAGGACGAGGTGGCAGAAGAGTTCGGGGTAGTTAGGGAGGCCGTGGACAACCTTAGAGATTTCCTTTGTAAAAACTTGTTGACATGATATTTGGTTTACATAGGAACTTATTGACCTGTATGCCATGTTTGGTACTATGATGATCTTTATTTTTCATTTCAGACATGATTTGTGTTTGGTAGTATAGGTTGATATTTTAATGTGGACTAATCATATTTTAGGGAAGGTTATACCAAAAGTTTTTTAGATTGTAACCATATTAAAATAACAAATCTCACACCTAGAGTCTCACAAACACAATTACAAGTCTTTGGTAAAAATACAAAAGTATCATGATTAGTCTATCAATCTTCTGCAAGGCTGACAAAACTGCGTGTGACACCAATTAATTGTAAAAATTGTTTCATTATGCCAATCTAGGGAGTCAATCATTGTTTTGTTGCAGGATGACAATGAGTAGGCCATATCACATTGGGATTTGGTATCGAACAACGATCCTTCAAGAACACCTACATAGAAATTTTAATAGTCAATTAAAGATTGTAATAACAAAATATAATCGTTATTGGGAAGAATGTGCTATACCTGAACAAAATGGTTGCCATTGACATAACCTACACAAATCAAACGGTGAACTAATGTATCAACAGGAGGTTGGGATCTAAATGGGAATATGGTTAAACATTGTTTTGCTGATAAGCATACAAATATGACATTATAACTAGACACAATAAACATGTTTGGTATTCTCATCCATTTATCCATAGATGCCTGGTAAAGAATGAAGTTAGTAAGCATAATTACATAAAATTTAACGCATACAAATAACAACTTGAAATTATAGACTTTATCGAAAAAGCCCGTCAGCTAGTAAAGATCTCTTTAGGGCATCGTAACGCTTATAATTACCAAATATAATGGAATATTCATCCCACCATTGACCAAGTTCTTTAAGCAAATTGTTACGCACTATAGGCCAAGCATCTTCACCCATATCTAGTAAGGCAGCAGCACGGTATCCACAATGGCCATCGGCCTACATCAACACTATCCAAAATATATGGGTGAAGGTTAACATGAAATTGATCTAGCATGGGAATATTTCTTTTGTGAATCTTTTCCAACTTCACTTTTTGACTGGATGCCTTGGATGACTTCCAACTCGATGAGTTGTCATTCACAAAATGTAATGCATCAACATGTTTAAAGTATGAATGATCACGTTTAGTTGATCATTTCAATTTACTTTCATGCCCTTTTGTGTTCCCTTAGTTTTTACCTTATCAAACGGTGGACACATAGAAGTTATGTCAGGGTATGCTATTTCACAAAGTTTAATTTTTATGGTAACTTTCCCAGCTATGCCAACCTCTGCAAAGCGTTTTAATATAACATCAAACTCTTGTTGCACGGACATATCTGCATATGGCTCATTTGAACGCATATCTGCAAAGCTTAATCTAGTCCAAAAAACATTAATTGCATCAAGTGGTATGCTACCCATGATATACCTAGCTAGTTCACATGCGCAAGGGAGACCATGTGTATATTTTATGATGCATCCACAATGACCACTGTCAACACCAACAAACTTAACTCAATCCAATTCATCTTCAATATAATTAAGAGCATACCTTGAAACAAATACACGCAATCTCTTATACAATGTTACATTATGATTGTGACCCACAAAATGAATATTCTTCTGAAATAAAGCTTTAATTTCAGTATGCTGCAATATGATCAAGTTTTTTATGGCATCCCAACATTTACACAAGTCTCCCATGCTATTCTGAATCAACCTCTTTAAGCTCCAATGCCTAGACTCAACCATGTTAATCAACAAACTCCACATTAGTTTCAATATATTACAGTTTGTCAAAATAAGTTAATTACATAAAATACATGTTGTTAGTTGTGTTCCCTAAGTGCATAACTTTATCTGTCCATGCTTTTACAAAACATTCCTTGTGAGGGATCAACCATGTATTCTTCACATACTCGACAAAGTACTCCCATGGTGAACATAAAATTTCAAACATCTTGACATCCGCTCATACTCAGACTAAGTAGGACAATCTTTAACACTATCACATGCATCCATAACTTGGTCCCATGCCTCTTTGGGAGCGACGTAAGTCTTGCATTTCACTTTCACATTTTTGTCAATGTGAAATCGGCACAATAAACTACTAGCTTCAAGAAATACATATTTCACTACATTCATCAAGGCTAAATCTCTGTTAATGATAACACTTTAGGCAATCCATCAACTCTAAAAAAAATTCCTCTGAGCTTCTGAAGTGCCCAAACAAAGTTATCCTTTCGTTTAGCCTCCATATATACAAAAGCTGTTGAAAATGCCATTCCAGTAGGAATCACACAAACAATCTCAAGTAATGGTAGTCTACATTTGTTAGTTTTGTAGGTACTGTCTATCAAGAACACTATACTAATGCATTAATCATTTTCACAGCATTAGGATGTGTCCAAAAAATACCGCAGACAACTTCTGATGTATCATTCATTCTATGCCACTGAATATACATATCTTGTTCCAGTAAGTTCATCAAATGTTGTATTTATGTTCTAGAACCTCTTTGAGATGAACGATATTCAATCCTTGCATTATATAATTGTTTTATTGTAGTCACACTTCTTTCATTGTGCTCTTTGAATGTCAAAAGGATATTTATTTTTTTTATCATACTCTGTGATATCAGCAAGCATCATCTTCGTTTCATTATTTAGTCGGCCAACATACGGATGACCAACCAATGACTCAAATAAATCATGATTATGCGCCCCACAAATTAACTTCAATATCCATCCTTCATCATTCTTCAGTGGTCTTCCTTTCAGCCTAAAAGGACACTCACACTTTCTAGTTCCACTCACTGTGATTTGTAGATCTTTTATGTATCGCCTATACTTTCCACCCCTTTCACAGCCCAACACAACAAATGTCTTTTGTCCAGGTTTCCCTTTTGATGTATCTGACCTCAAAATGACAACAAAACTCATTTCAAATGCAACATCCCGAACCCATTTCAATAATTCATCTTGAGTAGCAAAAACCTACATACAAAACATACAACATCAATATGCCAATGTACAATATTTTCAAGGTATTACAAACAAAAAACAAACACAAAATAATTACCTTTGTAGTTATGAATGCTTTGCTACAATCAACATTTTTTCCCGTCTCTTATTAGTAATCTTTATGAATATCTCCATCTATTCTAACATCATTATTCATGTCAACCTCCATATCTACTTCATCTAACATCTTCCTCACATAATCGTCTTCCAAATAAACCTTTCAAAAGTAACAAAATTAAGTTAATGAACAAAAACTATCCAACATATTCAAACCAATTTATAATTAATAACTAAAATTAATATAAATACCCTAAACCAACCTTCTAGATAAGGTAATGAAATGAAAGAGAGAAAAAATTCAATCAGATTGACTAATCCGGAACTTCAAAACATCGATTTTGGATTCCCTGATCCAGAATGTATAATTTACAGATCAGGCTATCCAAAATTGATGTTTTGAAGTTCCGGATTAGTTGATCCGAGAAAAACAAAAACTCAAAACAAATCAAACAATTTAGAATTATTATTGCACAATTCTATATTGATTGATCCAGACTAATAAACAAATACACATAATTTTTGGATCGATAAATCTTGTATAAAAACAAATCTAGCTTATTGAATCTAGAAATATGTTATATTTTCGGATTATTTGATAGAGTGGTACTATTATTACACCATTCTGGATTCATTGATCCGGATTTCTATAATAACAAATATGGATTGTTTGATCTGGTATTATGTTACTTTTGCGGATTTAATTCTGGATTCATTCATTTGAACCTATCCTAAAACTTTGTTTTCTAAAAAACAATTTTGGATAAGTCAATCCAGTTATAATAATCTAACACAAAAAGTATAAACAACACAATTAACAACTCACCTTTGCAAGTAAACCTGAGCCATGAAAATGTGAGGAAGTGAACAAGACCATGTTCCAGGCATGAAGAAGTGAGGAAAACAACCTATGGACAAGTGAGAAAGACAAGGTTACCATGGCTATTTCGAAAAAATTGGGAGGTACAGGAAGCAAATAGGAAGGTGCAGGAAGTAAAAGCCTATCAAAAGACTCCTATGTGAAGACATAACAATTATTTTTTGGAGTGCAAAAACAAATCATATCAAATTGAACTAATATGATCCAAAATTGAACCGAACCACTTTGAAAAAAATTGATTAGACCACTTTATGAAAACAATCTACCTAACCAACCCATATTTTAAAAGAAGTTTAGTTTGACTCAATTTTTTATTTAAAAAAACACCAATCCATATATTGAACCAAACCTTAAAAGTCAAACCAATCCACTTTATAAAACTGGTTCGGTTAACTAAACCACTTTTATAAAGTGGATCAAAAATGAACTCATTTGGATTTTTGTACAAAAAAATCCAATTTTTGTATGACCCTAATCATTGTACATAACTTTACCTTTATAAAAAAAATAAAAATAAAAAACTATTTCTAATTTCGAATCTATAACAAACCGGTCATTATCTGCAGCCTTAGATGAACTGAAATAAGCTCCTTTAACTAAGGATAATATATGATTTTGTACATACCAAGTAAAATCTATAGTAAGAGGCAAGAGCCACTTTGGAATTCAAATTTACTAAAATTTGCTTCATTCCATACGTCAACCGATCTCCAAATCTTATAGTAATGGTAAGCACCAAAAGGATGAAATGAAAAACTATGGTAAGCACCAAAAGGATGAAATGAAAAACTAGACCTGTTGAACATTTGTTCCGAGCTGTAAATTGGCATTGAATCTAATTGGCAAAGTGAATTGTTCTATCATGTAATTGAGTTCTATCAGTTACATCGGAATAAAAAAAAAAAAAAAAAAAAAAAGGAATTTAACAAAGAAATGAAAATTAGGGTACAAAATTAACAGAAGGTAAATGCTGAAGTGGAGTCCCTGCTGACTGACTAATGTGTTCAGATGCCTCTGAAACCTTAATGGTACAATTCTGCTACAACCCTTCTCTTTACTTCTAACCTTTTTTTTTCAACCCCCCAAACCTGTTTTTTTCATTTTTCTTTTTGGCTTGACCATTGCCATTACTTCCCATATACAGATACAAGAATGACTAAAATGTCTATGTGTTCATGATGGATTTTTTTTACCGTGTCAGAAACTTGTATACCTCCTTGGTTCAGTATATCACAACACGAAGCAGGCCCGGCTGCGGTTCAGTGAAATCGAGGCCTTCTTCTTCGAGTAGATAACGCTGTACAGCTATTGGGAGTCTCGCAGGAGTGCGGGAGCCCCGAGTATGGTGACCAGTGCCAACACAGATGTAAACCTGCAAACGCTGCTCGGCGGCTCTGGCTGTGCTTCTTAGCACACTCAGTTCGTGTTTCAGCACGTGAATTGCTTCACTAACGTGCAAACCATGTAGGTCTATCATTCTCTGCTGCCCTCTTCCATTCTCTGGAGCAACAGGATTCCTGAAAAATTAACATTCACAATGACTACAGCAGAATCCAGCACTTGGAAATTGAGAACAATGAAATCAAACATTCTAACTCATACTACAACTTAGTTGCAGAAAGAAACTACTTAGCACTTAGCAGGCTCTATTGGTAATATGGAAAAGGAAAGGCTGCACAGTTTGGACAGTAGATTTTCCCAGAAATAGTGGTACACTCAGTTGAACCGCTTATAACAATATTTGTCTGCAAGCCATTCGATAACAACTGGACATCACTTATGTTCTGTTAACCACGCAGATTGTTTCACATCTCTTAAATAACAATGTTAGACCATTGTTCTTCTCAATGGCCAGCAGTCACACAAAAATGATAAATAAATAAGCACAGGTAGGAAGAGAAAAAATATATTTTCCCTGTTTTCTTGGACAAATCTTTGAAAACAGGAAATATTTTGAAATCAAGGTAATAGTTTTGTAATTAAAAATGAAAACAATACAGTCCGGTCTCGATTATAAGAAGAAAAAAAACATATTTAACACTTATTAAGGAAATTAGTTAACTTCATTAAATTGTGTCAATCCCAATTAAAAAATAAACTTTTTTCCTAAACTACCCTTCATTGGAACTTGATATCAAGCATAAAATAAAGTCTTTAGTCTTATTAAATGAAGAGTATTTTGAAAATAGTCTCGTTAAATAAGGCAAATTTAGTTGAGATTTGCTTGTATTTGAGACCAGAAAATAAATTATTTTTGTTGCTTATAAGTCTGACCAGTTCAAAGTTTAATCTGGTTTTAACAATGTGTGCGCGCATGTCATTTTGGCAACAAACAAGTAGCGATTTTTATCAAAATTCACATGGATAGGAAGAGCGATAGAAATGGGGAACAACAAACCTCTGGCGATAAATAGATTCTTGAGCTTTTCCATGTGCTGCTTTCATATGCATGTTGTGCAGTTGCCCCTTAACACTTAGCTCCTTTGCAAGGGCCTTGTTGCCAACAAGGTAGGCTTGCCGTGCCTGTTTATTATATTATGAATAATTAAACTCAAGCTACAAAAATTAGGATGGGTGGACTTACATCTCTTGCCCAGCTATGGGTAGAAAGCGCAGTTGTTGAAAGTCAAGTTACAAAGTTTGTTAGCTGGACAAATTCCATTACAAATTTACAATGAAAGCAAAAATTTAATGTTGCATAAAAATAAAAATAAAAACTTATGAACAGATGGTTCTGGAAGGATCTTGCCGGTCACACAGCAAAGTTTCCTTGAATTTGTTGTTTGTGCATATTCAATTTGGTATCATCCTAACAGCTCTTCCTTTAAATTTACCCACACTACCCAGATCCAACTTGATTGTCCAAATTTATATACTAGAAAACAAAAGAAATAACATAAAATTATGGACTAACTACTAAAAAGAACATAGAAGACTAGAATTGAAGGTAAAGCATATGGATACAAGCCAACCATGATGTCTGTAGGTTGTAACCAAATCATTACATTGTATTCTCATTCAAATTCCCATTAACTCCTCCATCACTGCATGAAACAAAGACCCACCTGCTCAAAATATGCATTACGCAAGCGTGCATGATCACGAGCCTCCTCCCGCAGCTCAGAATACATATTTGCTGCCATTCAAAATTGTTAAAGGAAACACGGTATAGAAAGAATTCATCTCACAGTTGAAGCATATAAGCATAAATATTTACCAACTGCGTCACCAGTTTCAAGCCAAACAGGAGCTGCCCGAGCAGAACCACGATTATGTAATCTATCACCAATGTTTACTCTCCCCTGTCCACCATTGTAGGCACTAGCCAGAGCATTTAAACTCCTACTAGAGCCGGTGGAAGCATCACCAGAACCATTTTTATCATACTTCCATATACCAGAATCCTGAGAAGCCAATTTCCTAACAGCTGAAGCAAAGTCAACAGCACCTCTAGATGGAATAGAAGACCCAGATTTGAACATGAGCATGTCTTTATCAGAAGATAAGTAAGGATTGCCACTTTGTTGAACGTTATCTGCAGCATATTTTGAAGCATTCTGGCCATTTGATGAAGTAAGAGCTGGAAAGTCCATTGCACTCAGATTCGGAGATGACAGAGTCTTTGGACTCGGATTCTGATTGAAGCTACTGTCAACTTGAATCTACAAAATTGGAGGGAAACAAGTAGAGACAATAAACATAAATGTCCTCATTTAAGAAGAATGTCAGAGAAAAGGGTGCTATTCATGAGAGATGACAGTGATACCAACATAATGAAAACCAAAAACCAAAAAAACATGGTTGTATAACTATATCATATACCAAGAAAAGATATATATCCAAAAACTTGCTCATAAAATTCCAATGATCCCTTGATAACATGAAGCATAAGCTATCAGGTTTCGGGAAACAGTGGTAAGAAACCAGGAGCTGGATTGCATTATTTTATAGTTGCCCCACAACTTTATGGAATGCCAGCTCTTCCCTGCCAAAACAGGGCACAAATATTTCTCTACATATTTAGCTTCCATTCCTTCTGATTTAATATGGTACCAAATCATATCGCAAGATGTGTGCATTTCCAACATATAATTGCATCACAACAAGCTAGGAAACACTTATAATTGATAATGTATAAAACTATATTTTTACATTTTTACAGGCAGTCACATGAAAAGAAGCTTTATAATGAACCATAATTTAACCACAAGTCAGTTAGTACATGAAGATCAACCTACCTCTAACTGAGTGAGCATCTCAATCGTCAGATGTAAATCGCATCCATTGGCAAAGAAAACTTCAGAAAGGCTTTCTGAAGCAAAACCAGGGAATAGAGAAGCTAAAAACTCCAAAGGGTTCAAATCAGTATCATTCACAAGAGAATTCCCAGCGAAAACATCATGTAAGAATCCATGTCCAGTGTTGTCATCATAAACAAGTGCCTCTTGCCCATTGCTAACATGCAAATCGGTATTCCCGATTTGCCTATCCCAAGGCTTTGCTGATGAGTTCAAAATGCTTGCTGAAGATGGCTCATCCTTGTAGGTTGAATTGGAAAACCTTAATTTATCAGCAAAAGTATTGCCATTAAGGAGCTGTTGAGACAGTTCCTGCTGCTCATTTAGTATATATCTACTTCCCTTGGAAGAAGGAAACGTTGAGGATTCATTATCATCATTTATAGATAAGCCTGCTAAAGACAGGTTGTTAAGACCTTCGGATTCATCCTCTCCCATGACCTTGAAGTCAGGGGTAATATCATCAGGAAGCTGACAACGCCAGTACTGGTGAGCCTCATCATCAGAATTATTTGAAATGGATGATTCTGATCGATCTAAAACTGCTTTCCCAAGAGATCCAGCAGCAGCAAACCTCGCTGTTGCATCTACCGAGCTGTTGCTTCCAGATGGCGATGATCTGAGGGCAAATGGAACAAACTCTGCTGCATTTGGATTCAAATAGGTTGCTTTGTTTAAGGAGCTCAATTTTGCGTCTGTTTGGGAACCTTTCTTGGATAAGCTCATTATTGACAAGAATATGGACAAAAATGACTAAAACATAGATAGACCTTAAAAACTGTAACAGAAATATTCCAGATAGCTTCAGCCAAACCCTGCAAAATAATTCAATTTGGTCATATTAGTTGATCAACCAGACTGTCATCAAAATAACAGGAACAGTAAGAAAAATCTCAAAAAGTGTCATGCATCATGTACTAAACAAATGAATTCAACTGTATCCTAGATCACATGATACATGAATGCAAACAAATAAACAAAACAATATTGAATTCCAGTTAAAACAATTTGCATAGTCAAATCAACAAAGAAGTGCAAGCATACATAAAACATCTGTAATTAGGTTGATTATTACTGCAACTCTGCAAGCAACCATAGGATGACCATTTTCAAAACTGAAACTTGGAAATAAATCCCATAAAACTTAATTGGACAACAAAGGGACTATGTATTATGAATTACAGACACAACTTTTAGCTAATCATACGAATATTAAAAAATGCATCGTTGAACACTTATCAATTTCACACCAAGTATGAAACAGCAGGATAAAAGCAAAAACCCTAATTTTTTTTTCAGGAGCAAGTAATTGAAAGTGGTTAAGATGAAGTAAACAACAATTAAAAGAATTGTTCATTTGTATCTACACAGAAAGCCTATTAAAACCCAACAAAAAATCCAAAAATCTCAAACCTTATCATAGGAACAACAAACAAAATAAAAGTGCGACAGATTAAAACCAGCTGAAGACAAAAAAGAAAAAAGTCAAAGCATGAGCAAACAATAACACAACCTTCCATTATGAAAGCCAAAACCTTTACGAGATCTCAAGCAATTCAACCCCTTGAAGAAACAAAAAACAGCACACACAAAATCAAAAACAAAAAATGAAAAACCCAATAATACAATTAATCCAAACATAACAAAAGTAGGTAATTACAGAAAAAATGGACAATTTAATGAGATGGGTAAGTGAAAGATCTGAAAGTTATGGAAAGTGTGGAAGGACAAATTATACCTTTGCGAATCAAATCAAAGGGATCCATGACGGGAGATTGCATGAGATCAGAAGGGGTAAGAGAAAAAGTGAAGAAGCAAAGTTTTAACTTTTTTTTCTGGGAATTGGAGCTTGGAACTATCTCTCTGTATCTATAGTATTGTTATCTCAGTTATCAGTTTTCTTTTTTTTCCTTTGTTCTATCTCTTTCTTCTTTTCTTTCCCTTTTCACTTTTCTCTTTCTCTCTCTTCTTTCTCAGTTTTTTTTTTTTTTTTGTTTGAAAGGCTCTTAGTTAAAACCAGCACCAGCACCACAAAAATTAGTAAGAAGACACCAAACCTTTCCCCTCTCGATTTGACCCGTTCAGTGTGAAATCCGGTTCACTGATTGATTTATTGAGATACTAAATTAATAGATCAGTATTCTAATGGATGAGTTAATCATTAGTCTATATTAATAAGATATATATTAAAATTTTAAAATTATATATATAATTAATATTATTTAAATAAAAAAATTTATTTATATTATAAAATTTAAAATAATAATTGATAATAATAAGAAATCAAAATAATATAATTTATTATTTTTTTAAACTCAAATTAAATAAGTTCAACTAGATTCGAAGACTAGATTTATTCAATTAAATCGATTAAACTAAATCAAATTTTACAATTATGTTTCTATCTTTACAAAATTTCTCTTTATAAAAAACCTGCTTAACTATAATTAATTAATTGGTATCCACGATTGGGATTTGGGAAGGAAAAAAACGGTGGCGCAACCCTTTTTTTTCTTTAATTTTAGTACATTTAATATTTTATTAGAAAAAAGTCTTGCTAAGTTTTCAAATAAATTTTTTTATGTAAATTATAAAAAAAAGGTAAAAAATCATAAATAATGTAATTTTTTCTTTCTCAATAAAAATATTTTTAGTTTAAATTTTTTAACCAATGATCTTAAGACAAATACTAATCAATATTATAAGAGCAGTAGTTAAAGAATTTAAAGTATTAATATTTTTATTTGGAGACAAAAAAAAATTAAAATTACGCTATTCATAATCCTTTTTATGTTCTCCTACGATTTACATACTAAATATTTTATCATTTTGGTTTTTTATCCAATGTCATAAGAATATTGATTAATAAGACCGTTTTTTGAATTTGATGTCAATACTTTTATTCCTAATTTAGTGTTTTTGTCTTTATAAATATAATTTACAAGGAATCAAACAAAAAATTATACATCATCAATCCCAAAATAATAGTCATCATGTGTTATTATACAAAGATTAAAAAA